>QEPC01002388.1:15508381-15551363 GCA_003113815.1 Sphenodon punctatus | reverse complement strand
AAAGGAAGAGGATTGGAGCTGAAAGACCAAGGCAAAGTGTGGGTGCATGGAGCCTAAGTTGTAAGCGAGCACAGTATGCGAAGCCATACAACATCTTTACTGCTTACATGGTGTGGAAGTTAACTCGGGAGCCTTAACAGACACTTTCTAGGTTTGTTAAAGTTTGGTTGGTCTGAATCTGCCTTAACGAACTTTGTAAAACCATAGGGTTTTTGTTTCTCGAATGATCTACTAGCTTATGATCACAATCTACCTCTTGGCCACCCCTGATCTGGCCTGTGGATCCAGTCCCCTCCCCTCAAGCACTGAAAGTGTGACCTGAAGGAAGGAAGCCGAGATGAGGGCATGCACTCGAAGAGAAGATGGACGCATAGCTTATTTCCATGATCTGGGCCCACCTTTTTTCCTCCTAACCTGATCTTACCCCCACCCCCCTTAAGCACTTGTGCTCCTGAATGCAGTCTGCCTAACGTTTGCTTCCTTTCATAGTGACCCACAGGAGAGGAAAGGTGCCCCACCCCTGGCTTGTACCTTGGAATGCATTTACCTATTCCCCCTACCCCCCAAGTATATATTTGTGCAAACTTGCTGCCCTGGACTAGCTTGGTAATCGTTCAAGAGCAAATCCATCCTCTCTTGAAGAGGATGAAACTGTTCCTGTGTGAGTAAACCAAATGTTTCGTGGACCCTTTGCTCCCGGGTAAATTGCGGATGACCTTTTTATGCTGGGCTTTGTCAGGTGAAAGGCCTTACAAGATGATGCTCACCTGTAAGGTCTGTATGGATTATGTATGTGGTTAGTCACCCCTCTCAGCGTTTGCCAGGCAAGTCACCATGTTTGTTTTCATGGGTCTTTGTGGCTCCTGTGCTGTGGGGATGGTCAAGTCCTGCATTAGTCATGCATAGGATAAGGGGCCCACTTGAGGAATGGCATGTTCAGTCTTTTCTCTAATCCATGTACGCTGGTACATTGCCTTTGGGGTGGGGCCCTGTCTAACCTACTGACTGTACAGTACCAGGGATGTTGCTGGCACTATATTCTTAATAATAATATAAGTTGTGATATTGGGTGAGGTCCAGTTAAGTATTGTCACTTTTCAGGTTTGATCAGATGAAGTCTCTTGACTCCCGTTCGGAGTGTTGCGTTCTGTAGTATACATGCTGTCCTCTAGGTGTTGCGTTCCCTCTTTTGCCACCTCGCTGGAAAAATCTGTTGTGTGGTTTTTCATACAGGAGTCTCCGTATGGGGCTGTGTGGTCCTCGTGACTGTTATGGGTCAATGCTGAGCTAATCCAGTGAAGGAACTACCATATAATAGTGTATTGTGGCTTTGCTGTAATGTCTTGCATGCTGATTGTATGTACTGTCAAAGCAATTGTACTGTTCAGAGCCAGATTGGTAAATCTGCACCGCAGAGTAACTTTATATGAAATGTCTGACAGTACAGTGCATTCTCATTTGCTTTAGTGCTTTTATGCTCCCAGACTGTAAGCCTCTCCTGGCAGAAACCTGACTCTAATGGTTGTTAGCGTTGGGTACATTGCTGGTGCTATATTTAAATAATTGCTTCTATATAGTCCTCGCATATTTGAGAGTTATAGTAACGCTTAGCACTTCAGAATTGCTTTCTAACACTAGATTTCTATTTGCTCTACGAAAGCAGAGGAAATATCATTAATCCTGCTTTGCAGATGGGGAATTTTATGTGGAAAGAGATTAGTGACTTGGCTAACTTTGCATTTGCAGTTTGTGACGGAACAGGGAGTAGAACCCAGGTCTCTCCACAGCAGCACTGAGTTCAAATCCGTGTAAATATCAAAGATTCCAAGGTATTTTTTTCTAAAGACTTTCTACAGTGTCCTTGACCAAACCTTGTGCAGTCTGTGTGATCAGCTCTTTGCTAATTTCACGTATAACCTGTGGCTTCATGTGCTGTAAAAATGTGACCTTGAGTGTGTGTGAGGTTGCTGTGCTCATCCCAAATATAAGAGATGGAGACAAAGTAATTCAAATAATAACTTTTATTGGACCAACTCTTGTTGGTGAGACTACGTAAGCCTTGGGGCCACACAGGGTCCTTCAGGCATGTAGTATGTCAGAAATATATAGAATACGTAGAATGAACCAATGCAGAGCACAAACTCTTCTGCATTTGCTCCTCTCTGTGTTTTTCTGTCTTGCTGCATGCCTGAGGAAGGGCTCCGTGTAGCCTGAAAGCTTGCATATTCTCACCAACAGAAGTTGGTCCAGTGAATGGTACAATTTAAATGGCCTCGTCTCCATATTACTCCCCAGGATTGTCTATCCCCCAGACTTCAGTTCTGCCAAAACCAGTTTTGCCTTGTTGTGAGCCCATCAAATGGAGTAACTTTAATACAACTTTATCTTGCAAAGCAGTTTTCAAACTGATTATCCCAAAACACATTAGGAAGACAACTATGCTAAATAACTGTGGAAGCAGAGTAGAAAATAAGAATTTAGTTAATAAATATGCATCTACTGCAGTTGGATATTTTTTGCGGAGGCTATTCCCACTGGACTTCAGTTCAAACAATCTTGAGATGGGGTTGCCGATGTTTGTTGGGGAAAGCAAAGGATGGTTTGGAGTATTTGTTGGAATGCTTGTAGTATTTTGTTTGAATTTTCTGGGCAGGGAACAGAAATTTCCCACCTTTATAGCGCCAGCAGTGTACCTGGTGCTGTTCAATCAATAATTATAGACTGGTCCCTACCCCCAGGGGGCTTACAACTTAAGAGACCACGGAGGGGGAGGTAAGGGAGAGATGTCCATCGAAAGAGAGGAGTGCATTCATGAGGTTGAGAAGTTGCAGGCTTAATTTGTTTAACATATGTTGCAACATAATGTTGTTGTGCAGTTGTGAGAAACCACACTAGGTTCTTAATCGTAGGAAATCTCTAGGTGACTGGATATTACCAGCCATCAAATCCATCTTTGCTGTGATTGTAGAGACCATTTTCTAGACTGCCTCGGCGTCTGGGTTTTGGTGCCAAGTTTCGGTTTATCCAACGGAGAGAGACAATAGAAGCAGGAACTTGATGAAATGTTTTTTAAAAATAACCTATACCTATTGTGTGTAGCTTAGTTTGCATAAGCTGGTTTCCAAATTACGTTTGCGTTTCCATTTTATTATAGTAGTTAAACTTGCTATTTAAGTTCAATATTAGCCCGGGAGCCTAAGACTCCAAATTAATAGAAAAAGTATTCAAAACAGAGTGGGTCTCCTAGAGTTTGATGCAAGAACATTTTTTAAATTGTTGCAGAGAGCTACAGAGAATACATTTATCTGAAGTTAGAAAAAGCAGTATAATTGTTGGAGTGCGTCTCTTGTGTACAGATACTTAGAGACATTTCTGCAGGATTATTTGTACAGAACAGCTTTTGCCAGTTTTGCTGTAAAGCTGGCTTTGCTTTTCTCGTTTTCTTTTTCTTAGCCACTGGGCTTGCTTTTTCTCCCCCCCTCCCAAACTGCCTGGAATTATGCAATGTATCAGCCTAGATCCAAGCCTGATGTTCTCAGTACAGTATTTCTAGACATGCGATTTGCTCTGGCTCTTTCTAGTTCCCCTTTTGAGGTTGGATACCCCACATTTACATCTGCTTTGACGTGAATCCGTGCATGATTTAGGCTCTTCTTGCGTTAAGACAACTTTCCAAATACTTCATATTGTTCCTAACATTCGTGAAGCTTTGTCAATACTGGCAATCTCGAGAGTCCTCAAGCCTGTGTGCTGCTGTCTTGGGCTCCAGTATAGGAGAGAAAAAGCAGTTAAGGGAACCAACCTCTGTAGTGGTGTGCACATTAATGGCCTTATTAATCTGAAGTAGCTGTGGGCTGCCCACATGCTGCTCAAACCCAGCTTTTTTCTTTTATTACAGTATGGTTCATCTCTATTCTTTGTAGACCTGCCTTGAGAGGAATTGTGTGAAGCCTAAAAACTTTTGCACAGCAGCAGAAGTTCTAGTAAAAGGCATCTTAACAAATTTTGTCTTTCTCCAGAGTAAATGGATGGTCCTCTGTCACTGCTGTTGTAACGGTGATCAGGCTTTCTCATAGCTGCTCCTATTAACATGGTGGTTGGACTAACTGGATTTTACCACCGCTCTGATTCAGTCTGTTCTGAGCCAGATTTATTGTCACAGTGGTTAAAGCCAGTCCTTGCAGAAAGTGGCCCATTGTTAATGCTGATGGGAGAAAGTGAACCCATGCCAGGAAATGGGTAGAAATGACTCTGGCTGTATTCAGGAGCTGCTCCTGGAGCCTCATTGTTATCTGCGCTCAGAAATCACCCACTCTTTGGGGATTCCGCCATCTCATCTTAAGTCAGCAGGCGATTGGGCCTTTGCCGCTCAATGTGGAATGCCCTCCCTCTGGATGTCCGTCTTAGTTCTTCCGTCCTTACAACTAAAAAGCACATGAAAGCTCATTTATATGCTAGGTGCTTTTAGGATCCACTCCTGGTTCCCCTTAATGTAGTCTGTCCTCCTGCTTTCTCTTCTTAAAATTGTTTTAAATTGGTTTTTATATTGTGCTTAAATTTTTATGATTTAAGTGCTCCAAGTGCCATTTAAAGACAGGGGAGCTGCTGCTATTTGTTTGGGGTTTTTTTATTATTATTTTATTAAAATCTAAAAGTGAAACCAGTCTGCCCAGTTAATATGCGTAATGCCCTAAAATCAGTATTCTACTTTTAACAATACAATATATTGTTACAATGTAGCAATTATAATAAATGGTAAGGATAGCAAGTTTCTATGTATCCATGGGTATTTTCAGACTTTACGAGATCACAGTGAACCACGGTGAATACCCACCTGTGGTCACTGTGCCTCGAACGTCTGTTTGGCGGCCGCCAGATGTTCGCCACGTTCATTCTGCACATGGGGTCATTTTGAACCACGCTTCCCGGGCTAGCCGGGGGAATGTCCTGGGAAGCGTGGTCAAACGGACCCCCGGCAGGGACCAAAAAAAAGTAACGTCTGGCCGCTCGCCACGGCCCGGGATCTCCGGCGGGATCCCGGGCCGTGGTGCATTTGGCCGGACGCGGCGGCCTCATTGGCCCTGCTGCCCGCCCGTCTCCTCGGAGGGCGGGCGGCGGGGTGCGTGGAGGGGGCGGGGCCGTGCGGCCGCACGCTGTGCTGTGCGGCCCCGCCCCCTCCCGGATTCCCTGCCGGGATCCCCCCGGCACGTCTGATATGGTGTGACGGGGTGACCCCGGCGGGGAACTAATGGGTTGCTTTCGGTATGGGGCCAACAGGCCCCGTAACGTCTGAAATCACCCCATGTGACAATGGTTGGGGGCAGGGAATGGAATTTTAATAGTGAAATTATTATTATTATTTGTCCTGCCTTATCCCAGGGGTTCAGGGCAGATTGCAATCCATAAAATACACAATCTTTCTTCTCTGCCCCCTCTCCAAATGTCGAAACTTCACCTAAAAGATGGGGAGTTCCGGCATTGAAGTTGAGTTACGTGGACCGGCTCCCTCAGAACTCTCCAGTTTTATTCTTGGATGCTAATTGTCTTGGTGTGCAGTAGCTGCCTGGAGACCGCTGCAGACGGTAACCAATCGCCCCTTTTGCAGCCAGGGGATAAGAATGAAATCTCAAGTATTTAGTCCTTGTTGTTCTTTATGGGCAGTCATCTCTGTCCTACTATGCCTGGTGATTTTTTTGCTACATGCCGCGCCTGTCAGTCAGTACTAGGAGATCTGCGTGCCAGGAAGCATCCTCCGTACAGCCCTGTACCCAGCTCGAAGATTAACTTTGTGGTAACAGTGATTTTTTTTAAAAAAATTTTTTTACAAAACATTTCATTTCCCCTTACAACTGCTACAGCTGGGGAGTGGCTTTATGTCATGACTCAGAGAGTAAGCTGAAAGAATGAGGCACTCGAGGGGCTGAGGGATCTGGGGATACAGAGGATCAGTAGCAGAAGATGTCCAGGTTTCATGATATTTTTGCGCTATTAGAGGTACCAAATATAGATTCTGTTTCGGAGTTCCTACAATATTTGAATCCTGCTAAGCTCTTCTAGCCAACTCTTTTTGTCTGGGAAATCCAGGGCTCATCCACACTAGGGTCTTGCTAAGCATTTAGTGGGGAGGGAGGGTGTGGAGTTACTGTTCTCTTTGCCTTGCATTTCAGGGTGAGCCACTTGTTCACACTAGCAGCTGGAAGTGGGATGCAAAAGCAAGGGGGGCGGGGGCTGGCTCCGCTCCTTCTTACCATGCTAAACCAGAGCAGGGAGGTCACTAGTGGGGAAAGCTCATAACGTGGATGTGACTGTTGAACAGTCAGAATGTGCAAGATGAGAGCCTGCACATGATTGTCTAGCTACGGAAGACCAGGAGCCAGTTATTTAAAAAAAGACAGCTTAGTGTCTCTTTTAAAAAAAAAACAAAAAAAAACAAAAAAAAAAACCCACACCAAGAGGCCCTAACTCCGCACTTCCTTCTGTTTTTAGTCATCACAGAGGATCACTTTAAAATCACATTGTTTTACCATGCAAGATCACGGAATCTTAAGCTACAGGGTTTGGCATGTTTTTCTGGGAGAGCAAGTTGTTAAAGAAACATTGCTAATGTAAAAACGGATGTTGGCCAGTCGTTGAATCAATGAATCTACTCTGCCACTTAGTCGCTTAAACACTTGCTCAGTAACAATTTGAGGAGCTATTCTGTCGCGGGAGTTGTTTCAGATGTGACTGTAAAATCAATGTTTTGACCTCTCTGGATTTAAAAGCTTTGGAGAGGTTTGTCTAATCTGCCTACCTACGTTTTGTGCACAGTTATAGGACATGGCATCCTGGACCATGTTGTGGTGCACTGCAAATTAGTTGGGGGTGCTCCACCTGAGAATAATCTATTTAGGCAGTTCTCTAGTGAGGTAAACGTATGGTTCCCAAAGAAATGTTCTATATTAAGGCACTAGTATTGGTCCATAATTAAAACTTATTTAAAATAATGGTATAATTTAGGAGAATAAGCCTCTCGCCCTTGTATACTTGCTGACTATCGCTGTTCATGTTGTATACTTACATGATGGAAGTGCGTTAGATTGGATTTTGTAGCGCTGGAGGAGCTTAGTACGAATGATCATCTCTAAGGGAGGTACTATCCCCATTTTATAGATTATGAAACGGGTTAAGTGACTTGCTCAAAAATTCTAAATGATACATTGGGTGTGAACATGGCTGGCAGTCAAGTGGTTGGTAGTTCTGGTGGCTAGTCCACTAGACTGCATCCCTGCAGTTAAACTAATCACTAGGTAGAAAGCTACCACTGGACAGGTTATTTAGTCTAGAACAATCTTTGCTCTCCACAAATCAAGAAAGGTGTCGGCACACAGTTATTGAGTGATTACATTAGACCTTTGCTTCTGCCTCCGCCCAGCAGGGTGCCGTGCTAAACTTGTAAGCCAATGTTTTATGATCTTGCCTTATTAGCTATGCAGTAGTTTGGTGTGATTTTGGGTTCAGGGCACAAAATTTGCAAGCGCAGGGCTGTAGTCTGGCAAGAACGGTTTAATATCAGGATAAAGTCTGGCAACTTACTTTTTGCTCCTGGAGTTTGATCTGAAATTTCATACCCTGTTTGGGTTCAGCCCAAATGTGAAGAACCTGGAAAATGGTGATCACATCTCCAGTTGAGAGTTGACCTTCAAGCTCAAAATGGCTTCTCTGTGTAGAGCTGGGAACCGAGCAGTATATCTGTAGCTTGGGATAGGGTGGGCTCTTAGCTCCTTGGGCCACTTTGAGCTAGGTGGAACTGTCCAGGAGAGATTGCTATGTTGGTCGTACTGAAATAGTCCAGGCAACCCATCTAAGTAGTGATTGTAATAACATGTGCAGATGAAGGAAGGTAGTTAGCATAGCTAGCAAAAATTTAGCTGGATTTCTCAAGTCTAAAACATCTTGTGTTAATACAGGAATCCTGTTACTGCTAACTCATTGGCACTGACTCAATTATTTGTTGTCTCACAACACTTCTAGAGCAATAAATACAGAAACTTTCATGCCAGTTTCTGCCACCTTTTTCCTCCATGAAGTCTTTCTGAAAGCCTACCGAGAGGGTTGTCCTTTGTGTCCCTTGTTTAATATCTTTTCTGGTGTTGCAGCCACATTGAAATATACTGGGATTTAAAGAGTTTAATCAACTGTTGGCACTAACCACCACCAGGAAAGTGATTGAATGCTGGTGAAATAGAGTAGAGTGAACTTGGGTGACTAGAGAATGCGGGAGACCATGGGATGGAGTTGAGGGGTTCCATGCAGCATTCTACCAAACACTGACCTTTATTAGAACATTTCAGCTAGAGGCGTTAGCAGCAGAAAGGAGAGATGTGCATGAACTGAATAAAACATCTTTACTCTGTGATGTACTTTGAGCAGTTAAAAAGAACAGTCCAACGCACGCACACACACCCCACTCCCCCAATGATTTTGTCCCACTGGCTAAGATTTGAGATGAGTGAATTTCCAGGGTACAGTTCTTTATCTACAGTGTGTCTAAACTCTGGCAGCCAATGTTGAAGGCAGAAGCGGGAAAACTGTGGCTCTAGAGCCACATGTGACTTTTTGGCCCCATTGTGGTAAATCAATGTGGCTCTCGGGATTAGGAAACTTAACAACTGAACTGTTTTTCCAGTAGTTGTGAAGCAGCTCTCTTCCGTCCCTCTGTTGTGACTAGCTCCATCACCAGGTAATTCATGATGGTGCTAGCAGATGTATCTGTTTTGGCTAAGGAATGGGGGACAAGCTTTTGTATTCTAAGAATGTGTTTTCTTGGCTTTTCTGCTCTCAAATTCAGTTTCCTTCCCCTCACCCGTCCTCCTTTTCTCTCAGGATGACTAAGGCAGAACTTTGCAAGGGCAGGACGGGTTGTGGAAATGACTGAATGTATGGAGGGAACTGAAAATGCAAAGGGAAATGGGGAACTTGCCTACTCTTAGTTCTTTGAAAGTATCCTTCACATGAACCTTCCTGGCATTTAGGCCACGTTGATTTAGGGAGGGAGCCTGATGTAAAACTACACAGAAGACATTAACAGGTGCCGCTAAAATGATCCGCGACAGGTGGGAACTTTGGAAGCTAGTGCAAGTCTGTTAGGCTTCCAATATCGTTTGCTAGCTTGTAGTATTGGAGAGATAGCAGAAACAGGTGCTTAATATCTCACCGATTTTTTTTCTATTTGCATATTTCTCCTTATTTAGCTTAAGAAATGCAGGCACCTACAAGGGAGAAATAAGCATGCTGTTGGTGGAGCTGTACCAACACGTGCTTCATCAGCAGTCCTAGCCTTGCTTAGTTTCATCACTTATTGATCCTTGTTGGAACAACAGATCCTTTGCTTTCCTGCCTGATGTGTTAGTGACCACTTCCATTCATCAGCGTGGGCCATGACCTGCATTTCACTGAAGCTCCTCTCACTGATGATAATTTGCCACTCTGGCTTTATCTAATTAATGACCATGCCTGCTGTTTAAAGGCTAGCGACATAGTGCAGTCGGGAATATTGAACGGTTCTTTCTGGCTGTGCTGTAGAGGTGGCTACTGTAGAACAGGACTGAAAAGGTGGTAATTCCCTGCTTGGAGAAGCCGAGATGTCCAGCGGTAACTCACTTTCCAGATGGGAATCGGAGACGTCAACATGTGTTCCTAGTTTTCAGAATGCCAATGCAAATAACTTCTTGGGAGGTTTTGGTCTTGGGTCATAAGACGAGCGAGTCCAGTGAGTTGGTATGCAATGCTGAGTCATTCGTGTTCAGCCACAGGATGCTGACTGCGGTGCTGCAGCCACAGGGGGTTGTGGGATGCTGTGGATTCTCTTACATTGTAGCTGACTTGCTGAACAAAGGGAGGAAAAAGCATTTTTATAGCACTCGTGCCTGACTTTTCTACAACGGCATTTTATACTGGGTTATACAGAGCTCCTGTTACCTACTAATGAAAACTGGTGATCTGTGCAATATAGAGTCGAGCTCTTCCAGCAACTGTTCAGGGGAGGCACGAGCCAGATAGAAATCCACTTAAGTAGAACTTTCATGACTTATTTCTGGATGAATCAAATTCATTTGGTTTTCCTCTGACTCAGGTCTATGGGGCTGTATTGTTCCTTGATCTGAATAAGCAGAATTTGCTCCAGCTCCATTTCCTTAAGGTCTGCTTAAGAAGAATTTCGGATAAGTCATAAACTTTTTTACATGGTTGGAGAAATTCGACTTAAGCAGACTCCACCGTAGTTGTAGCCTGATGGAGAGACGTTGAGCTGGAAAAGCAAGGTGGAGAACGTCAGGCCCGCACGTGGCCTATGGCTAGCTTTTTACTTGGACCCTTTCTAGTTCCCGGATCTGGCCCCTGGATGCAGTTCCTTCCTACCCACAATCGCTGAAAGATTGAGCTCCGAGTAAGGGAGCAGAGATGAGAGCATGCACGCAATGACAGGACACAAATCCATGATCCGGACTCTCCTTTTTCTGGGCGCAGACCTTGAAGCTTGTACTAGTTTTCAAAGTGACCCCAGGGAGTGAAAATGTTCCCCGCCCTTGGCTTAAAGCTTCAGGTAGAAGAACAAGTCGTCTTTTGTGGGAGTGCGAACTGGTCGTCTTCAGTCAGATAGGACATTGTGCTGCTAACCATGAACCTCTTATCAATTTTGAACTGAGTTTGCAAAAAGCATCTAAACTTGAATCTCAGGCTATTAACCAAGGCCGGCCTTTAGAATTTGTAGGGCCCAGGGTAAAAATAAGATGCACGGCCCCAGTGGTCCTGCTCTCCGTAGCCCCACCCCTGTAACAATTGGCAATCTGGTTCTCCCCCATCCCAGTGGGGCGGGTGCAGGTGTCACGCAGGAAGCAGCCTCCTTGGGGGCCGAGACCTACAGAAGGGGAAAGGGCCCTTATTAGCCTCTCTGCGAAGCCCCCGCCAACTGCAGGATCTGGGCCATGGCCCCTACTGGCCAGCCATGATATTAACACTGTCTCTCTCATCGTGCACTTGATTGATCAGGTAGCTTTGGGTCAGCTACTTGGTTTTACAACCTTTTCCACTATCACCAAGGTTCCCAAATTGCCCATTGGTACCCGAGATGGGATTGCTCCATCTGATGGGGTTTTGAATCCAGTTGGTATCCATTATACTTTGCTTGTCTTGGTTTGTGTTTCTGGGCATGGGATTATGTTTGTGTTCCAAAATAGGGAAAGCAGTATGTTAACCGCTTTCCTAAGAGCTGGGTCACTTTCTGAAGCAAGCCTCTTCTGTTTTTTGGGGTGAAACCCTTTCAGGGTTTCAGAGCTAGAGATTTCAATTCAGATAGCCAGAGGCAGTAACTAAATTTCAGTGTATTCAAGGCAGTGAATGTTAAATTGTCTGCAATCTTAATATGTCTTAACTTATTCTCTCACAACCCCAACCTTAAATTTAACCGGGCACCTATGCGGTCTTGACTTTAACCTAGATGAGAATTGACAAAGGGACAATTCTCTTCAGGTAAATCTTGTTTAGATGATTAACCATAGCAGGATATTAGTTTGGTGGAAATCACTGCTTTTAACTAATAGCTAAGTAGCCAGCTCTCCTGTCAAAAATGATGAATATGTATTTCATTTCATAGAAGGTCAATAATTGGATGGGAGGACACAGTGCAGTGTGACCTTATTAAATACCACACAAAGCCTGTGACACTTCAGTCATTTTAGGTTGACTATAAATTAAACATAACTTTTGTGTATTGTACTTGATTGAACATTAATAAACACTTTTGGAAAGCTAATGACTTGTTTCTTTTTTAATCCCATCTAGGTCAAAGATCGGGGTCCGGAGGCCACAAGACGATTTTTTAATTGGTTTTACTGGAGCATTAATTTGGGAGCCATTCTTTCCCTGGGAGGCATTGCATATATTCAGCAAAATGTGGACTTTGTCATTGGATACATCATCCCAGCTGTTTGCATTGGGGTTTCGTTTGTCGTGTTCTTGTGTGGCCAGAGTTTCTTCATCACAAAGCCTCCCGATGGCAGTGCCTTCACGGACATGTTCAGAATTGTGGCATATTCTTGCTGCTCGCGAAAGAGAGTCCGGCAGCGCCCAAGCAATAGGTAGGTAAAGAACTTGTCAGTGTCGGGTCTTGATTCACTTTATTCACGGTGGGTGAAAATAAATAGCACAGTAGCCACCCATGAGTGGGTGGGGTCTGGGCCATTTATTAACTCACCCTGACTGGGAACAGGCATGCCGACATGTTAGTGTGCAGGCCAACACGTGGGTGTGGCGTTGTTGGAGGTTGGCCCTGCCTGGGAAGGAGTCTCTACGTGCTAGCCACAAGCCCTGCTTGTCTCCTTCTCGGGTGGGAAGGAGATGAGTGGGGCTTACAGCCAGCATGCAAAGCATGAGGGGCAATAGCCTCATTTTCAAGCTCTGTGTGTTGACACTCGCCCACATGGCTGCCTATTGGTGCAATCACCCACACGACACGGGTGAGTGTCACGTGACACTCGCAGCTCAAAAGTGGGGCTATTGTCCTGATTGTTAAAACCCTGCTCCATTTATGGGGGTATTTTCCTACCTCCAGGTGCACATTTCTTGTGGAAACTTGCAAGTTAGTGGATTTCCAACTTTGCCCTTTTAGCACGTTGTCACCTGGACCCAGGTCAGGGGCAGCTGGTGGGTTTTGAGGTTGGAGGGGCAGTAAGGCTGGCAGGCAACGGTGGGCGGAGCCAGGGCAACGGTGGGCGACATAACCCAGCAGCAAGGAGTTCCGAGGGTTAATGTTGGACGGACATTACGTTACTTAATCCAGCAATTTCAGTTAGGTTAGGCAGGCTATAATCGCCGCCTCTGCCAGGTTTAAAAGCAGGCAGACAATCTTAAACCTCACTTACAAGTAGTTTTAGCAAAGACGCACGCACAGCAGAGCAGAGGTTAAGAATATGGCTTCAGAAAGAAGGGACTTGCTGCATGTATGTTGGAGGGACCCCAATCTGTGCTTTAGAAGTCCCTTTTGAAGCAGTATTCATGCCCTCTGCTGTGTGTGTTGGGGAAGGGGAATTTCAAGGCCCATGAATCACCAGACTCAGTTACATCACATTTCCAGCATTGTGAACACCCCTAACTTCCTAAGATCATCAGACTGTCAATTTACATCACAGGATTTCCAAAGCACCAAATTTCCAGCATTGTGAACACACATCAGGATTTCAAAAGCTCAGTTTTATCAGAAGCATCACATTTGCAGCATTTAATACTCCACATCATGTCATCAAGTGAACAAAAACCACATTCCAACTACCCCCACCCCAACCCCCATGTGCCCCTCACCGCCCATCTGCAGCAGCCACAACTTAACCCCGGCAGTCCACACAAACTACTTTCCAGCAGCAGGGAGTAGCAGTGAAACAACAAAGGGACCATTTTAAAAAAAGAGCAGCCACGCAACCAGTGGACCCACAAACTTACGAAATGTCATGATGCAAACAGAGCAAGCAAAGTAAACCATTTTAAGGCAACATTAAGCCACTCCTCCCTAATTCCCAGCCCAGGGGGGGGGAACCTCAGGGGAGGGTGCACGGTGAGGGAAAAAGCTATAGGGGGAGGGGGGAGCCTATGGGGGTACAGGGGGGGAAGCCTATGGGGGGGCCTATGGGCTCAATAGAAAGGCTAGCCCCTCCCTCCACGGCACATCCTATATGTGCTGTGGACGGTGGGGTTCAGCCGCCCAAATCGTGTTTTCCATAGAAAGTGCGGTTTGGGCTTAGCCTTTTTGTCCCTTGCGGGACCCACTTAGGATTGGATCCGGGAAGGGAGAACTGGCGGCGCTGTCAGAGGCTGCGGCGGCGCTGTCAGAGGCTGCGGCGGCGTTTTGGTTTTGTTTTTTTTAAAAGCAGCGGCAGCTGGCCTTCGGCGGCGCTTGGGGGGGGGGCAGTGCCCCAAAAGCCTTGGGTGGCCAGCCGCCACTGACCCAGGTACACAATATACTCAAAGGAAATTTGGTTACCATTAACCATTTATTTTGTTTTTCTTTCCTTTAAAAACACTGCGGCAAAAAACTACCCCAATACGTTTTGCCATGGGGTATTTTTTGAACCCCAGGTTTTTTACCTGGGGGTTAAAAAAACAAAAACTACCCATCTTATTTCATGTTAGTTTACACTCCAGAAATCTCAGGGCTGAGGTCAGGGGTAGAAAAAACACCCCAAGACACAATGTCAGTTTTTTCAAGACAGTGGAGCAGGGTTAAAACACTTTCTTGTTCTTGCCAATAGGGAAAATGTTATGAACTACTAAGTTCTCAAGTCAATATGTTTAGTGGGCTTCTTGCAGCCTCTGTAGGGCAGACGCTCCATACTCTAATCTTGCCCTGTATAGTTTCTGGTCTTGGGTTTTCACTTGGTTCTTCAGGTACCTTTTTAGAATAGATTTTTTTATATATATATAATATATCCTTGTGACCTATGCCACTCTCTCATATGGTACATGATCCCACTGTTTAATGGGAAACTTGGTGCTTTCATTTAAAAGTATTTCCGCTGCCTCAAAACTGGAACAGTGATCAGGGCCTCAATTCTCCCACAGAAAAATTCCCCAAATCCTGCAGGCCTTCTGTGAGCCTTCTCTTCAAATTCTGTGGGCAACCACCCCTTGCCTAACCCCACCCGCTTGTGCTTAAGAATGAGGGAGGGTTTGCCAAACCCTCCCACCCCCCACCCCCCACCCCAAAGCCACGTGCTAGGAATGCAGAGGGTGCAGTAGGCAATCACACGCACACACTCCCACTCCGCCCACTTGGGCCCATGACAGACTCGCCTCGGGCTGCTTGGCAGTGGGAGAAGCGGTGAGCAGCATCGCAGGCAGCAGCAGCAGGAGGAACTTTAAGGTGCGCAGAGACTGATGGGTGACATCACGGCACGCAACCCTCTGATTGTCTCTCGTGAGGTGATGTTACCCGTTAATCACTGCACGCAAGCCAGTCAGAGGCTTGTGTGCGATGATTGATGGGTGACATCGTTTCACGCAAGCTAATGCTAGGCTTGCACGCTGTGATGTCACCTAGCAAGTAAACTTTTGTGTGGAATTCCACGTCTGCAGGAATCTTGCAGAATCCATGAATCACGGTGGTGTGTTTTAATCGGGTCCCTGACAGTGATTCTCCCAACATGCCAAATTCTTGCACTAGTGTTTGTTTGCCCTGGTCATTATTTTCCTTCCCCTCTCTTTCCATCAGTGCCCTAACAAATTTGATGAGGCAATTCATTTGCAGTCTTCTAACTTAATTTCTCCAGTCAAGCAGATCTCCATATGAAGTAGTTTCAAAGCTAAGTGTGAGGATGACCACAGCAGACCTTCCAGGGGATAGCATAGGGATGAACCAAGTTCCCAACCCCATGACTGGGAGCAGCAAGACAGACAGACGAATGTGCAAACACCACATCGGTCTTCTCGTGCTTTGCCGTTGTCTGGTGGAGCTAGTGCTCTGAGCTCTTGGCTGCTGAGATCTTGAAGAGCAGCTGCAATTTGGCTGCTGAGACTCTTGGGAGGGGCAGTGAAGTCAGACCTAGGAAATCTGGAACCAGTAAGACAGCGTGGAGCCCAAGAGTCCTCCTGGCCAAAAGCTGCATTTGAATAGCCCAAGAGCCACCTGAGCTCCCGAGCCAGGGTTTGCCCAGCCCTGGTCTAGCACAATGTGGAAGCTGATAGAGCTACTTAACCAGTAACCCTAGTTAAAATGTAAACTAGTGAATAGCGTATTTTGCTGATAGTGAAAATAAACCAGCTACCACTCTTGAATGTGTGTTCAAACCTGTTGAACCCAGCGCAGGAAGAAAAACTTCAATCTAGTTAGTTGATTGAACTACTTAAGCTGAGCAGGCTCTGGGCCAAGCTTAAGTACCAGCTTAAATCTGGTAAAGTGCCAGGGGGTGATTTTATTATGCCAGAGCTTCTTAAATATGCTCCTGAATGGTGGGCTACTGTACTTGCCCCTCTCTTTTCATCCATAAATGAGACGGGAGAGATCCCTAGTTCATGGTTGAATAGCATTATAATTCCTATTTATAAACAAGGGGATCCATCTTTTCCTGGGAACTATCGTCCTATCAGCCTGCTCAGTGTGATTGGGAAATTGTATGCCTTATATCTATTAAATAAACTGCAATATTGGCTTGACTCTAATAACATAATTGAACCTGAGCAGGCTGGGTTTCAAAAAGTCCACTTTAGATCCTGTGATTGTTCTTTCTGTACTTAGTAAATATTGTTTATGTTTTGTTGACTTACGAATGACCTTTGATTCGGTCAATAGGGAACGGCTCTGGGCCAAGCTAAGTTCTTCCTCGCTTGACCCTAGGTTGCTGTTTCTGTTGATAAAATTGCATGGTGGCAACTCCTTGCAGATCCGAGAGAACCCTTTGAGGATGCCTTTTTAAAAAGTTCAGCTTTTGGCAGGTGTCAGGCAGGGAGGCATATTGGCCCCTGCCTTATTTAAATTTTATATAAACGATGTGATTTTGTTTTTGAAGACCATTGATACCCATGCCCCAGTCATCAGCACCAGGAAAATTCCAGCTCTCCTGTATGCCAACGACACTGTATTGATTTCACAAACGATAGTGGGCCTTAGACGAACTATGCATCAGTTTGGGGTCTACTGTATTAAGGAGGCCCTTTCGATTAACTTTGATAAAACAAAGGTAATGGTAATGGGCAATAGTAGGGTTTACAAATCCCATTGTTGGGTTATTGGTGCCAACCTAATTGAGCAGGTGAGCTCCTATAAGTATCCGGGAGTGAAGCCTCAAAGTGTCAAGCTAGGCAAACTACAGCTGCGATAATTAATTTTTTTCTTTGGTAGAGGGGGTAAGCTGGTTTTGCCAGCTCTTCGTTTATTTAAGGCCAAGGTCATTTCCCAGGCTGTATACGCTTTTCTGATCTGGGGTATTTCCTATTTGGATAAACTCGAAGTTTCCAAAAACGGATTTCTCCGTTCTATTTTGGGGGTCCCTAAGGGTACCCCTCAGGCAATTCTAAGAGCTGGAACCTTCTGCTCTACAGTTAAATTGGTTGCCATGTGGATGCTATTTAAGTATTGGGTAAAGGTTTCTTTCCCCCCCCCCCCCCCCCTGCAGTTTAGTCTTCTAAACAGCAGTTCCCCATCTCAGTTTAGTCATCAAGTATGGCCTTCTGGGACCCTTGGATGAAGCAGTTGCGTTAGAGATTCATAGGTTAGGATATTCTAAGGAATCTCTTGAGAGAGTGGGGCCTGAGGGTGCTACATCTCTTATTGTTAGGAGATTAGGCGATCAAGAGCTTCAGACTGAGGACACCTTGCTAAAAGATCAAAGGGTTGCCCCTGCTTATTTTTCTCCAGTATCTTCCAATGTTAGGTTTAGTTATCTATTTGTGTGGTCGGACTCTAGTGCAAGAGTGGTGTTATCTTAGTTCAGATGTAACTCCTTTTTGTCGGTTTTCCTTGAGGGCTGGTATACTGGGATCCCAAGGGGAAACAGTTACTGTGTCTTCTGAGAGCTTCAGGAGCCTGACACAGTCTGTCATATTCTTTTCCGATGCCCTGCCCTCTCGGATTTGAGAAGTAAATTTCTGGGTATTACATCTTCACTTGATTATGCTTGTCCTCTAAATACCTTCTTTGGGAATTTGTTAACCCTATAGACTCTGGTGTAACGAGCAGCAGCTTCTTTTGGCTTAGCAGCCTTACGGAAACGATTAATCCTTTCTTCTTACCAAAGACCTGGTACTAATAGGTAAATGCATAATGTTGTAACTGGTTGTGTTTGATTTGTTTTTGTAAATTGATCAAAATGGTTTATTATACGTTATATGTTTTATATTGTAATAGCTACGGCTACACAATAAAAATTGAAATTGAACCCAGCGCAGGAAGAAACACTTCAATCTAGTTAGTAAAAAAAAAATTAAAATACAAAACAAAATCGTTTGCTTTGTCCTCTTCAGATCCACTGTTGGATGGGAACATTGTTTTTGCTTAGAAATAATTCTTGATTCTGAAGTACAAAGGACTTTTTAAGATGTAAAAGCCATAGTTTTGTCAGTGAGTTTTTAAATTAACTTTGATTTTCCTTTTCCAAAGTGAAAACCAGGGAGTACTTCATCAGCCTCGCAAGCAAAACCTGTTTGAGCTGGCGAAGATGTCCCATGGAGGGCCATTCAGAGAAGATAAAGTAGAAGATGTGAAAGCCCTTGTCAAGATTATCCCTGTCTTCTTGGCGCTCATACCATACTGGACAGTATATTTTCAGGTCTGTATATTTTCATTTTATGTGTCTTAAAAATGTAATTCAAATGTAAAGGCCATAACTTGCATATGCCACAGCTCTGCAATTGGAAGCTCTTCAGGTGCTATTATTAAATCACAGCTTTTCAGCTAGATTGTAAAAATCCATTCCTTGTTGAAAATTGACTTGGAAGGAAGATTTTTAGAAAGTTTATGTAGGGGGGAAAGTTTAGGCCTGTTTTTGTAACATAGCTTTAAGTTTAGTGGCTTTAATCTACTCAATTTTTAGAATTGGACAAGGGATCAGGAAGATATGCCATTTTTGCCCAGCTTCATAGCATTCATTTTTGTTCCCTACGCCATGCAAATGATGGGATAACTTTAGCAATGTGCTAGTGAAAACGTGTAATGAGACCGTTCGCTGTAATTGCATAACACTCACAGGTACATCAACTAGATAAGCAGAATGGGGTTGAGGACAGTTCTTACTAGTTTGCATATATTCACAAATAACAAATGTAAAATTTGTTCAAAAGCTGAGGAGTAAATAGTCAAAGGGTATGTTAATTAAATAAAAATGTAAATTGCGACTAGAATGCTAACGTGAGTTTCTTAGAGCGGAGTATCTGTTTTTCTGCATTGCGCTAGGGTTTCTTCTAGTGATTCACTAAGCTTTGCGATAACTAAAATAGAGAGAACTACAAAGCTACAATGTCTTGATCTGATACATTCAGCTGGGTGTGGGAATGTGTGTTTGCAAATGCTATTCAATTCCTTTTAAAATTGCCACAGACGTTGCTTTTAAAGAATCAAATAACTTTACTTGGAAAGCTGTGTTTTTGCAAAACTTAAGTATAGGCCTGAACAGATCAGGTAATGTTTGTTTAAATAATTTAAAAACGATACTATAGCTGTTTTGAATGCTATGCCTTTGGCTATACATACTTCTTAACATTTCACTTTCAAGAATGAACAAGTGCAATTTTGTCTGACCAGATGTGAACTTTCCTAATCTTAGATGCAAACTACATACGTTTTGCAGAGTCTTCACCTGAAAATCCCTGAGATTTCAAACAACACCACAGTCATCCATACGGTAAGGCGAGAGGGGCAGTACATTTGTTTGGCTGAAACTCAATCTTTTTTGATGATGATCTCCCTGGGCTAACAGTGGTTCAAGATAGCAAGTGATATGAGCAAACTGCTGCTGTTCCCTGAAAAATCCACGAATCGTGAAGTTGCATTGTAGCATTGATTTTTTACGTTTCATGCTAAGACTGTCTTAATTCTGTGTTCTGTCTTGATAGAATTTTAATAAGCAGTTGATTTTCTTATGTCCCATCATATTGACTACATAAGCAGGTTTAAAAACAAGCAATAAATGTTCATAATTCCGTAGCCTTTATTTACAAGTGCCTTCCAATGATGTCAAGTAGAAAATTGACATTATAGTAACCCTTTCTCGTCAAAGCATTTTTATATTCAGCAAGTGCATGCTGGTGGGAGAACCATACCTGTATTGATTGCACACATGTACCTATAGTATAGTTACTATCTTGAGCCTAGTTTTACAGTTTAGGCTATACAGAAAATTTCACTTGGAGTCCATGTGCTCCTGGAGGACATAAGGTTTTAAATGATCAAGGTCCCAAATCTGCAAAAACCAGTGTATGAGTTTTTAATACGTCACCGAACAAGACTACTTATGTGAGTAAGTTTTCATGTGATCAGGGAATTAGTTGTATTTACATTTAATTGCTTATGTTGTAATGAAGCTCCGGTTAGAACAGCGTAATAAATTATTATTTATTTTTTTAATGGCTAATCAGTATCTTAGTTTAGTGTATAGTCCAGCAGGCTAATAGGTTGGTATTGGCTCTAATTCCTTGATGCCTTCTACTGATGTGCTTACCTACTATTTAACATGTTTGCTGCACTGCATTTGTAGCATTCTTAACTAGATTAATCATGTATTTGACTTGTAACTTTATAAAGGAGGATCTATTTAATATTGGCTAAATAGAAATTCCAAGTCATCTGGAAGCCACTTAACTTAAAAGAAGAAAATAGTGTTAATTACTAGCAGGGATGTTGGCTGTGTTTTCCCCAGTGGGTCCCCCTGATGCTACAGGCATACTAAATGCATCGTTGCTTCCAAACCATTTGTGCTCTAAAGAGGTATAAAGTTAATGACAATTATGGAAAGGCCCAAATTGCTCTTTTGTCGTTGTGGTTTACAGATGCCGAAGTGTAACTTGTAAACGCAAAGCACTTTTTAAAAGTCCCTTCTCCAGCTCCCAGGACTGCATTTTTCATTCCTTTGCTTTTCCGAAAGTTAGGTTTTGCTGTTAAGTTTATCAGTGCTACAATTACAGCTTCTCCCGAAAACTCCCATGGAATTTAAGGGGTGTGTGTGAGATACATTGGTAAAACAAATACACCTGTTGGCCTAAGATTTTAGTTTTAAAAATGTTTCCTCTGCAAAAATGGGCCAGCTTTGTTTTAAACTGGGGAAGGGGCGGGAACCCCGATCTAATATATTTCAAGTGTTACCTCAAAGGTCACTGGCAGCTTTTACTTTATACATGCTATGAAACCCTTCTTGCCCTTTATTAATATTAATACTGTATTTCTGTAATGTCTTTTCATTAGAGGATCTCGGAGAGCTTTTCAAATATTAATCGAGCTTCCCAACTACCCTGTTTGAACCTTCTGATTGCTGAGCTGAGCAAAATGAACAGAGTTTTCATCTCAGTAAAGTACATATGACTGGTGAAATTGACCTATGCCTTTATCTAGCAGGGTAGAATTAATAAACTAGTGTTTGCTGCCATAACTATACTTTTCAGGCCATCAAAACAGAAGTATCTTGCTGCAGTCTCTCTAAAATGAACAATGCGTACGAATACAAATAAAAACGTGTATATAGTACATCCTAGACTTCAGGCTCCGGGGACACGTTAAGGCTACAGTAGTAAACCATTTTAGAGCATTCTTAGTCTGGGAATGTTGACGTTTTTTGAGAATGAGCTGACAGTTAAGCTTAATCCCTCCGTCGCTTATATTTTTTGCAAATGTCTTAATTCAAAAGTTTGAATTAGTTTAAAAACAAGCAATGCAAACAGTTGCTAGTTTTAGTCGGGCATTAAAATGCCATTCTTGATCCATGAATACTTCTTTTAATGTTGAAATGCAGCTTTAAAAATTTCTCAGCTCAGCTTGATGTTTACGCAAGTAATTCACAGTTTGAGGCATACCTAATGGAACAGTAATCCCTGTGTTTTTCTTGATACTCTTCAATGGCACTTCTACTCACCTGCGTGCCGATTAATACTTGTGGGGTTTTTATGTGCAGTGCAGTCACTACAACGATCTTGCTGCTTTATTCTGCAAACCTGAATAAATATCTGCAGCATTTCATTTTTTTAAAAACAATTCAAGGTAGTTCTACGCTGTCTTTACTTCCCTTGCTCTCTGGTTCACATGAAGGGCATTTATTGAAGAGCTTCCTGCTTTTGTAGATGCAATGCAACAGGCACTGGGAAGCCATGTACTTGAGAGAACCTGAGATTGGATTACTGTGTAAAATACAGCAGTGCCAGGGGCACTTTGTTCCATCTGTACTTCTCTATCAAATTAGGAAAGCCATAAACTTCCCTCTAGATACTTCATTGTAGTTGTTGGCGAAATAAGGCTTTGTTTGAATTACGTTGCCCTGGTTAATAGTGGGACAAAATAGTAAACCACTTGCTTGCAGCAAACTGGTAGTCTCTCTAGTAGCATAGAAAAGGAACACTTCAGCAGAATGATTCTATTGGATTTTCCCACACGCACAGTACATTAAGGTGATGATTATTTTTTTTGAGATTTGGCTTTACAAATTTATCTGCACCAAAATATTTAGCAGACTAAACAGTTAGCCATCTTGAGTCTCCTGAATCCATGGTTGGGGGAATACAAGAAATGTGGGAGAAATTGGAGTGTAATATTCCCAGAAACTTGAAGAAAATATTTTTTAAGGACCGCTTAAATTGACTGCTTGACGGGTTCTCAAAAACTGTGATCCACAAAGCACTTAATTGGTGCTACATCGAATGAGACAAGTAGCATTTTACCCACACTCTTAATTGAAACATGCTTAGCTAGAAGATACTAATTAAAAGCTGTCCAGCCAATGGCAGAAGTCTTACTGGAGGCTGGTAACACTAGTGGGAACTTACGGAGGAGAAAAACTAAGGTAGATGAGGGGTCAGTGTTGTGAAGAACTACCAGCTTTGTGTTGAAGGGCAAAGTATTATGTAGTTCAGACAAAGTACCTCATTTAACCATTACTGGAACAGTTTTTCTCCATCTGTCTTGGATCCAGTGGTCAAGTGAATCACTGACAGTCCTATTGGACCAATAACTGAAGGTGTCTACAGAACAGGATGCCCACCACATGAGACCTGTAATGTTGGCGGCTTCTGTTTCGTTGCTGCATGGTTTGAAATACTAGCTGTTTCGCACAGACTTCCCCCTGTGGTAACAGCTCAGGATTTCTGGGGAGCTGAGGAGATGTCTGGCATCAACACCTCATAAATTTTCTGTCTCTTCCTGGTGACTCTGCAGGAAACTTCCACCTGGTGTCGTCACAAACACCCTGGCTAGCTTTCAATAGAGAAGCTTGACCATCTGTAATGGAGACTTGGTTCTCGCTCCTCTCATTCTAGACGCGTTGCTTACCGTGGATGTACTTCCAAACCTAGCTTCCTTGTAGCAGGAGCTTTGATCAGGTGTAGTAGTGCAAGAAGACAATAATAATAAATGCTGCACCTTTGAGTAAGAGGTTCCAATTATGGATTCAGAGTGCATCCAAGAGCTGTGAGGTCCCTTCCAACTCTTAAGATTCTGTATGAATGAAGACATTCCTTGGGAAGGTCCTGCTTTAACCAAAGACTGGGCAGTTAGAAGCCTAAACTTGTTCAAAGTCCTCAATAGGTGTAGAGTCAACTAGTTTGAACATTATTCATAATGAAAACCGGGTGTAGTCAAAGATGGATGACCAGTTTTTCCATACTACTTGATGTAATAACTTAAATGGATCCTGCGTGTGTGTGTGTGTGTGTGTGTGTGTGTGTGTGTGTGTGTGTAACTACTGTGAGTAGCCCCATTTACTTTGACGGAATTGCTAATGATAGTGGAAGTAAACATTTGTTGTAAGAAATAGCACAATTGGGGCCTTAGTTTCCAAACGCACATCGATTCTAAGCCTTGGCTGACGGGTACAGACTGGAAGCCTTGTTGAGTACTGAATCTTGCAGGCTAGGAAAGATAAATGCATCCTACAATTTGCTCTATTATTTTGACAAATGCAGCTTAATTTTAATTTACTACTAATACGAAACTACTAGCAATACACTGTTTGTTCTACTTGCTAATACATGTATTAAGAGTCATAATCTTTATAGCCTGTCGTTATTAAGTATGTAATGTCTAAGAGCAATTGAGTAATAAACCTACTGGCCTCATCAAGAACATATTTGTTTGGGGAAAAAATGAACAAGTTGGGAATACATAATTGCCTTAAATCACTTTCTATCTAATATGCCATTAATATTGGCTTTGATTGCTGTTCAAACACATCTTGGTTTAAATTCATTTAAATAATGTGCAAGGCTTTGTTTACCAGGTTTGAGTGGCATAATCAGTCATTCTGCAGACAGGTGTTTTATGATTAATAGAGCTTAATGGCATCAAAGCTCCTTCTGGGTAATCATTTTCTATTAAATTCCAAGATGTATGCTGAAAACAAATATTTAAGATGAATTTAATGTCCATTTATCCCTTCCAAAAGGCCTCTGCATTTATTATGTAACTTTCAGCTGCTTCTTTTTTTGTTCTAACACCAATTTTAAAAACTTGCTCCTACTAACCTTATAAAACTCACAGGAGTTCATTCAACAGTGATGGCATAGGCTGCTTTCACACATTACAGATGGACTATTATAATAACTGGAGATATTACTGGGTATTACATTTCCACAGTTTTTGTAATGTGTGAATGCACTATTGCCCGTCTATGCTGCAAGATCTCGGGTCATCTTAAAAGTCGCATTTAGTGGCTCTTACAATGACCCAAGATCTCGCAGCATAAAAACGGAATAGTGTATTCACACATTACAAAAATTGCAGAATTATAATACCCAGTAATATCTCCAGTTATTATAACAGCCCATTTTGTAATGTGTGAAAGCAGCCATAGTGTGGCCCCCAGGTATCGCCCTCTCTCTTAGGCCACATTCACACCTAATGCAGTGCGGCGGCAAGACCCGCGAGGGAAGATTGCGCAGCAGGGACGAGCCTGATTCCAGAAGTAGCTCCCGTGCGGATGGGCTTCTGCCGTGGCTTCCCTCGCGCATGTCAGGGTGCAAAATCCTGCCCTGGCATGCGCGAGGGAAGCCACGTCAGAACCCCATTTGCATCGACTCTACTTCCACCGTCGGGCTCCTCCCTGTTGCTGCATCATCTTTGCTCTGCCACCATCACCGGCGCAGGTGTGAATGCGGTCTTAAATACATTGGAATTGAGAACATGAAGGGCTTACAGAGCCCCCAGGCCGCTTTTACATGTGACAAAAATGGGTTTTTATAAGTGCTCAAGATAATACCAGGTGTTATAAATGATGGAGGTTTATAATGTGTGAACTCGCTATTCCCCTTTTATGCAGCGATATCTCGCAGCCTTGTAAGACCTGCCATTTGTGACCCTTACAAGACTGCGAGATCTTGCTGCATAAAAGGGGAATAGTGTGTTCACATATTACAAAACTCCAGCATTTATAACACCTGGTATTATCTCGAGCACTTGTAAGAACCCATTTTTGTCCTGTATAAAAGCGCTCAGTGTTAGGGTGTTAACGGACAACACGATAGACAACCATGAACACACCCACTCATGGATAGGTTGTTATATGGTCAGAATCACGCACCAAGTAGCCACCGGTCAACAAACACTCGCCCACCACTTGCAGTGCTTGTTCAAAGAACGTTGAGCCTGCCATGTGGGTTAATGCTGGCTAACGTGCACCCACTGTTGGCGTGCTGTCAATTCTGTTGCGGAGGAGTCGGTGTGTTTGGGGAGGGGTGAGCGAAGGGTTGTCGCTACTGCTGTTGTGATAGGAAGTGGGTGGCTTGAGAGCAGGTTTGGGGCTGGCTTGAGTGTGAATTGATGGACAAATCGGCTCGGATTCGATTTGTGTTTGGGAGATCTCTCGCTTTGCAGCATCCCTGCTGTCTTTCCCTCATTGAAATGAAGGGAAATGCAGTCCTTTCCCTTGAAATGACTGCACAGGGCTCACAGGGGAGGGAGCGGAGTTTCTTTAGTTGCTAGAGTGTCTGAGGAAGAACAGAGGAAAGTGGAAGCTTCCCTGCTGCCTCGTAGGGCATATTCTCCTCTCCCCCCACCCAAATCCCCTTTGTTAGGCTGTACGCTCACAGCATATGGGCGAGAGTAACATTCACTCTCACGCACAGTGGTTACTGTGGGTGGTGGGGGTGTGCGCTGCAGCATGGCGGGCGTGTGGGTGCCAGTGCACATGGGCACATCCCCATGCATGGAGCAACCTCTGTTTTCCCCGGTTGCTCCGGGGGGGAGGGGGGGCGGGTGGGGGTGCATGTTTCACGGGAGCGTGCACGCACACCAACCACAGGATTTGCACATGATGGTACCACTCATGCCCACGCAGATTCACTGTGTGGGCATGAGTGGTACCATTGCATGTAAAAAGGGCCCTTAAAAATGAGTACAAGCTCCAAGGGCCACATAGAAGTTGGGGGTGGGGAAGGGGGGATTTAAGGACTAGGAATAGCTCAGGAAGAGAAGAGTCCAGATCATGGATCTGTGGAGTAGACCTGTCTCCTATCCTGTGCATGTCTTCATCTCTGCTCCCTTCCCCTGAGATTATCTTTAGAGCATTAAGAGATCGGAACTGGATCCAGAGACCAGATCCAGGTTTAGAGGGTCCTTAGGGCTTCAAGCTCCAGAAGGAGGGTTAGTAAAGTGAATTTGTGCAGTGAAGAGAAAAATGGAAAGGGTTTGGAGCAGCTTGAGCTTTTCTAATCTTCACTCTGGATATTTTGCTGTGTTGTCCGTGCTTGTGCAGCCTCCTCCGTGGGCTCTGCTTTCCAAAAGACTCCCACAGCCAGGTGCAGTTGAAGACGCACTCCTCTAAGTGGGCCTCTCGGTTACTATAGAGAGTTACGATTTTTACTGCTTTAAGCCAAAAGCAATGAGAATATTTGTAAACGAAGGGAAACCAAGATGTTGGCTGTGGTCAACAGTTCGACCACGCTTGACTTCCTGGTAGACCATGGTGGCTTCTGGCCCCCAGCAATGTCGTTGGGACTGCAGCAGTGTGCACCACCAGTATCAGTACGGAGGGGAGGGGTCTTGAGGCAGTATCCTCCTCCTCCCCTGCTGCTGTGGACCATGTGCACTGCTTCCTCTCCCCTCCCCAGCAGTGGGGTATAGTCCTCTTACCGTATGCTGCTACTGGGGGCCAGAAATGGTGCTTGCAGCTACAGCACAGGGAGGGGGCTGAGACAGTTAGTGTGGCTTGGGGAGGGGCTATGTATGCACTCAGGGTGTGTTTTGAGAGTGCGTGGTGGGTTCCCATCTGAACGGTAGACCACCCTAGCTTGCTGACCAGGCGCAACGGATCCTGTGTCCAGTAATTCTTACCTCCCCTGTTGTAAACTAAAACGTATGCTGTAGTTTCTTTGAGCAAAAAGCTTTTGTGACTGTGCGAGGTCACAAAAAGTAAAGTGTACTTCGGTATCTCCTGGGTTTTCAGCACTGCATGAAAAACTTGGTGCTGTTTCCTAAAGAAAAAGAAGAAAAAGGTCAAGTTGTAATTGGTCATCTGGCTGATCTGTCTCCTTATTTTCAGTTTCCAGCAGCCTGGTTAACTATGTTTGATGCGGTGCTTATTCTGATCCTAATACCTCTGAAGGATAAGCTGGTAGACCCTTTTCTGAAAAGGAATGGCTTGCTTCCGTCCTCTCTGAAGAGGATTGCAGTTGGAATGTTCTTCGTGATGTGTTCTGCATTTGCAGCAGGTAAGAAGGCAGCTCAGATGCAACTTTGCTTAATCTTTTTGTCTTCAGAGACCTGTGAATATCTAAAATATTTCCATTGCATTAAATCAGTGACGACTGAGGAGCATACTGCACTGAGTAGTTCGTCAAGCTGTATGTATGGATGTGTGGCTAATGGGGTTCACCTCTGCCTTTTGTTAAGCTTCATTAACAGGTGCTTTTAGACGGACAGCAGCCATCTAAAAGCTGCTCTGCTGGCGGTAGATGTTCCGGAGGCCCACAAGCAGGCCAGGCTGCCCAAATCCAACACCGGTCTGAGGCAGAACTGCTGGCCACCGGACGGTTGCTCTGCTCTCAGCCAGGGGTTGCCTTGGGCAACACCTTAGTCGTGGGCGGCAGCCTAGAGCATCGAGCGGGCCCAGGGGTGGCCAGCCTCGGGTCTGTCTGAAAACGCCTGTAATCGCACAGTGCAAAATGAACTTGCGGAACTCCTTACCCAGGGATTTTGTAAAGGCCAGTAGCGTAGGATTTTTAAAAAAGAATCCGAGATATACATACAGGATAGGCCCATTAGTGGCTGTCAGCGAAGTTGCTCAGGAGATGAAACCTCTGACTGCTGGGTGCGAATGATGGAATGGATAATTCCATACGTATCCCCTGAAGGATCCACTACTGACCACCGTCAGGGTGCTGGGCTAGATGAACCCTTGGCCTGATGCAGTGTGGCAGCTCTAAAGTGTGTGTGTGCTTGTTTTTTTCCCTTCTCTCTTCTTCCATGCCTCCCCCCCCCGTAAATGCACATTTTTCTAAATAAAGGGTGAAAACAGACATGATGCTAACCACCCTTTAACCACCCTTGGTGGTCATTTATGCATGTTGCAGGGCTGTATTGGTGTTCTATGCAGCCCTGAAACATGCATAAATGACCACCAACGGTGGTTTAAAGAGTGGTTAGCATCATGTCTGTTTTCACCCAAAGTTTGGCCCCAGTTGACTTCCAGAAACAGATTGAGCATGGAGGTTATGAATACCTAAATCTCCCACAACTTTTGAGCCCCAGAAAATGAGCTTTTAATTTGCAGGACAGAAGAATTTTGGGTTTAGAAGATGCCTCGCTAGGTTTTCAGAAAGAAGGGAGACCACACCGGGAGTGTCTCTTAATAAAGTAAACTTTCCCTTTTTGTTTCTCTAACGGTATATTTTACCTTTTTGTTTGACACACTATGACTCTATAGGTGCTGGGCCATTAAACCCCAACTGCCTAATAGGACATTAAGGGCACAACTCTCCACCCATTAACAAGAGGACATTGGGTGTTTTCAGACGTGACGCTAAAGAAATGTTTGTGTGGTTAAAATTTGGTTAGCGTCCTGTCTGAAAACACCCATTAAGGGCTCATCCTCCACCTATTGAAGCTGTTGGCTCATTGACTTTAAACCTGAAGGTACAATCCCACATCCATTAAAGACCACCCCCTCCTACCTTTAGCCGAAAAGTTACACCAGTGATTCCTGTCAATGCTAGAGTCAGGTCAGGGACCCATCTTCACCGCATTTTAACTATGAATGGCAATGGGGTCGGTGGGGTGAACGCTGGTTCCAGAGTTAGATGTGCTGCAAAGCAGAAGGGGGGTATTTTATTGATGTTGGCCATGTTTTCATCACCAAGCCTTGACGTGTTTGCTTCTACGCTTCATAAAACGAATGTGAAAATTCCTGTCGTCCAAGTCATGCAAAGCAATGTTTCTTGATTCCAGCAATTACCAGGCATAAACAAAACAACCATCCATAAAAAACAGTATCTGCTCATAAGTTGGTCCAGTTTCAAAATCTTTAAAAAAGCAGATTGCAGCAATGGTGTTTTGCTTTCCGACAAAGTAATAAAGTTGGCTTATTGCTTGCTGAGCAAGTCTTTCCTCCTCTGGCACTTTTTTTTTTTTTCTCCCCTTGCCTTAATGTTCTCTAATGTTTGGGAATTATTGTAGTGTAAAATAGCTTAGCTGTAGCATGAAAGGAAAAAGATGGCATCTCTGTTCAACCCATAAATCATCCGCTTTTGAGAATGATTTAGGGTTGTTAAGCGCTGCTAGGGTGGAACCAAACATCTCGAAGCAATGCTTCGTCAAACCGATAGCCTTCCCTTGGTATTGCTGTAATGAACATATTGATAAAGCATTACGGCATTAAATAAATTAATCTTGGTGGTTGTAATCTCCTATATTTTAGAGAGAGGGGACACTTTATGGAGCTATTAAGGCCTCTCTTGATGAGAGAGGTAATTGCCTTATTAGGCCAAGGTCATTTTGGTATGTGGGCAAGCAAAGTTCTTGCTGCAAAGTCATTTAAACTTAAAGCAGGAATATTTCTCTGTTGTTCTGTCTCACTTCGAAGCTATACTCGAGTGTCTCCTCTACCAGTAGGTGGAGGCAAGATCAGGTTATGTTGAATGTTGAGAAGCCTATAACCGGCTCAGAGTCCATGCTTAACATCTAAAGCAGGGGTTCTCAGCCTTTTTCAGTCAAGTGTTGGAGTGACGTAAGTGACTACGTGGGAGCACTGTGTCATTTGCATGAATAATTTGCATAAATATACATAAATTAACTCCTCTTTAATCAGTTTAATTCATTTCAATGGAAATTGAGATAATCCCACCTCACATTGACTTTAATGGATGAAGGACTGCTTCGAAGTGCTCTCGAGCACTACTGACAGCTGGCTTGGCGGGCACTTTCACACGTTGCCCGAGCGCTCGGGTGCTCCTGAGCACCAGCTTGAGAATCCCTGATCTAAAGCAATGATGGACGTACTAAGTAATGTTGATGATAACAGTTGGAGCCTGGCTTAATAAAATGGTATTGTGGACCTCTTCAGGTGATTTCAGGAGAAAGTTAACAGTGGTGATGGTGGTGGTTTTTGTTTTGTTTTTTTGAATGGCCCTTACTGTTATCTCTCTCCCACCACTCAAGCAAAACAACTCATTTGTTGGTCCAATAAGTTTGGAAATAGTATCCTGGAGTCTGGCTGATTAAATTTAATCTGAATCGGACCAGAGTAACCCAATACTCTTTTTAATTTAAGGAATTTATCGAAACAATTTCTACTTCATCTTATGTTTGTTACTGTGAAGGAAAATGTTGCCAGTTAGGAGTATTAAAATGCAATGTAACTACTAGACCACCATTACTTTAAAGGAAGCAAATGTTACATACATTTTGAAATGGTATGAAGAAGAAATGATCTTAATTTGCAGTCTTCAAAGCAATTTAATGAGTTGTATGTTCCATTTTTAACATCCTTGGCTCAATTGGCCAGTGTTCTGGACACAATTTAGACCATCCATTAGTGTGTTTAGATTATTTTAAATATCTTATAAATTGACTGAGAATGCCACTGATTAGATTTAATGAACATCTGCTGTGCTTATTTCATGCATTTTATTGTAAATTCTTAGGAGCAGTATTTAAAGTTACTCATCTGGAAAATCAACTTTGTTTGTCGACCTCAAACAATTATAGCAAGAATTTAATTTTAAAGTTTTAATAGTTTAAAAGAATCTTAAGCTTGCTTTTGAAACTTGTCACGTTCAAATACAATCTAACAAGCCAGATTCTAGCTTTTAAAATATTCAGGCTCGAAGACAAATTTATGGTAACTTAGGCTGGAGTTGAAGCTTCATAAACAGTAGCTGGGGTCTGGTGGCTGGATGTTGGCGGGCTGCTTATGTATGCGATACTCCTCCAGCTACAAAGGATGGTTGTATGCTGTTGAAGGGAAGTTGTTTTGCACTTACTTGAGATAATAAAATTTCAGCTAAGAACGTAAACGATCTTGCAGCTTAAGTTTTAAAATTAGAACTTGAGTTATCCGCTCTCTCAAGTCACATCAGCCATATCTGAAACAGTCTGAGATGGCTGCATTAATTACATTAAATTTTGCAACTTCATAGGACATCTTATATTCAAATAGTTCCTGGGAGCCTCATGAAATCTCTAAAAGATAGGCAGGTGTTCAGGAGTGGGGAATGCATGGAAGAGAGTGTGTTTGCTACATTGGGTGAGTTAGGAACAGCCTCTGCCCTGGAGATTTTTGCTGCTGATGAAAGCAATATTCTTATGCAACAGGAAAGCCTGCTTTGAAATGTAGTCAAGGAGGTTGTCAGGATAGCGGGGCACAACTGGATGAAAGAATGCGGCCGCTTTTCCTCCTCCACGTGTTTCTCTAGACCAGTAGGCTGTCTGCAGAGCTAATAAGAGCTTTATGTAGTTCAGCTGATAGTTGATTAACTTGAATGATTAAACTTGTCCTGTAATTTAGGAAGCCCTTCAGTCTCCTTCTCAAGAGCACATTGCAGGGCACTTAGCAAACAGACTTAAGCTTTCTGGTTCGGTCACAGCAGTGACTTCTTCTATTTCTGGTGTTTGCTTTCTGTTCAGAATTGATGAGCCCTGTTAAACAATTGCTGCATTTCACTCCTGACAGTGTCTGTTTTGGCACCACATAAATTGATTTCTGTATGTACAGTCTAGCTTGTAAATCAGTTTGTAATGAGCTGTTGGATGCTGAAGGGTGAAAGGTGCTGTGTACAGGCAAGTCATTTTCATATTCCTAGCAGCCTATTATTACTCTGCATTCAACTAGCACTGGTGACCATTTTGATAAGTGCCATAGTCACTGATGTACTACTTTCATGCTCGCAGTTATAGTAACCCTGCAGAGGAGTAACTTGTAAAAATTAGGCTGCCTTTATTTTATATATAAAAAAAAAAACTTTCCACAGAAACTTCTGAGTTAATCCTTCTGAAATGAGGTAAGGATTTAGTTAGTTATAGTCGATAAATGCGAATAACCATAATCTTGTGGCCTAGGAAATTGATTCCCTGAAATGGCTGTACAAAAAGTAGACCGCACAACCTTTTGCATGTAAACATGAGGAAATGCTGATTTCTCATACCTACGCTTTTGTTGCATAACTCAAGTAAACCTGTCATGGAGCAGTTTAGTCCCCAGTGTGAATAAATAGCATTTCTTGCATTCCAGGACTTTTTTTCTTCTTCTTCTTCTTCTTCTTCTTTTTTTTTTTTTTTTTTTTTTTTTAGGAATTTTGGAAACCTACAGACTGAAGATTGTGAAGGGTGGAACAATTGAACAGAAGATTGGAACTGTTACGTACCATGCTGCCAATTTGCCGATATGGTGGCAGATTCCTCAATATATACTGATTGGGTTCAGTGAAATATTTGCAAGTATAGCAGGTATGTTTAAAATGGGGAGGAGGGGGGAAAGTTGCATCTCTTCCCCCTTGATCTAACATTTTGATCCATTTATCCTTGTCCTACAGCTTTATTAGAATAGATTTGTATCTAATCACTTTAAAAGGAAGGAATCTAAATGTATTTATTTATTTATTTTTAATGTTTAATTTGATTTCTATCCCACCCTTCTCCCAAAGGCTCATAGCAGTTAACATCCTCATAAAAACCCCCATAAAATACAAGATAAAACCGCATACAATTCTTATAATAATATTTTATATAGCACCGGCACTGTACTATCAGTAGGTAGAGAAGTCGGTGCCCCCTTCTCTCCCCGGCCCCACACAAATGCCTGGCTGAATAAATAGGTCTTGCACAGCATCTGGAAGATGCTCAGACAAGGGTTAAGCTCTATTGTAGAAGGCATTGTGTCGTGAGATTGCTTTTAATGGTTTTGTTATCTGTTATTTCAGGACTCGTTGTTGCTAACAGACCTTATATTTGAACCACTCGTAGAATAGGAGGAATAGACATTAATTCCATCCCAGAAAAGGCTTTAGAAGGAAACTTGCACGAGGTTCCAGTGTGACAGAGTTGGTCAAAGCATAGCTATCGGACACACCGCTGACTTCCCAGTTCCTGAGTGACTGCACTCTGCACACCCATTTCAAGTGTTTCTCTTGCATCCTCCTTACCATGATATGAGCTGCTTGTCTTTGTTGTAGGTGGAGATACAGGCCATTTTAAGATATCTTTTCCTGTAAGCTTTCCTCAGCAGCTGGGGAATAAGAATGCAGCCCTTCCTCCCAGTTTTGTGTTTAATTTTTCTCCTTGTCCTTTTCTTAGTATGGTTCAGTGCTAGTAGCTAACACCTAAAGTGAGTTACTTCAAAATGGACAACTAGATACATCTAGCCTTATTAAAATTATCCAGTGACCTGATGTAGAACAAGCCAGGGACATGCAGGTTGACTTGCAATCATTGGCTGAAATTGCCTTTTACACTTTAATATGCAGTAATAGAGCAGAAACTCTTCTAGAATAGTTCCTGGCTTGAAAAATAAAATAAATGAACAACTTTATTCAGCTCCCTTTAGAATTTACAAAAGAAAGTTACATTCCACAAAGCAGTTCTTCCCTTAAGCTGTCTCTTAGAGGGCGGGTGGGAAAGTTTATACAAGTATTTCTTTTGCAGGAGGAGGATGTTATTTGTATTTGTGCATGCACGCCCAAAAGCAGGGCTGAGTGACTGCTTAGCAGATTATTTAAATAATTTAACTGGAGTTGGCTGGAAGCATGATGCTGCTAATCTAACTTTGCAGTCAGTATCTGCCTTTTGGTTTGTTGATCAGTACCCAACCCACACAGCCATCCTTGTTTAACTAAGAGTCCTGTCTTTTTAAGTACAAAGCAACAATTTAAACGTCAAGCCCAAACCCTGATCCTGAAAAGACTTCTTTATTCTTAAAGATTAAAAATCAGATCAAAAAAATAGTCTTTTTTCTGAGATTAAAAATGTGTTTGAATGCAGAAAGTTGCATAATTGTCAACCCAGTAGCTGGAATAAGGATCTATAAAGTTATGGTAGATAAACATGTTTGACTTGACACAGTGACAGTTTAAGCTGCTCTCATAGTCAATATGTGGATGACTAATCCGTTCGTATCAGACAGTGGTCTGAGGCTACGCAGTGGACTAACTTAGCCAGCATGTTTTCATCTCCGCAGCCCGCATTCAACTTGGGACAAGTAATGGGAAACGGTGAAAACGGCGGGAAAGCTGGTAGGCTTCTGCATCGCATGAATCTTGGTGAATGCCCTGCTTCTGATGAACTTGGCACTCCGAGATTTTTTAGTTTCACGTCTAGCCCCACTTCCGCTGTGTTTTCCTCATTGGTGGCAGTGGGGCGCAAACAGTGGACACAGGTCCTTGATTACGTGCCTTGATTGGTTAATAGTGGTAATTTGCATTCTTTACTCAAGTGACACTTCTTATCCCAAGATTACAAGTAGAGCTGCATCGGGTACTAAATTTGTACCCGTGGGTAATGCTTTCATTTTTGGGCACCTGATGGGCTTACCCAAGGACCAGTCGGGTGCCTATGGCCCCCAAATTTATTTATTAAAAAAATTTAATACCCTGCCCCTTCTGCCACAGGCAGCTTGGGGCAACTTACAATTTTATAAGAAGATTAAAAACAATGAAACCATAAAACACAGTAAAACGCTGAAGGTTAAAAACACCAATCCCCCATCTCCTTTCTCAAACACCTAGCAGAACAACCAGGTCTTACACCTTTGTCGAAAGAGGAAGGGCCTCTGCTGGGAAGGAGTTCCATAGCTTTGGTGCAGCCAATGCCCTCCCCATTGTCCACCCCCGTCCACCCCCCCAAGGACTTCAAAAAGGCAACCTGATCCAGAGCCCAGGGGAGTGAAGCGGTTCCGCAGGTAGGGCCCAAGCAGTTTAGGGCTTTATAGGTAAGTACCAACACCTTGAATCGGGCCCGGAAGACTATATGCAGCCATTGCAGAGAATGGAGCACTGATGTAATATGCTCCTGGCGGCCCATCCCCGTAAGGAGGTGGGCCGCTGCATTCCGCACCAGTTGCGGTCTCCGAACCTCATCCCCATGAGTAGCCCCAAGTAGAGCGTGTAACAGTAGTCCAATCTTGAGGTGATGAAGGCATGGATGATAGTAGCCAGGTCGAAGTATGAGACATAATGCACTTTTATGGTGATTTCTAGCACAAGATGTAATTGGTGAAAAGCACTTCTCGCCACAGCCTCTACCTTTTGGAATCAAGGAGCACACTCAGACTCCAAATCTGGGGAACCAGCAGGGGGTGAACCCCATCAGTGATGGGGGATGCCAACCCCACCGTCTTCCCCACTACATCTCCATCTTGTCAGGATTCAGCCTGTCGGTTCACCCTCATCCAGTCCCCCACAGCTGCCAAACACCGGGTAAGCACTGAGGCAGCCGGGTCTGGGTCGGATAAAAAGAAGAGGTAAAGTTGGGTGTCGTCAGCATATTGATGACCATGCACACCAAACCTCCTTACGCCCTTGCCGAGCGGCTGCATATACACGAGCATTACCCAGAGAAACTGAAAAGCCCAAGCCGGGAGTGCTGCAGACCTCCAGATGGGGCTTGTTCGTTTCAAAGGTGGTCTTGGGGCTTCCCCCACACAAAACTCGCATAGGCTTTGATAGGCGCTGTGACCGGGAAGCTGCTTTTTGAAATCGATAAGCGCCAGCCGAGAGCACCGTGGAGCCCAGTTTCAGCAGCGTCCCAGCCGAGGCCTGTCGCTTTGAGGCCAGCCGTCGTTGTCTTCTCCCCCCCCAGGCACCTCTCAGGTGAGAGGCACTGGGGGTGGGGTGAGAGCGGCCTTTGAAACTTACAAGCCCTGACTGGGACTGCTGTAGAGCCAGACTCTGCTGCGCTCCCGGCTGGGGTCTGTCACTTTCAAAGGCCAGCCGGTGTGTTTGAACAGCCCATTGGATCCCATTTGGCCGTTTATAGTGCGTGAGTGGGGCTGGGTTGATTTCAGGTGCCCCAGATTCATGTGGGGTTGGGATGCCTGAATCGTCAGGTGCCCAGTTGCAGCTCTAATTACAGGATTGGGTCCTGTATTAGAGCAGAAGAGACTTCCTATGTTATAGGGCTGCAAAATCATATTTCTGGCAAGATTCTGCCCTCCCGGTGTAGACAAACTAGCGAGTGGTAACGGATGTGTGTCCAAACTGAAGATCAACCTGTACTTGATTATGATCCTTGGGGATTTTCCCTGCTGCCACTGCCGATGGATCATATTGGTATAAGGAGAATGAAAAAGGATGTGGGTTTCCTCCTCTCCTCCAAGTTTGTTGTTTCAGGAAAAAGACAGTTTTAGTAAGGAGTTAGCATTTTGTCGCAGCTGTAAACCACTGTTCTTATCACCTCCCATCAATTTCTCCTTTTATTCTTTTTTAAAAAACATTTTTGACATATATTAATATTTTAGTACGTAATAGAAAGGAAAGGCCAGGCTTTGGGGTGTCATGCAGAGACTGAAAAAACCCAGGTTCAACTCTGGGTCAGATTCAGTTCAGGCTTTGCTACAGACATCCTGTATGTCCCTGGGCAGGTCACTTAATTCTGGTCCTCTCCAATTCCTCCTTAGAGAACAGATAATATCACTCCCTTTCTCTATGCGATAACGAAGCACAAATACTCATTATGTTTTAATAAAAATAGGCATAACTGATCAGTTGTGTGTGTAAATTGCAAGGTGTTTTGTTCAAGTATAGCTGGACACTAAAATCAATGTTAATTTATAAATGGTTTTGAATGTTCATATTTTAAAATATGAAATTAGAATATCCTGAAATGTTCATTGCTGTTTGTTTACAAAGGAATGAGGCTCGCACCCTTTATTGGCCTTTGCCTTCACCAATTTTTGGGAGTGGTTACGTGAAGTTACTGCTTCAGTGCTTTTGTATGCAGGGCCCTATTGAGAAATACTGGCAAATTCTTCCTAGCACATATCTGAAGTTAACTAGCCAGGAGGAAAACTGAGCTGCCCAGTCCTACTGTAGTCTAATAAAAAGCTTGGATATCTGTGTCTGGACTTCACTTGAATTCTCCTCCATGAATGGAGCTAGCTGCGTGTCAAAGTATTGTTTCATGTTGGAGTTCAGCCAAGGTGGCCTTACTTTGTATAAAGGGTATAAGGTATGTGGAAATGGGAGGGGAAAAAAGCTTTGTGCCACACCGAGTGAGAGAGTCTGGGTACATTGGCATTTAAAGCTTTACTACCTTTTATTTAATCCATTACATGCCTGTGATACTAAAAACAATAAGTCTGATGCAGTTTGTGTAATGTTAATAGCTTTCGGTATCTGGGGGAAGACCTGGGCCCAGCTTCAGAGACATCTGTTTCTGTACATGTCTCATCTGTGGGATATTTTCATCTAAAGACACGTCTTGGTTAGTGCTGCAGGTGACACGTCTACCAGACCAGCTAAAACAGCAAAACTTAAATCCCCTTTGACTGCATCCCAAGTCCCCCATAAATCTCTGCCTTCATGTCCTCGTTTGATGTAGTGGACAGCGATGCAAGATCCTATTGATTCAGTTTGAACTTGAAGTGGGAGGAGAGAGCGAGACTATAAAATCTTATTTTCTGCTCTGTTTCACACACATTCAGGGTTCATTAGCAAAAAATAGCACAGACCTATTGCCACTGTTTCATACATGACATGCTTTGGTTTCTTGTAATTAAATAGCTGCGCTGCTCCTAATTTATTTTCTTTAGTAAATTCTTCCGTGAAATTTTTTTATACTTGGTTTTCCGTCGACTGTACTAGAGACCTATTGTGATGGCAATTCAGTGAGGGAGTTATTTTTGTAACCACTTACACCAGGGTGGTGGAATCTCTTCCTTCCTAGAGAACACTTTCAAAGTCTTCAAGAGTAGAGTGTTCTCCGGATGCGAAAAGGAAGAGAGGAGTCCGGATCATGGATCCATGTTAAGAGTCCTGTTCTTGAGGACATGCCCTCCTCTCCACTCCCTTCTCTTGAGCTCACCCTTTCAGTGCTTGGGGAGTCGGAACTGGATCCAGATGGGCCAGATGAGGAACTGGAAAGGGGCCAAATAAAATGTAGCTGTGGGTCGCATTTGGCCCCTGGGCCTGAGGTTTCCCACTCCTGGGCTACAGAGAAGCGCAGGCAGGTAGTCTAATGCACTTCTGCAGTGACTCCATGACACTGGGGAGTTTGCTGCTTTAAAATGATACGTTTTATCAAATTAAAAAATGCTCAAACCAAAATACCGACAACCAGCAAACTTTTTCAGTAATTCTCTGTACCCCTTTTATACATCACCCATGCTGATTTTTGAGTTGTTTTCTTCATATCGGGGCTTCTCAGCCTGGCAGATTATGGGCAAGTTTCTTAACTTAAAAAGAGATTTCAGCCCTCCCAGTTGCAGAGAGAAGCAAGGTAATGCCAACAGAATATAAAACGCTGCAGCAACACCTTCTGAAGCATGTAGTTGGCCTGTGCCAGTAACTCTGGAAGGCGTGAATTCATTCATTGCAGTCAAAGCCCTTCTGTTAAAACTGAATCTGATGGTTTTTATCCTGCCCTGGAAGGAGGAAAAATGAATCTGACGTTTTTATCATGCCCTGATTTAACAGGTCTGTCATGACTCGCAGACAGGGGGAGGGGGGTTGTAAATTCAGATTGATAAATTAAAGGGCCCTAGTATGGACAAACTGGTAATCTCCAACTGCAGGGTAGACCCGGTTCCTTCATCTTTGTCATATTTTAGCGTTGGACAAGCCATTTTACGCATCCTTAATTCATGTGTGACCTGCTTGTGTCCTTGTCTGTCAATGCATTGGCAGAGGAGGCCTTGAATAATCTCTGCTGCAGTCAACTCGGGTGCTAGAAAATAAAGAGTCGTCTTGATTGACTGCAATCAAGGAGTAATAAACCCAGCTTGCACGTGAAGCAAGAATTGGGCGTTTTTCTAGATGGACACTAGATGGCAGTGTTTCTGATTGATTTTTCACATTTATGGAACTATCCCAAGATGTAGTGGCTGAGGGGTTGCCTTGGAAGCCTGCTTGGCTGTAGCAAGGCTCTTTTTGTCAGTCTGCTGGGTGTTGCTGCGTATTCCCAGATTAAGAACGGAGTGCCCTGGGTTCACTGCTCTCGAGAGTTCATGTGTGCTGCTACAGGTGCAGTGGTTTGTGTGTAGATACCCCAGTGCCCAATCAGGAAAGTCCTCTTAACCTGGTCCATGAAACTGAGCATCTACACCTGTTTAAGTCAGTTTAAGAGGAGCGGTAAACTGGTGTAAGAGGTAATTATGGGCAAGCAGTCTTGCTCATGCCCTGGTCTGAGGGATTAAACTGGTTCAGAAGTCCAGTGTAGACCAGCCCTCTCAAATAAGCGTCAGCATCTTTCTCGGAGACAGAGAGCCAAGTGCTTGTTGCTTAGCAACATGGAAGATCATGTTAGCTCTGAATTGTAATGCAGGTACACAGGTGATTTACAGGTAATACCTGCATTCCTGTAAATGGTATTTGGCAGCATTCTTGCTTTTCTCCTTTTTCTTTGGTGATCAAGAGTCTTATTCTGTAGAAATTTCCAAGGAAAAGGTAACACGTACCTGCAATTTACTTGTCAAAGCCCTCACTGGCTTTAAAATAATAATAGATGGTACGTTTTGCTTTCTCTTGAGCTCCCAAGTTCAAAGTTGTTGATAGCACTTGATTGAACAGACTTCATGGGAAGCGAAACTTAGGGTGAGGAAGTCTCTTAAAGAGCCCTGTCCTCCTCTTACGTGAATATCCTGCTGTTCTTTTGTGGCAGCTGCAGCTGTTGTAGTGGCTTTGTAACTTCAAAACCTGGTTATGGCCCAAGTGTTAGAAGAAAATGCAAATCTTCCTGTTTGAACTGGGGATTCCCTGCCGATCTTAATTGCTTTCCATATTACCCTTCCATTCAATTTGTTTTACAAAGCGTAGCTTGAGCCTTCTGATCATTATCTAAAACCAAATGACTAATGAAAAAGATTTAATAGGAGATACTGGCAGGGAGGAGGGGATGAAATTCTTAAATTTGGTAGGAGGAGGGAGGGTGCGCTGTGCTGTGAAATAGTTTTGAAATAATTAAACATTAAAAATCAACACTTGAATGTGTTGAAAGCACTTCTCCCCCCCCCCCCCCCAAAGTCTTACAAAGCACTTAGTGGGGGGGGGGGGGTAGTGTCATATCCCCCCACACCCCAGTAGTTGTGTAATTTTTAAAAATCAAACCACATTAGTTTCACTTCAGGTACCCTTAAAAAGATGGCACACATTGCATTAATCTTTTGTATTATTTCCTACAATCCTCTTTAAGCCTTTTTACTTAGCTGGGGAACCATAATCTTGCATGACAACGCCAACTAGAGGGTTTAATTTCAAAAACTGCTTGTTTGAGGTAGCATGAAATTGTTATCAATAGCTGCCAGCAGGCAAGAAGATCTCTCTGAAGGCAAAGAAAAGATTTTATATTCTTTATGCCAGATTAAATATTAGGGTTACTAGGAACATGATTCAAGTTTGGAAGTGCAATTCATTTAGTTGCTAAGTAGCGGAGTGTTGCACAGATTGTGCTGTCCTCCCCAGAGGTATTGGTAAAGCCTAATGTATTTTTATAAAGAGAACAAGGGGGTTGGTGGGAAACAGATTGGAATTTTCTCGTATTACTGTAACTTCAGTTGAATAACTAATTCCTGCTCTGGTCACCAGACTGCCGCTTTGCTGCTTTATAGACGTTTGTGTCAGCAAATGGTATTTAACAAAGGTTTACGGTGATGAGGTGTTTTAACAGAGATGGCCTCTTGGGGTGATTTCAGAAGTGACGTGGTGAATGTCCACCACAGTCAACCTCAGTCAAACGCGCGGGGGTGTGTGAAAGTGCCGTGCATGTCTGTTTGCTCGTATCCAGATGTTCACCACAGTCAAACGCGGCCCGGGGTGAAGCTAACCACGCTTCGTGAGGTCCGGGCGGGAGGAGGTCCAGAAGTGTGGTGAATAGTCACCACGGCAGGGGTGAATGAAAAGTAACTTCTGAACGGAAACCCGCAGCCGCGGTGGAAGGAATTGACCCCAGCCGTGGTGCATTCTGGGGCTTGAACCGCGGTCGACGTCTCCACTGCATGTCTGTTGTGTTCCCCCAGCCCATGTTCTCTCTGATTGCCCCCGGGCGGTGGGCACGATCCTGTCACTTCTGTTGGGGCCGCACGTGTCGCCACAGCCCGCGGTGAATCCGTTCACACTGAGGTGGGATTCACTGTGGTGAATTGGAACGCGTCCCTTCTGAAATCACCCTTGGTTTCATGAATAGTAGAATCTGACAAAACAGCCACTGATGTGAAATGATTGCCCATTCTAATATCGGTGTTAGAAAGTTACATGCTTTTATATTCAGATTGACTTGCGTATCAATCCTGTTCCCTCAGTGCCACTCATGTTGGCTAATTTTAAAAAACCCTCTCTCCAAACTAATTTGTAATCCTCAAATATGTTGTAGTCAGATTCCATGTTCTTCAGTCCAGTATCCAATGCATCAGGATTTATCTGATCACTTCTTAAGCGAATACGTGTCTTCCAGAAACACATAAGTGTCCTCACAGAAATGTCTTAGCCTAAGTCCTTCCAGCTCTGCTTTTAAGGAAGTGGGAAGACCTTTTGGCTAACTAAAATCATTAAACCTCTTGGGCTGCTTGAAAAATCCTACTCCTTGGCCTTGAACTGGTTTGGAATTGCAGAGTTCCATTATTTACAGCAGACACACACTTGTTAACATAAGTATCCCCTCTTCCCCCCCCTCTTTCTACTACAGGTCTAGAATTTGCATATTCAGCTGCTCCCAAATCCATGCAGAGTGCTATTATGGGGCTGTTTTTCTTCTTTTCTGGAATTGGGTCATTCGTTGGCTCAGGGCTGCTAGCATTGGTGTCCATTAAAGCAATTGGCTGGATGAGTAGTCACACAGACTTTGGTAAGTATCTTCACATCTGCATCCAGAGAGAGTAAGTAAAATGCTTAATTGAGGATCACTGCATGACATGAGTAGGGACAGTTGTCTTTACCATAGTGACATTTTGAAACCAGTCTGGATTTTAAAATGGCAAAAGCGATTTTTTTCATCTGAGATGTTGTGACAACTGGAACTCTGATTTGATAAAAACTTAATTTCATCAGTGGCTTGGGTTTGATTTTTTATTTATTTATTTTTTTTATTCATGATTGTAAACTTAATATTTGCAATGTCAAGGTGCAATTGAACTCTGGAAAGAAGACTATTTAAATCTAACTTCAGAAGCTTACAATATTAACACCAAGTGACAAAATACAGTGTTGTAGGCTTTTAGGTTTTAAAAAGGTATTAGCAGTACAAAAGCTGCAAAATTTTGCAGCTATGCTAAATGTCAACAGTTTAGAGTTGGACCAAAGTGATACTCTGTAGTCTCCTGAGGTTAGACATAATCACTGGAGCCAGTAAATGGCACCTTGGGAATTTCATAAAATCATTCCCAAACTTCAGCAGCTTGAATTAATCCGGGGGGTGGGGTGATTTTAATAAATTAAGCATACATCTGTATACATGTACACACTGGGTAAAGCATGCGAGAAGGGGCTGACCATATTTCCCTGCCACACCAGGGAATGTGAACAGAGCCACCACACTTTGGGTCGGTGGGGAGGGCAGTCCAAACAAACAGCCCCTGGCAGCCATCACCAGCCCCTCCGTGGCATGGACCAGCTAAGAAGCTGGCCACAGAAGGCTGGGTTCCTGTGCTGCAGGATCAGGCCGCCTGCCAGTAAACAGCTGTTGGGGGGGGGGGGGGGG
>QEPC01002388.1:15485692-15508264 GCA_003113815.1 Sphenodon punctatus | reverse complement strand
CAGATGTTCACCACAGTCAAACGTGGCCCGGAGTGAAGCTAACCACACTTCGTGAGGTCGGGGCGGGAGGAAGTCCAGAAGTGTGGTGAATAGTCACCACGGCAGGGGTGAATGAAAAGTAACTTCTGAACGGAAACCCGCAGCCGCGGTGGAAGGAATTGACCCCAGCCGCGGTGCATTCTGGGGATCGAACCGCGGCCCACGTCTCCACTGCATGTCTGTTGTGTTCCCCCGGCCCATGTTCTCTCTGATTTCCCCCGGGCGGGGGTCACGATCCTGTCACTTCCGTTGGGGCCGCACGTGTCACCACAGCCCGCGGTGAATCCATTCACACCAGGGTGGGATTCACTGTGGTGAATTGGAACGCGTCACTTCTGAAATCACCCGCAGACGAGTTTGTGTGCTCTCCCCACCTGCCAAACAGCTGATTGCAGGGGGGGGGAGGGGCAGGGCAGAGTAGCACGTTCCTCCCTCCGTTCTCCCCATCAGCTGTTTGGCAGGCAGGGAGAAAGCACTCTTCCGGGCCGATCTTTGGACCTCTCCTTGCGGCAGGATTGCACAGGCTGACCAGATAGAAGGTGGTCTGGTCGGTTGCTCAACATTGGCCCCGATGGGACAACAGTAACCTGCCTGTCGGACATCACCACCCTTCTCCGCCGGCTGCACCATGTAGCAGCCTGCCCCGGGGTGGATGTGGGCGAACCTCAGGGCAGTGCCAGCATGACGGTCAGCTGCATCGTGGGCTGATGTGGGGTCAAGTTGCCGAATGTGGGTTAACGTCTCATGGGGCGTTACCCCGCTCTCTAAAAACGATACCGGCTCTGCAAGACCTGGCTGTTCCGCCAGGCATTTGATGAGGCCGAGGGGTGGGCTGAGGGTTGCATTTTTCCTTCCCTTGATGTCCCTATTGGGACTGGAGGTTTTACGGTTACGTATTTACTGCATTTATATTATCGTCTCTTATATTTTTATAAACTGTTAGCTGCCCTAAGCTGCTTCGCAGGAAGGGTGGGGTACCAATTGTGAAAATAAAACAAAAAATAAATGAACCGTCCAGCCCACAGAGTGAATGCTGTCTCATCTGGTTTGTCACCTTCTCTTGGTTATTGTATTCCTCTCATAAATTAATGCCTTTTGTATTTTTATAAATCCCATGATAAAGAGCATAAATTTTACACAGGAGCCTACACCACGATGGGTGCTTTTAGACAGTGTACCTACCTACATATTGTAATAGGTACAATCCCTCTAATCTGGGTTATAATATATGTATATATTTCCCCAAGGAATAAGTGGTTTCTTCTGGCCACCCCCGGAGCTGCTCCAGGGGTGCCCCAGCCCACAATCTGCCCTCATGGTGCCCTCTTCCCCACACCATAGAGTTGTGGGAGGATCACCTGATGCCCTAGGTTGCCACCTGCAACTCTATGGCCTTACCTGGGGCAACAAGTGGGAGCTGCAGCATGGGTCTCCTGAACAGATGAACCGAGCTACACGTCAGTGTCCCACGTTTGGGCAGCCCGCTCTGCTGGCGGTGCTCTGGGATGTTCTGCAGCAGAGTAGGCAACATTTGGTAGTGCCCCTTTAGACGGATGGGCCACCTGGGACTGGTGCAGCCAGCTCGGGGCAGCCTTTCCGTCTAAAAGCATCCCTCTATAGGTGACTGAAACTTCGTAGCTCTCTGTTGCACGACACAGTAGCTTCATTTTGATGCTTGCTGCTGGAAGTGTTCAGTAATGTTGTTCAAGTCATCACTGTTGCAGACGTTAACGCTTTCATAGTTTTTGTGATTTTAAATTTTAATCTTTTTACATTGGGTGGTGAATGTAATGGGACCAATCAACCCATTTATTGGACATCTTGAGCTTCCATACTGTTTCCGCAAGCAAGGGAGGTTGTACCTCTACTCCACTAATTTGGACCTCTTTAATCCAGATCCATCCTTTATTCCAAACATGTTTTATGTCCTTTGCAACTCTAGAATGCATTGTAATAGTTGGGTGTGTGTGTGTGTGTGTATTTTCCCCTGAGGAATAAGGGGTTTCTGCTGCGAGTCAACAGCAGCGCTCAACTGAATTAGCAAGGTTTAATTGGGGAGAGATGGCTTCATCAACTGCTGAAGACGAGATCTTAGAAACAAGAAGCTACTGATGTTCTGCCATGGGATCTGTGCCAATCTGCCTATCATTACAGTCCTAGTTGCCATGCACATGTCGGTATTGGTGACTCTAGAACCCAAAACGTGCTGGGGTTTGCCTTTCACCATGACCATGCAGGAGTCCCGTTTCTCCACCCCCCCACCCCTTCATTTGTGATAGATTAGTTGTAGGATGAGTCTTCACGTGGAAAACCTGACACCGCCTGGGCTCTTCCCCCCCCGGTTGTAAGCTCTTGCTACAGGTAACTGTCTGGACCAGACTGGAAAAAGCAACTGACTGGCCAGCTGTCTGCTTTGTCAGATGAACCTCTTAATTTGTGGCCCTAAATGGTAAATTCAGACAGTCCACAGGCACCGCTTTGTCAAGGCTGAGGCTATTGATGGGTGACTTCCATATGCTGCTTGGGGCTGGCCTTTAGGGCCCGCTGATACCCACCTGCTTGGGGGAAGGAGCATGGCGACAGCTACAGCGTGCACCGGTGCAGCGTTGGCCTTTGTATGCCTCTCCTCCCCTGCTGCTGGACATGCACACTGCTCATGTGCAGGGCAGGGCCTTCGACTCCATTCCTTCCTTGTTGGAAATGATTGGCTGGATAGGGTCAGGCTTCCTTTTGCCTCTGCTCTCTGTCCAGCAAATAACTAGTTTTTATGGTGTTCCTAAATGTTGCCATCACAAGACGGCCCTGCTTCTGTGGAGAGTAGCAGCAGGAGCAGACCCAAAGATTACAGTAGCGAGCAAATTGCAGCCTTTGTGGGTTTATTTGCACATGCAGAATTGGTGCACATGCATTTACAAGTCCATACCTTAGGTGTGACCCTGAGTCCAGGCTTCCAATCTGGGACCTAGTTAGTACCTCGGAGAGCTCCCTTTTATGTGCCATCCGATAGGCTTGAGCTCTGCTCTCTGAAAGAGCCAGGTACGAACTGCCAGAGTTCTCTGGACTCGGAGCTCTTATAGCCCCTAAGCAGGTGTGGTTCAGGTGATGGATTGGATAGGCAGCCCGTAAAGAGCCCATGCCTGCCTCATCACAGTCGCCTTTTGCTTAAAAAAAACAAAACCAAAAAACCTAGCACCTTTAAAATAAAATGATCAATTAGACTTGCCTGTGGCTTATAGTTCCCTACCCGTCCGCTGTGGGAACAAGGCTTAATTGGAAATGAAAAGCTTTTGAATGTTTCATTTGCTATTGCAAGAGTATAAATGCTTAAAGAACCAGAGTACACCCTAGAGTCCCCAAGCTGCCCGGCCGTTGGTGTGCTCTCGCTGACTGCGACAGAACCTCCCAGCGAGCTCTGTCTCGATTGCTATGCCGAAAAGTTTGAATTATTTCCGCAGTAAAAATGGGGAATTCATGGAGTTAACGTCTCATCCCATAAAGGAAAATTACTGCTTTTTAAACACTTGCACTCTTCAAGTGAAGTATATTGTATTTTAAATGTCAAGAGAAGACTGATTTTTTGCATTGATAGCTTTTTATTATGCATTCATTTAATTGAATCTTAAGTTTCCGTAATTAAGGTAACTTAATTTCAATGCTTATGTGGATGCAGAGCTTGTAAGGATTGATCTATACTTGGCTATTTCTTTTCCCCGTCTGCTTATAACCTTCATGGTCCAATTGGCTCTGCTTCATATGGCCTGTTGGAATCCATCCATATTGTATTCTTGGAAGTACAGCAGGAGCGCATTTCTTAATAGAAGGATGATGTTTTAGCAGTGAGTGTTCTTAGTTCAGAAGTATTTAGCGTGCCACAAATCACAGGCTTAAAACAATTTGAGTGTCAGAGGTGAATTGAGTCAGAAAGAAAAGTCCCTGCATCGCTAGCTGGATTTGGAACTTGGTTAGAGAGAAAATTACAATGATGACTTTCCATGAATAATGCTGCTTGGCTTAGCGTGGAGAGGACGTCTCCCAGACACGAAGGCATCACGGAGCAGGACTGTGAGCAGCATGTTTAAGTTGTAGCAGAGGGATGGGGAACATCTGACCAAAGGAATCCAGTGTGGCCTGCTGCTAGTCTTGTATTTGGCCCCTCTTTTGTTCTGGGTTCAGGCTCCTGGATCTAGTTCCTACCTCCAAGCATTGAAAGATGGAGCTCAGGGTAAGAGAGCAGATGAGGGTATGCACACAAGGAGGAAGAACCGATCCATAACTCATCCATGCATTGGACCCTCCTCTTCCCAAGCAGATCCCTTAACACACACACACCCAGCTTCTATGTGGTCCTTGCAAGTTGAACTAACTTTTAAAGTAGCTCCTGGAAGGGAAAAGGTTTTGCATCCCTGTTATAGCATGTAAAATGTAAAGCTCTGTCTATACCTTACCTACTCAAATGCTGCTGTCAAATATAGTCCAACTACATTTCCCCACCACTATATATTCACAGTTGGACCCACCTAACTCAAATTTGCATACCTCAAATTTCTGGTTAAGTCATAAGAAATAGGTTTTCCAATGTGAATTGAGTAAGCTGGATTCTGTACTTTGACAACTTGAATTCGTAGGGTGTTTAGAGTATGCCTACCCAGCTAGAAATATCAGGATCTTTGAAGGTATTAATTTCTTGGCAGCATGTGGCTAAAACACTGTAATATAAACTTCTTACTTGAAGCGCAGTGCAACAGCTCAGCCACCCCCTGCCTGCATTGCAAGTTTGGAGACTGGCATAGGGCCTTGCAGTGCAAGCACATGTAGCATTTCTGTTCGCTGTTCTGGTGAGCAGCAGGAACAGGAGTGCTATTGCATTGGAAGCTTGGAGGATGGATACTACAGTATTTTGATGACATGCTGCCAAGAAATTATTGCTTGACACAAAGTAACTAATATTTTTAGCTGGGAAGGTAAACTGGTGTTTGAGTAAAACTTTGGTCACCTTTGCACATTACAAAATGGGCTATTACAGTTTGAGTAATACTGGGTATTATAATTCTGCCACTTTTTGTGTGTGTGAATGCACTATTTCCCCGTTTATGCTGCTAGATCTCGGTTTGCTGTAAGAGCCGCGTTTGGTCTACCCAAATGCTGCTTAACATTTGGTGGCTCTTACAATGACCCGACATCTCGCAGCATAAAAGGAATAATGCATTTGCACGTTATAACAACTCGAGATAATACTAGGTATTAATTCTGCGATTTTTGTAACAGCCCATATTGTAATATGTGAAACCAGCCTGGGTGCTCCATTTATTTAACTCTGCATAAGTTGAATTTCTATAGAAGCCTGAAAAAAAATTGACTTTGCAGGAGTCCACTGTATAGTTGATGATGATGGATCTTTAGACATGCAACTAAAACTGTACCCACTTTGCCATGAAATTATTGTAGGCTCCAAAACCGGTGGATGTGTCCAGTTGGGACACTCGTCACTGCAGAGATGAGCAATGATGTGTGTTTAAGTCTAGGCACCCAACCCAAATCCTGCCCAAGCTTCTAACGGCTGGCTGCATGTGACACCGGCAAAACTTTTAATGCAAATTTTGCTGTGACCAGTTGCTGTCTGAATCATTTAGCAAGTTGGTTGCTGCCAGCAAGCATTGAGATTGAACATTGGAGACCCCATCCATACAGGAGAAGGTTTGGGGTAATTTTTAAGCACAGGTTCACAACAACAGTTTGCCTCCGCTAAGGCATCTGTAGGACTGCTGCACAACCTGGTTCAATGCCCAGTCATCCGCATAGGAGCCAACCCACAGTGGAACTCATGATCTCGGAGTGGATTACAACCAAGAGTTAGCCAAGCTTCAAGAGGGAGGTGGGTGGGGACGGACATTTAGGCATATCTAGCTATAAAGAAACAGGGAAGTGATTTCTGAGCTTTTTCCCCATGATCCCTCAACTTGAGAATGAAGTATAACCACATGACCTCAAATAGCAGCAAAGCCCTGCAGAATGTATGGAATATAAATCAATATCATGACCGTACCTGGAGTCTCATCCCACAGTTTTTAGAAACCTTTGTCTGTAACTTATTTGTACGGAGTAGAGGGGAGTGCTTTGTGGGTGTGTGGTCTATGTTCATTGCGTGTGCATGTCTTGCTCCTCTGAAGTTTGTGTCTCCTGGCTGTAGGGTTCTAGATCAGATGGACTTTCTGAGCGTACCCAGTTGAGTGGCTTCCAGACCCGTGAGAGAAGTCCGTTTCTCCCCCCCCCCCCCCCCGCCCCCTCCTGGTAGCTTGGGGGTGAGGGCACAATCTTTCATCATCTGTTTTGAAATAATTTTTGGGAGACAATACTGGTACTCTTATTTACACAAGTAAATGTTTGTTCGGTTTTTTTTTTTACACAAGCAATTATTATTTTTGTTAATCATGTTTTAATGTTTATTAATAAAATTCTTGTAGTTTACAGTGGGGGCTGGGGCAGGAGTGCTGATCTCGGAAGCCTGGTACACTTGTACCTTCCTTCCATCCTTCTCATCATGCTTTGCAGTTCCTATGTTCCTAGCTTATTATTTAAGGAAATTAAAAGTAAGTGGGGGGGTAGAGAGTTGGATCCAATAGGGGGTGGCATGAAATGTTGTTGGGCAGTTATTTCCAGGTTAAATATGATTTGGATCCAGTATTGCGGACCTGAATTTTGCTTCATATGGGATGGGATGTGCACTCCCACTGTATCCTGACTGCTCTCTCTCCATTCTTTCCAGGTAACATTAATGGCTGCTATTTAAACTATTACTTTTTCCTGCTGGCAGCTATCCAAGGAGTAACCCTCCTGCTTTTCCTTATTGTTTCTGTGAAATACGACCATCCGAGATCACGGAGTAATGGAGGAACCGCCAGTGGGAGGACCTGACATTATCTGAGATGGAAGAACAGTTTATTAGACCAGTACTCAATAAATTAACTGTCAAGTCTGCAGGCTCCTAAACTGTACTCCAATGGGACTTAAACTTGCATGTTATGAGTTCTCTTCCCCCAACCCCTTTCCCCTGTAATGTAGGTAAGTGCCTTATGCTGGCAGGGTTTCTCTCTGGCACTGTGTGCCCTGAGGCGTCGGGCAAAACAAATCTTGAAGCGCATTAAAGATGTGCCGCGCTCATCTCAGAAGTGTTTACGCCAGCTTGTTGAAGCTGGGGCTGCTTTAGGTTTTGGACACACGAGTCGGGCTCATCCAGGAACGCCGTATAATGTGGAACACTCCTAAGAGAAGAACTTGTTGGAAGGAAAGAGACCTTGTTCGGAGGCTGTCTCTATAACGAGCGTCTCTGTTTCTCCACAAAATGCTCTGTATTTCCTTGGAAGTTGAAATAGCTCGGCGAAGTGAGTTTAAAATTCTCCATTCTGAAAAACAATATTCTATAGGGTGTTTGTGTGTTGGAAGGAGTGGGAGGCTATTGTAAGTCTTCCCTGGATGAAAAAGGGAATATGCTGATTTATATTTGGCCTTCCATCCCGAAGGCGCAAAGAGAACCAAATTTATGGATTCATTGATGGATGGCCTTGGTTTCATTTTGAGGACTGAATCACTTGTATGTCAGCTGCCACACTTTTTTTTTTTAATATACATATTAATCATTCTTTGGACTGAATTGCTAATAACTGTTTCACTTCATGTTCCCGAAATTACTGTTTGTGAGGTCTGAGTTAAATTTAGAAGGGCATTGGGTAAATCCTACATTCTTTTGAATAAGCAATTGTTTTCTTTCCTATCCTTTCCTTCGTTTCCATTTTTAAAGAGCATTGTAAAGGGAGTGCAGAAATAAGACGAGACGTTTTACCACCTAATTTCAGTGAGCTTCTCAATGGAGGAACGTGCAATAATTAGCTCCACCACCTAACTTCATTCACTCCTCATGTCCTGCATGGCATGCCCCTTACTGCCCAACGGAACCGGCACTGTTAAGTACCGCATTCCTATCGCCGAATAAATGTGGCCATTTCTTCTCCATGCACTAAACTTTTATTTAAGATTATGTGTGTGGGGCAATATGGAAAGCAATACTTTGCACACACAAACGATGCAGGAAGCGAACTGAAAAATCAGCATTTAATGTAACATGTTGAACTTTTAACAGTTTCCTTTATCTTTGCCTATAAATGTTGAAGGGTAGTCTGGCTTTCTGTACACAAAGTACCTTTTTTAATTAGTTTACAAAACTCTCCTGCTATGTGACTCCTTTTGTTCCAAAGTGAATAAAACTATCCCTAGAGCCTACATCCTTTGGTCTTTTTTATATATACATCTGGATCCCTGTTAATCAACTGTGCCACTGCCCACTCGGGGGCTTGTATGTCAAAATGGGATAAGTTCTGAAATAACTTTGTGTGCTCTTGATTTTTTTTAAATTTAGTTTTGATTTTTTATAAAAAGCACACTGATTACAGCTATAGCTAATGGGTAAAACCTAACCATCTTCGGTGTGTGGTGTAAGACTCTGCCTAGAATACTAAAAATAAAGCCACTTGCTTTTGTAAGCAACACAGTAAATTGCCCTGTTAATGTAAATTTGACTCTGGTTTTTATGCCTAATTTGTGAAATATCGCATTAAAAGCCAACTTGGCTGTCAGGGCCGGGGAGGGGGCGGGGAATTGTCTGGCAAAGCCCGGAGTAGATTGCAGAAGGATCAGAGAGCTAAAAATGTCATCCGAATATTCAACCTTTTGTGTTACTATGAACCCGGTTCCTTTTGATAAGCGTATTCCTTTCACCTGCTAAGCTTTCCCAACCTGAGCTTTTCCAACCTTCCGTGTGTTTCCCCCCACCTATTGTTTCTTTGTCTCCTACACCAATATATAATCTTATGCCTGTTTTTAAATGTCTGGCACATCTCTCTTTACCCTCATCTTGCCCTATCCACTCCCACCTATTCCATGTCCCCTCATATATACCTGCCCTACATTTCCTTCTTTTATATATTTCTGACTGGCTACGCTACATCCCTGAAGAAGGGCCTGGTGCCGCCCAAAAGCCTGCTCATTTCCACCAACAACAGTTGGTCCAGTTAAAAACTATAATTCAAACCACTTTGTCTCTGTCACTTGGAACCAACACGGCAACCACGCACTCTGGAGAGCTCCACAATGTAAGAGCTGTCACACTGCCCTAGACCAGGGGCCACTTAGTACAAGCTCTGAAGGTCACATAGAAGTTGGGGATGGGAGTGTTTAAGGGGTGTGCTCAGGGAAAGGAGGGGCCTGATCATGGACCTGCTCCCTACTCCCTGCTGCAGTTGGATGACCTCTGTAGTCCGTGCTTGGGAATAGATGTGTAGCAAAAGGGAGTGGTTTATTCCTGAATTTCTACTACAAGCTGGAAATGATCCTCTGGCCAACTATTTAGATTCCCTCTTGTACAAACGTCTAATGAGGGTGAACTGGCAGCATCGATTTCCAAGTGGATATGGGTTTGTATTTCTAAAGCATCTGTGGCTGCGCTTACTGGCTTTATTATTAACAAACATTTATATAGCGCCAGCAGTGTACCTGGCACTTTACAAAGTAATAAAATAGACACGGTCCCTGCCCCTAGGGCTTACAATCTGAGAGACAGGAGCTGGGGGAGAGACTTAGGAAGGGGAACAGAGGGAGAGACAAGGGGTCTAACATTCATGAAGATGCGAGGTCTCAAGTGCACGTACTTGGCTTGGTTACGATGAGAATGACAGCAGGCAGGTCCATGTTGCAAGGATAAGGGTAAACCGATCGTAGGTATAGGAATAGTGGCTCAGCAGGATAAAGAGTCAGACAGAGCAGAGCGAAAGAGGTGAGTTTTAAGGAGAGATTTGAAGGTATGAAGGGAGGGTGCAAGGTGGATGTGGACAGGGAGGGAGTTCCAGGCATGGGGGGCAGCAAGTGAGAAGGGACGAGGGCGTTTAGGGGAGCAGGGAAGGCGTGGAAAGGTGAGAGAAGGGACAGAGGAGGAGCGAAGTGCACGGGCTGGAGTATGGAGGGCGATAAGTGCAGAGAGGGAGGGGGGAGCAAGGTTGTGAAGAGCTTTATAGGTGAAGAATTAGCCCATGCTAATTGTTAACCCAGCCAGGGCCATCCACCTTTTGAGCTTGTTCTTGTCAAAAAAGGGTGGGGGTGGGTGGCAGTACTGCACTCGTAAGCATCCAACCCACTTGGGGATTAAGCCATGTTAGTTAAATTAGATCAGAAAAAATCCTTCCTGGGGAAATTTGCTGCTAAATTTGTTACTTGTTACTAAAAAAGGGAGGCACAGATCCATGATCTGGACCCGCCTTTTCCTGCATGCACCCCTGCCCCAACCTTTGTGGCTAATTTTCCAAGTGGCCCCTGGAAGGGAAAAGATTCTCCACCCCTGGTCTAGCTGACATCCTGTACCCAGCACCAGCAAGTATTGCCCACGGACAAGGAAGTATATGAAAAAAAGGCTCATGGGACAGTTGTGGAAGTGTGTCCTCTCTGACGCTCCCATGGTTCTGCCAGTTCAGAGATTCAGGGAAATGATGAGCACAAGATGTCCTTCTCCAGTGGTAAGAAACGTTCTGCATTCCAGCTATAAAGAGCTGCCTAATTGTCAGACCAATGGTCCATCTTAGTCCAGTATTGTCACAACCTGACACTGACTGCAGCAGGATTTCTAATCTCTCTCCAGGGTCTCCAGCAGAGGCTGGAGAGTCCCCTGTTGGGGACCATCCAGGATCCCCAACAGAGGACTCACCCAGGCGTGCTACCAGAGATCCTGAATCGGAGATGCCAGGTATTGAACTTGGGACCTTATACATGCAAAGCATGCACTCTACCACCTGAGACACGGCCCACCCCAAGTGTTACCATGCCCAACCTTCTTTCCTTATTCAAGTTTTCTTTGGGTCTACATTTTTATTATTTATTACTACTACAGCAAAATGGGCAAGCATGCAGTAAACCCAGTGTTGGTTTCCAAGAAAGTGTGTGGGTGGTGGAGAGAAATATAAAAGGAGCAGAGAAGCGTATGGTTTTACAGGGAAAACGTAAGTTATTTATTTTACAGATTTTTACCCCGCCTCTCCTGCTAAAAGCAGCTCAAGGTGGCTAACAAAAAATATAAAATACAATAAAACTATAAAAAAAAAAACTCGGGGATGTCCTAAAAATCAAGCCCACCCACCCATTCCCCTCACCAAAAGCCTGGTGGAACAGCCAGGACTTGCATTTGTGTCAAAAGCGAGAGAGGTCTGGGGCCAATTGGAATCTACCGGAATAGAGTTCCACAGCCACCAAAAACACCCTCTCTAGAGTCTTCCCCCCCGGGATACCCGGGGAACCTCCAGAAGGGACAGACGGCAGGGACCGCTCTAGGACCCAGGGAGTGAGGCGGTCCCACAGGTAGGTAGGGCCTAGACCGTTATAAAATGAGTCAGAGCCATTATTGTACTCCATCTTAATTATTTTATTTTTGTAAGCTGCCCTGAGCCCTTGTGGGAAGGGCGGCTTATAAATTTGATAAATAAATTAAATAAACCATCCACCTTGAGTACACGGTTAGCTTGGGTTATTGCTATTTTTCATTTGTTCCACTGTTACTCGTTGTATCAGTTCTTCTTAGATTATGGACCATGTTCTTGTATCTGCACAAGACCCTGATACAATGAGGCCCTCGTTGTGTCCTTAAAGTACTACGGTAATAGAAACAATTCATGGCCTTAGTCAGTGTATCATGTTTTCTCTAGTTGATTTCTGCCAGTATATGTCAACAGTAAATGTCTGCTTGTAACTGTAGGGCCATGGCTATTTTAACACTCATGAGAGAAGCCCAAACACGCAATCAGTGGTATAATTTAATGTTTATTTCGAGTGACTTGGCTGCGCCCCAGGCAGAAGTAATTATGATCATTTATGAAGATTAATCTGGCACTTCCCATCAAAAGGGTTAAGGTCTCTTTTATGACTGTGATTCTTTCTCCCGGTCTTATCATTCTTGAAGTGTTTTCCACTCCATTCATAGAAGTAGGAGAGCTGTCAGCTTTACTCCAAAGTTAGATCGCAGTATTTCGAGCCAATATTAGCCAGATTCCCAGGAAGGTCTCCAGTAGAGCTTGAAAAAATTCTTTTAGCAGACCAGTTTCCAGACATTTCTTGCATGGTTTTTGGTACTAAAATCATTTACAATCCATGATTGTTTTATAAATTTTAAACCTTACGACTCCTGTTAAAATTTGGGAAGATAGAAGTATGTTCAGGTAATGTCATTGATAAGGTTATTGTCTGCTGTTGATATTATTCTTGTTTTGTATTGTCTGTTTTAAAAGGACTATGGCTTTTGGCTACGTCCATAATTAAATATTATTATTTTATTTATTTATTATTATAGAAGTAGGATTAATCAATTGTGCCTGTGCACTATAACCAATTAAAAGAAGTAACCGGAAATGTACTATTTTAAATTTCAAGCGAGGCTTGTTTTTTCGATCCAATGTAGCACTCATCTCTTCAATGGATGTGGGATTTTGTTCTGTCAATTCAATGAATGCAGTAGGTATTATCTCCTTCAACTTAATTTTTGAAATAAGTTTATTGGGTATATAGGCTTCCTCCCCTTGGAGATTTATTTGTCTGAGCCTGCTTATCTTCCGGAAGCAGTTTAAGGCCTTTCTGTTTGGCTGGGCATTTGGCAGGCAAGGATAGGGTTGGGGGGGATTTAGTAGAGCAGATGGAGGGGCCTAAGGGGATTATTTTTTTTAGCGGTTGTGTTGTAAGCCACCCAGAGCCTAAATGAGAAACGTGGGTTATAAATAAATAAATTTTAAAATCAATATCGGGGATAGGGTACTTTCACCTCCCGTGTTTGAAAATTAGTACAAGCTCCGAGTCATGAATCGGGGGTGGGGGGGAAGAAATGCTTAAGGGGTTAAGAGTGTCCGTATCTTGGATCTATGCTATCCTTGTATGCATGCCCTCAGCAGTGCTTCCTTCCCTTGCACTCAGTATTTCAGTGCTTGGAGGTAAGAACTGGATCCAGAGGCCAGATTAAAGATGAGCTGCAGGCAATGCTTGGCCCCCAGGCCTGAGGTTCTCCAGCCCTGAGACAGAGACAGCTGTACGTTGGGCATTGCTAAGCAAAAAGCAAGGAAATAATGGTGTATATCAGAGATGGGGAACTTCAGGTCTGGGGGCTATGTGTGGACCGTGGCTTTTTTTTATTTGGCCCCTTTTCATTTCCCATTCCCAAGCACTGAAAGACGGAGCTCAGTATAAGGCTGCTTTCACACGTGACAAAAATGGGGGTATTAGAATTGCTCAAGATAACACCAGGTATTAGAATTGCTGGAGTTTTCTAATGTGTGAACGCACTATTCCCCTTTTATGCTGCAAGATTTTGGGTCCTTGTGAGAGCTGCCAAATGTGGCTTTTACAGTGACCCGAGATCTTGCAGCATAAAAGGGGAATAGTGCATTCACACATTACAAAAAATTGAGGAATTATAATACCTGGTATTATCTCCAGTTATTAGAATAGCCCATTTTGTAAGGTGTGAAAGCAGCCCAAGGGAGTAAAGATGAAGGTCCGCACACAAGGATAGGGGACAGATTCAAGGCACAGATCTATGACCTGGGCCCTCTTCTTTCCGAGTGCACCCTTAAGCATCCCCCACCTGCAACTTCTGTGCAGCCTTGGGAGCTTGTACTAATTCTCAAAGTGGCCTCTGGGAGGGAAATGATTCCCCACCCCTGGTTTACACTAGAGCAGGGACGGATGGGCAATTTATAGCTCGGGAGTTGCATGTGGCTTGTGGACCATTCAAGTGTGGCTCTTGGTCAGGGCTGTCTTAATGCTTTTGTCTGTCTTCATTGCCCACCCACCCCAGGTCTCAGCAGCTGAATCTCAGCCGCTCCTCAGAATCTCAGCAGGCAGGACCGCAGACCTTCGGCTTCCCCAGCCAATCATGAAGCTGGAGTGACCTGTGCGGACACAGGCGTGTGTGTGTGTGTGTTGACGTGAAATGTTTGGTTGCATCAGAATGTGGTGGTTGGTTGTGTTTTTAAAAAATGAAGGTTATCGATGAAGTCACAAGCCGAGGATGTTTGTGTATATTCAGTAAAATGCAAAAATCCCCTTCTGGGTAGACGCATAGCAAATTCTAACATGCAAGCCAGGAGTGCCCTCCCAAGGGCTGCTAACTGAAAATGATTTATTTTATTTCTTCTATTTTATACCCAGCCCCTGTCGCGCACAGGCAATTCGGGGCGGCGGACATAGAAGCATTAAAACAACGATACATTATAAAATATAAATACAGCGGTCAGCCCATAGCAGCCAGGTCTTACAGCTCCATCGGAAAGTCAGGAGATCTGGACTGAGGCAAAGCTCCGCCGGGAGGGCGTTCCATAGTGATGGTGAGGCCGCCGGAAATGCCTGCCTGTCGGTCCAAACCCACTGATAACGCGGGGCCTCCAGGAGGGTGCCCCCAGATGACTGCAGGGGCCAACCCGGGGCCCTGTNTAACGCGGGGCCTCCAGGAGGGTGCCCCCAGATGACTGCAGGGGCCACCCTGGATTCCAGGGGGTGAGGCCATCTTTCAGGTAAGCAGGGCTCAGGCCATGAAAGGCTTTAAAAGTTAAAACCAGCACCTTGAATGGGGCCCGGAAGACAATAGGCAGCCAGTGCAGTGCTCGGAGCACTGGTGTAATGTGCTCCCTGCGGCCTGTCCCAGTAAGCAGATGGGCCAGTACATGTTGCACCAGCTGCAACTTCCAAACCGTCACCATGGGCAGCCCCATGTAGAGCACATTGCAATCGTCACCTCGAGACTGGACGAATGCATGGATAACTCTGGTGAGGTCGGTGTCCGAGACACATCGGCGGAGCCTCTTCCCCAGATGTAACTGGTGAAAGGGCCACCTGGGAATCCAGGCACAGCTGCGAATCCAGGAGTACCCCCAGGCTCCGCACAGATGGAACCAAAGGAGGGTAAATATCCCCAATAACGGGAGTGTTCCCCAATCCCAGATCAGACTCCTCCCTCCCCCAGCATCACTTCTGTCTTGTCGGAATTTAGCTTCAGTCAACTCGACCTCATCCAGTCCTCCACAGCAGCCAAACACCAGGACAGCAAGGAGACAGCAGGGCCTGGGTCGGTTGAAAAAGATAAAGCTGGGTGTCATTAGTGTATTGGTGACAACGATCCCCCCAGCTGCGCATTACTTCCCCAAGCAGCTTTATAAGCACATTGACCAGGAGAGGGGACAGAATTGGAACCCTGTGGGAAACCCACACGAAAGGTCCCCCAGAGGAGAAAGTACAGTTCACTAGTACCACCTGCTGTGATCTATCCACGAGGTAGGAACGGAACTAGTGCAAAATGGTCTTGTCCACGTCCAGGTCCCGCAGGCGAGTCACCAACAGCTCGTGGTTCACTATATTAAAAGCTGCTGATCTAGTAGAACCAGCAGGGTCATATGATCCCTATTCGGTTCTATCAGGAGGTCGTCCACCAACGTCCTCTCGGTGCCATAACCCAGATGGAAGTTGTACTGTGTGGGATCAAGAAAACCGATGACATTCAGATGCACCTGCAGATGACGGGCCACCACCCATTCACTAACTTTCCCTTAAAAGGAAAGGATAGAGACAGGCTGATAGCTCACCAGGGCATCTACATCAAGAGATGTTTCTGGAGAAGGGGCCGGACCACAGCCTCCTTGAGGCAAACCAGCACCCTCATCTCCTGAAGGGAGGCATTAACTGCCCCCACGATCACCAGCCTCAGCGTCACCCTGGAGGCCTTAAACCAAACAGAATGGGCATGGATCTAATTCGCAAGTTGTGGCCCGAACAGACCCCAGCTGCCACCTCGGCAGCTGTCACCGATTGAAACTCATTCCATAAAACGTGACCAGGCAGAGCATTCCTAACCTCTGACTCTGCCACTGCTTCCAAAATGGCGGAGTCAAATTCATGCTCAATTTGAGTAAATCTATCTGCAAAGTACGCTAAAAACATGTCACTGCAGGCCTTAGATGAAATAAGTACAAACGCAAAGAAGTTGGGTTGTGTGTGTGTGTAGTGGTGCTTTGTAGGTTTTAAAACATAGATTCTGCTGGCAATCCACTGTGGCTCGAACAGACACCAAGACATCCACTGGATCGGCCAGCATCGCTTCCTGAAACTCCTCCCAGAAAGATCGACCAGGCGGTGCCTCCATAACCTCATGCTCCTCATCTACTGCATCCAACCCGGTGTCGAAATTACTCTGGATCTGAGTGATCTTGCCTGCAAAGTAGATGGCAAACTTCTCACAGCGGGCTTGGGACAAGTTTAGGCGTAGGGAGGCCAGACTGACCAGCCCCCGCACCACCTAGAACAGCTCCGTAGGGATGGGCGAACGGATCGCGGTTCGGGTTCGTCCGTGTTCGGTTCAGCTGCGTTCGGTTCATCCGTTCGGTTCATCGGGTTTGTCCGTTTGGTTCGGTCGTCTGAACAGGCTGTTCGGTTAGGCCGTTCGGCTGTTCGGTTCGGCCGTTCGGGAAATGTTGTTATGGGTGTGTTGTGTTTTTTTTAATGTTCGTTTGGTTTTTTATTGGGTTTATATGGTTTTCTTTTGTTTATTTGGTTTTTTGTTTTTGTATGGTTTTTTTAATTTATTTATTTTATGTAATATTATATCTATCTATCTACACTAAATTTAACTGCTATTAACTATTCTAAATGCTATGAACTAAATGGATTATCTAATAAGTACACAGTCCTTCTTCTACAAACACTAAAACTAAATCACTAACGTTATCTCTATCACTAAGCTAACTCCTACAACTTTATCTATCTATCTATCTATCTATCCCATATAGATATATATGGAGATAGATAGATATGGATATATATACATCCCATATATATGGGATGGGGGGGAATCAGAAACAGAAGAGGAGTCTCTAGTGAAATACATACATACTCAATGAGTCTGTACAGTGCATAACACAAGGTTTCAGTTTATGGTTTAAGTTTCATTTCAGTACAAAACTGAAATGAAACTTAAAGCAATCTAAAAATCCTACTCAATGCCTGCTGTTCAGGAGCAGTGACTAGCTCAGAAGGTGTTGGGAAGGGGGAGGCAGATAATTAGTTTTGTTTCTTGCAAGCCTCTCCACCCCTGGTGCCTGGAAGTCTGCTCCTCAGTGACTGATACCTCCCTATCATTTTTGACCTTCCAGTGAACCTTTTTTTGCCACCTGAACTCACCCAAATGCGATCCAAACTGACCGAACTGTTTGGCCATTTTGCCGTTCGGTGTTCGGTATGTTCGCGTTCAGGTTTGTGTTCAAGTTCGGTCGTCCGAATAGGACGAGTTCGGGCCAAACTCCGAACTACCGAACCGCCTTCGCCCATCCCTACAGCTCCGCTGGACGCGACTTTGCAGACACTGAGGGCAGCAAAGAATTCCTTCTTTGCTGTCCTCACAGCCTCAACATAGGACCGCAAATGGGTCCTATGGAGAAATCGATCAGATTCAGAGCGAGTCTGACCCCAGCGTTGCTCTAGTCTCCTGCCTACCCGCTTCATACATCGCAGCCCCTCGGTAAACCAAGGGGCCCTGTGGCGATGAGATGGGGGCAGGGGACCTCTCGGAGCCACCCTGTCGATGGCCTCCCCCAGCAAGGTGTTCCAATGCTGTACCAGCACATCGACAGAGTGGCTGTCCGGGTCCAGGGTTTACTCCCTAAGAGCCTCCTGGAACCGCTGCAGTCCCATCAGCCTCCGAGGGCAGACCAACCTAACTGGTCCATTCCCCTTCTGGAGGAAGTGCGCGAGGAGGATACAGGAGATAATGGCCCGTCCATGACAAGGGCATAGATCTCACAACCCCCACGAATGGACCACCCGCCTCAAAGCCAGAGCAGAAGACCAGGTCGAGAATATGTCCCCCCACATGAGTCGGGCAGTTGACCACTTGGGACCGTATAGACCTACAAATGTTCTACAGACCGCTCAGTAACCTGCTTTGTGATTGTTGTGAAGTGAATGTGAATGTGCATTCACCCCCTCCCCAAGTCTTGGTATCAAATTTTGTTCAGTCACCTTTTTGAATGAGGTTTGACTCATTGTTGGCTTTTGGAATGACACACCTAATTCTCTTCCCTGGACCCCATGCTATTGTGAAAATTGAATGCTGCAACAGAGCAAAACCCAAAATAACGCTAGGACGTCAGAAGAGGCAAGGACATCGTAAATGGCACATCATGCTATGCCTGAGTTTAGTCGGAGTCCATCTCAGTGTGGTTATGGAGACAAACTTAGACCGTGGTGCTGTGACTAGCAGGAAAACTAATTCACAGCAAAAACAGAGCATGGTTGAGGAGCTGTGTTCTCTTTGTAGAATGAAGTATTGTAGTTTTGGTAACTTCCTGAGATTTTCACAGGCTGCTAGCTAGACACTGGTAGCTGAAATAGTTTTGGTCCGCTTGTAAATGGATTTCACTTGGACAATGAACCATGCATAGAATTAAAATCCAGTCTGGTAGAGTGGCTTGTACTGGTGCTTTGTAGGTTTTAAAACATAGATTCTGCTGGCAATCCACTGCTTCCTAATGAGAAATAGCGAGTGCTTTATCCAATTCGAGTTGGAAAGAATAGAAGATTTTTTTTGTATTCATGGACGATATTCACACGTTTTAATAGCCATCCAAATAATATCTGAATCCAAAACTCACACTTGTTGGAGAACCAGTGTAGTTTAATTACGAAGGTGTTGGTTGGACTTGGACCTGGGCCTGGAAGACCAGAGTTCAAATCTTGTCTCGGCCTTAATTCCTCATCTTTAGAATGTCTTAAGATTTTAATTTTCAGGAGAGGCAGGTTGGTTCAATAAGTAGGGTGCTGGACTATGGGACCTGCAAGATCCAAATCTCTTCCCACTGAACTGTTCGCTAGAGCGAGAATGTAGCTTCCATGTTGGTCCTGAATGTAAGTGAAGGGGCCACGGTAGTTTGGATGATCTTTTATTGGATCAACTTTTGCTGGTGGGCATATGCATGTTGTCTTGCTGCAGGCTGCTTGGGGTAGGGGCATGCCATCTTTTGCATCAGGGCCCATTCCAACCAAGCTACGCCTCTTCCCCCAACACTTTTCCTTGTGTAGTTCCCAACCTGGTTTTACTTTCCTTCTCAATTTTTTTTTTTTTTTTTTTTTTTTTTAATATAACTCCATCACAATAGATTGTGAGCCACCCAGAGCCTTGAAGGAAGGGTGGTATATCAAAATCAAAAAATAATAATAATGTTCAACATCATTATTTTCAAAATGTTGAAAATGCTGACTATCATTTTCCTACTGCTCTCTCTCAAGTAGAGGTGAAATGCGTATCTGCAAAAAACAGGTATATACCCATCAAATTTGCAGTATTCAATGGTAATCAGTCGATTAGGAGTATCTGATTAGTGCCCAACAGGTTACCTGAAGTCCATATTTACTGACTCAAGATCTCAGAATACTGACTTCTGGTACCGATTATTATTATTATTTTTTTCTAGTTACCATCCCATTTTTCACTATTTTCCCATACCATTTTACCAGTTGGTAAATGGTAAATCAGTAATGGTTTAAATAAATAAATAAAAAATCCCGGTAATTGGGTCCCCAAAATCGGTACTTGGAGGGCCAGGTTGGGTACTCCACAGGGTACTCGGGTATTAACCATGGGTAATAAATCCACCCTGCTCCCAAGTGACTACTTTTACTATATCTACGTATATTGCATTTTCTCAGCGCACAGTTCTGACTTGTTACATGCCTCAGCAAAAGTGTTGTGTGGTCCAAAAACATGTATACTCTCACCAATAGTAATGGGTCTAATAAAAGAAATCTCATCCGAACCACTTTGTCTCCACCTGTTTTCCCCTCTCGCCTATTTACCTATTCCCAAGTCGTTGTTTTTTTACCAATGGCCAACTGGCAACTCTCAAACCATCTCATGGACCAACTTGTGCCCATGGGAGATCACCAAAGCCTGGTATGTGTCTTTCGGCTGCATAGCTGTCAGTTTCTTATTGAACAGATTTTAATTGTGTAGATGGAAATGCATGGAGTCATAGAGGAAAGGTTGTATGGCCAGATGAGTGCTGGTTCTTGAGAACTTGATGGCACAGAATTATATGAGATTAAGCCATCATGAACTGTCCACCACTTTCGGGTTCTTGGCTGGAGAAACGTCAGTATCAATGATGACTTCAGCAGATTCCCTCATAGCTCTCTTTAAAGTCTTTTAGGAGGCTATGGGTTGATAACCTTCTGCCAAAATTGCTTCTAGGCAATGTAGCCAATGTAGTGTGAAATCCTGTGTTTGGGAGGAATCTGGTGAATTAAATTTAGTGTGTCAAAATTTTGATACATCTGCTATTGGATTAATGCTCAATTCTGTCTTGATCATTCCTATCTTCTATCAGATCAGCATCTGGCAGTGTCGTCTTCTGTCTAAAATTAGACAATTAGACTCTGTGTGCAGTGTCGTGAAGGGAAGGCCTGCACTGATTGATTAAGGATGGGCAGAGGAGAAGATGCACGACCTATTTTCTTATTTGTCCCCTCCCCCACCTCAAAAAATAAAAGCAAGACTCTCCACTCTACTTTGACCTTTTCTCCCATGGGAGAAGAGGGCTGCTGGTTGGCGGAAGGTTGCCTAGTGACGCAGGTGATGGAACTTGCTTAGGAGAGTTATCCCAAATCCAGTCAATGTGCAGTCCGGCAATGGCTAGGAATGTATACGATAAGGGGCCAGTGACTCTGTGGACACGTATTCTGTTGTCCCTTTAGGGATCCGCTGCGCTCCTAAAGTGTTGCTCTTGAGGGGTGAAAGGGGACTCTGGGCTTTGGCCTCCGTGGGTTTCAGCTGAAGATTCTGGGTTTTAGTCCAGAGGCTTCCAGGAGAATCCCTTGATTTTTCTCTAGGTAGCTGGGGGTGGGGATGTCCCTCCAGTAATCCAGGGAGATCAGGGATTCTTGGAATGGCAGGAGACAGCCATTGGGACTTTCTCGCCCCCTTTTGGACAGGGCCCCATTCTTTGCAGAGCGTCATGAGGGGGAGAGTTATGTTGGAAAGGGGTCGTGACAGCTCCTTTGCCCCTGCCCCTTTTTGGTGGATGCCTGGAGGGAATTGGTCACTCCTACATGCAAGGCCATGATTCTCTCATGGACTTTTTAAAATAAATAAATCGTGGGAGGTTTGGGGCCTGATTCTGCGCCTTGCCACTCTGGGCTCCCCAGTCTCCCATGCAGCCCAAGGCCGGGTTCCCCTCCCCCTCCCAGGCTGCATTTGGGAGGGGGGGCACCAGGACTCTCCCTCCCTCCAGAGACTGGCAATTTCTTGGAAAATAAACAGACCTGTGGTGGCAGTGATTGCAGCTTCATTCAGCGTGTTCCCCATCCCGGCTCCTAGCCACTTCCTGGCCCCTCCCAATGGGGCCTCCTAGAGCGACGGAGCTGGGTGATGTCATCTAGCCGCATTGCTCTGGGAGGTCCCATTGGGAGGGTCCAGGAAGTGGCTAGGAGGAGCCAGATGGGAAGCACGCTTAAAGGAGCTGATGCCGCCGCCATAGTCGGGTCAGTTCATTTACCAGGCTGTGAAGGGGGGGGGGGGAGGTGAGCCCTGGCAGCCCCTTCTACCTGACACAGTCCGGGGGAAGGGAGGCACAGGGAAGCAAAGCCCCAAGGGTTTTTTCATTCCCTCCCTGCATGGAATCTCCTGCCCTGCATCTCCCCAGCCCAGGCTGGAAATTCTGAGCCGTGAGAAGTGGGGCAGGAGATTCCGCTGGGGGGGGGGGGGATTCTGTTGGATATCCGCGAATCTCAGACCCGCGTTTGGCTCGGGGCCCTGCCTATATGTGCCTGAAATCCATTCTACTTTCCGCAAGTTTAGAGCCTGAGCCCAGGCTCCCCAGCGTTCCCGGTTAGTTCCTGCGACTTGCAAAGGCTGTGTCCTCCACCCACGGTGCCTATGAGCGGTCAGTCAGTCTCCTGGCCTAGCTGGCCACCGCAGTTCATACAGGCAGGGGCTCCGTGGACACCCGTTGCTACAGAGCTATTTGGCTTGCCCCGCATGGAGCACTCTGGATTTCCCGGCAGTGCTTCATGCGTGGCCATGAGTGGGGGGGTCCGTGGCTCACGGAAGTGCGCATCCCCGCGCTCTACCTTCAGATAGGTGGTGGGCTTCAAGGCTCCTGGGTGGCCATGCAAGGTAGCATCTCATCTAAACACACCCATTGTAGCCAAGGCTTGAAGTGGAACCGTTTTCCTGTAACTTCAGTGCAGAGAAACTGGCATAATACATATTGATGACTTAAAATGTACTTGGGAATAAAACGGTTGAAAAACGAAGATTATCCTTTGCCACAGCCTCTCTCTCTGTTTTCCCTGTAGCCAAAACGTTTAACTGTAGCCGTTTTCTACTTAGTCTAAAAGGGAAGCTGTTGTCCTCCTAAGGATATTAGAGTCTTGTAGAGTCAAGCATGTTACTCTGCTGGTTTGGGGGGGGGGGGGGGG
>QEPC01002388.1:15448077-15484102 GCA_003113815.1 Sphenodon punctatus | reverse complement strand
AATATTGGAACACAAGTGAGCTACAAGAGCCCTCAAGCTCTTGCGAACCCAGAGAGTAAAGAGTCTGTAAACGGGAAGGATCGGGCCCTTGGGTGACAAGAAGTTTCATTGTGGCAGACTTGAATTAGCCAGTGAGAGAAACTGATTCAAGAGAACTGTGTGCAAGGGAAACTGAGTCACTCAAACCTGGTAAAGTGGGGGTGCGGACTCCCCAATTCTGTGACAGGGAGTTCCACAGCCTAGGTGCAGTCACCAAGAATGTCCTCTTCATAGTGACCCCACGGGGGACCTCAAGAAGGGCACCCCCAGCAGACTGCAGAGGCCGCTCCAGAATGCAGAGAGCGAGGTGATCCCACAGGTAAGTCGGGCCAAGGCCGTATGGGCTTTATCAGTCAAAACCAATACCTTGAATCGGGTCCAGAAGACTATAGGCAGCCAGTGCAGAGCCTGGAGCACCGGTGTAATGTGCTCATGGCACCCCATCCCCGTAAGGAGATGGACCACAGCATTCTGCACTAGCTGCAGTCTCCGGACCATCACCATAGGTAGCCCCATGTAGAGTGCATTGCAGTAGTCCAATCTTGAGGTAATGAAAGCATGGATGATGGTGGTCAGGTCGCTATCTGAAACATATGGCTGAAGCTGTCACACCAGGTGTAATTGGTGGAATGCACTCCTCGCCACAGCCCCCACCTGGAAATCCAGGTGGAGCTGCGGATCAAAGACCACGTCCAGACTACGGACCTGGGACACTAGCAGAGGGACCCCATCAGTGATGGGAACCGCCACATCCACTGCCCTCCCCACCCTCCTCATCTCTGTCTTGGATCAGGGGGAAGTACGCTGGGCTGGCCTTTGAGATTGACATGTCCTGACCATGAGTGCTAGGGAACCAGGCTCCCCAGTGCTCATGGCCGGTTCCTGTGACTTGCAAAGTCCCCTTTGCCTATGAGCAGGGGACCTGTCCACTGGCATGACTGTCTGCCCCAGTTTATATGGATGGGGCTGCATGGTTGCCTGTTGCCACACACTTTTTTGGCTTCCTCCGCATGGTGCACTCTGGACTTCTTACCAGTGCGCCACGAATGGGTGCTGAGTGGCCCACAGGAGTGTGCGTCCACCCCCCCCGCCCCACCTTCAAACGGGTGGTTAGAGGAGTGGCTGCTGGGTGACCATGCAGGGTAGCATTTTGTCTGAAAACCCCCTTGGTGGAGGATGCTGGAAGGGGGCGGCGACTGAGGGCTCTCCTCCTATTGAGGGGTGTCCGTTGAATCGAAGCCGAGGAGTATGGCTGAGTTGTGACAGCTGGAGCAGGCAGCGGCCGGACAACAAGCAGTGGCTGAGCAGCCCATCTCAACCCCCCACCCCCAAGTCCTAGGGGGCAGGGAAGGAGCTCTCTCATCTGAGCTGTCCAGTCAGGTAGCCTGAGTTATCAGGAGAACTTGAGGTGGGGTGGGGAAATGGGCTGTTGCCATCCCCTGCACCCTTAACTTTGTGGGAAACATGCCCCCACCATAATTATGCCATTATCACACTTGCATTTTGCATATGGCCAACAGCAGCCTGTTCAGCTAATGGCTCCAGACTTCCATTTTGTATCGGTGCTTAATCCATAGAGCCTGGAGTTATTTCGGTGCCAAAATGGAAGCCTTGTCTGAGACAGCGTGAAGAAGAAATTTGCAAGGTGTGGGTGAGGGGCTGCAGAAAGATCTGGGTCTGGAAAAGCAATGTGGGAAGGCATACCGAGTTGATGCACGGTTGGGTGGGGGTTCAAAGCGGGGTGCGGTGAGGGAGGTCTGGATGCTGGATATGGCCTTCAGACCCAGCTCCCTAGGAGTTGCACACACACACTTAGCTCTGCTGCCTTCCCCCTCAACCTGTTCCTTCAGTACTTGAGTGAAGGGTACGGGTGGGGAGCCACAGGCCGGGGCTAAATGTGACCTTAGCGGCAAGTTTTCATGTGTCTCCGATCCAGTTCCTACCTCTAACCACTGAAGAACTGAGCTCAGAGTAAGGGAGCACACGAAGGCAGGGGACAGATCCATAGCATAAATTCATGATCTGGGCCCTCCTTTTCTGAAACATCTCCCTTAAGCACCCAACCTCTAGGTGGCCCTCGGAGCATGTACTCATTTTCAAAATGGCTGCTGGGATGGAAAAGGTTCCCCTACCCCTGGGGCTAGAGACTAGATCTGGGGGGCAGATCTAAGAATTGGCAAGGAACCCCATAAAAACCAGATGTAGATGGGGAGTTCCCAACCCACGTTTTGCGCGTTTGGGACGGTGGGTGGGATCTGGACGCTGCTGACATCTCTGGCTTGTTCCATCTTTGATGTTAGCAGAGTTAGCTGCATTTAGTGGGGTTGGGTTGCATTCGAACAGGACATCCTGGCCGTCCCCTTCCTGCCCCCTCCCCCAGCTGCAGCTCTGTCTTGTAATGCTGAAGAACACCCCATGACATTACTATTTTCCATGGGGGCGTGGCCTTAGCCCAGGGCTCCCAGGAACCTGGCTGCATCCGGTTTCAGCTGAAGGCAGCCACGCCTAGGCCCGAATTTATGGCCAGAGCAGGAATCTGGTCAGGATTGGACCTTGAGTTACATAATTTGTCCACAGTCCTATCCGTGCAGGATACAAGTCCCATCAGCTGTGTTCCCCCACCCTCTCACCCCTAGCCTGCCTGATCCATTCTGACGGTATGTTCTTTAGGAAGGAATGGTTGCCCTCTACTGACAGTGATCCTTGGGATGCTAAGTACAGGTCCGAGGCAGAGCTAGGTCGGAATGGCCTCTTGCTGGGGGACACTCGCCTCTACATGCGTATGGGTCCCCTAGACTCATGGGTTCAGGTCCGGCTGCATCTGCTGCACTGATTACAGCTACGTCTCTGTTGCCAGTGCAAATCGGATTTACTCCAGTTGGAATTTTTCAGGCGTCTTCCCTCTCTGGGTGCCGCTGCTATTATGAAATTTTGGATCCCTCCTTCTCTTTGGGTCTTCTGTCCTTCTCCCAAGTTGAGTTGAACTTGGCCTGCAGGATCGAAAGTTACTAAGGGACCGACCCACCCGGGGCCATTACATAAGCCGGAGGAGTTCCAAACCGAAGCCTGCGTCACTGCAGCGGCTTAGCACGGCTTTTCCTACCAAACTGTCGGTTGTGGCAGCTAACTTAATCTTGGTTTCCTTGTTCTCCACGCGTCTTCCGCCTCCTGAACAAGAGACTCGTGCAGCCCTGAAGATGACACTGGGTTGCTTATAACTAAAAAGGAAACAAAATATTTCCTGCGCCTATGATGGCACGTTAATGCTTTCATGTTTTCACTTTTCTGACCCGATTCACGTCTCCGCAAGCCAGAACTGCCTATTTTCTCTCTCTTCCCCGCTCCAGTCTGCTGTTTCATTTCCATGTGGCAATTTAAATTCCACCTGTGAAAGCTAAATTGGACACGCAGCTTTGTTGCTACGTGATGGGACACAACTAAAGAGGTGTGGATACAATCCATCTGCCCAGTAAATGCTTGCGTGAGTGGGTAAGTCAACTCGTTACACTGTCACCGTTTGCTTGAAGACAGCCCAGAGATGGATCACTTCATGCTGGGCCCCTAGGAGCACCATGGCCTTGGCAGAGGAGACTGCCTAGAGACCCTGGATTCTCTGAAAGAAAATGTAAAAAAATATACCAGAACACCACACATGCTGCTATGCTATAACTTCCCCCTTCTTTCTCAGTCAGACGCACTTCTATATCCTGTCTCTTCACACTCCCTCTTGGGAAGGGGCTCATTTTCCTCTTCTGCCTGATCACCGAGAGTAAAAGATCAAACAGCCCTGCCCTTTCTTAAAGTCCTTTGCAGAGCCACTACGGCTCAGCTCTGGGCGAAAAAAGTGGAAGGGCCAGGGTTTATCACCTGGCCAGTCGGAAGTGACGTTAGCACCACTTTTATCTCTGTCCCCTTCCATCCAGCTGGAAGGGGATCAAGAGCGGGCAGACCTAAATTTTAAATTTCAGCTCCAGCAGCTCGAACTGAGCTGGCTGCATGAGGCAAGGAGTTGCTAATTTTCTGCATCCACTGATAAAACATATGGGCCCATTCTAAACCCTTGCCTAAGGGCGCTTTTAAATGAGATGGAAATGGCGGCTGAGCCCTTTAACAGCCGCCATTGAGACCGTCCGTTTAAATGTCCGACGCGGAGCGCAGCCGAGTCTCCTCCGTGTCAAGCTGGCCCGGTGATCCTGCCCGCCTTCAACGTGAATCACCGATGTGCCGGCTTTAACCTGCACTTTCTGGTTCCCTAGAAGAGGGTGCATGCGCACATAGTCTCTGTGACGTGTCTAATGCTCTTGGGAACATCAGCCACGTCGTAGAGAGGAACGTGGGGTTTAGACGCCGCGTTGATCCCTCTCCCGCTTGGGAGAGGGCTTGTTTTAAAAGCGTCCTAAGGCCTCTGAAAAACGCACGCCACTACTGAGCCCTTGCAATGAACAGGGTGTCCAGATGAACAGCGTGATCCTCGGGCAAATAATGTATGTGCTAGCGGTCAGTGCGCATGTGAATCCCATTGAAACGAATGGAACCTGCATGCCCATTGATTGCCGGTGTCGCTCTTGAGCTGCTGGAGGATTGGTCTGCAAGAGAATTATCCTAACGGTTAGTAATTGAACAGAGGTCTCCGTGACGTGTAGGGAGAAATCCTAACTGTATTGAATTCAGTGGGAGTTTTGCCGTTTACACGTCCCTTGCCCCTTCTTACTTGGGATGCCAGCAGAAATAAAACTCTTCTCGCCCCAGCCTCTCAGGTCCTGCCAGCTGCAATCAGCAGCCTTGCCGCACCTCTGGGTTCGACACAGGGTCTCCTGACACCTGGAGAACCCAGAAAAACACAGTCTTCAGGAAATGGTGGGGTTGGAGCTCTTCCACCCCCCTTATGTGCTCCCGCCTCCCTGGGGAGTGTTAACTTATGACTGTGCCAAAGGGAACATGGTCACATCCGAAAAGGGCAGGGGAGATCAATTTAACCCCACCTCATTTCTGACATGGCCCCACCCTCTGTAGAACAATATGATGCCGTGATTCTCTGACGGGAGCGTCGCCACATTGGAAATGAGCATGCGAGTCCTTTTGCCGCTTCCCTTTCAAGTCAAAACCTTGGTGGAAAAGTGGCAGTGGGTGAAAACAGGCCTGTGAGCTTCACCCCCCAGGGTACAGCCCTTCACCTCCCTTCTGGAATGAAAGAGCATCAAGAGTGGGCAGAGCTGTGCTTAAATTTCAGCTCCAGCAGCTCAGGCTGAACTGGCTGTTTGTAGCCGGGAGCTACTATTAGTGCATCTGCTGAGCCAACTTATGGGCCTATTTAAAATGTTGAGTCCACCCTTTATATCAGTAGCCCCCCAAACCTTTGCCTGTGAGGTCATTTGGAGTCTTAAATGTAATTCTGTGGACCCTTCTTCTCCTCCCATAGCCTCCCCAGACAATTGCAGCCCTGTCCACTGATGCTGTAACCCCACTTTGGGTTCCACCCCAGTTTGGGAGGCTCTGCCTTGTATGTTAAGAATCCAGTCAACCCCCACTATTGGAAATAGCAGCCAGTTGAGCATCCCCCAGGATTTCAAGCGCTTTTCTACCAGGTAGTTTAGATTGGCTGGATGGAGCCAGGGTTGGGGCAGCTGCTCCTCCTCTCTTTTTTGTGTGGCTTTCCAACATAAGCAGGGCGCCTGACAGAAATTTGGGGCTCTAGTTCATCCTGGTAGCCCCCCACTCTAGCTCCCATCCCACCCTCATAAGTGTTGAAATCAATTTCTGGCACTTTATTTATATGTTACTTGTAGTTACTGTACTTACTTGAATACAGTTCTCAAACTCTTTTAAAACCATGTCCTCCCTTCCTTTGGCCTGTGATAGTTGTGGCTTCTGCCCCCATTCTCACGCACACGCACACGCACTCTCTCTCCCTCTCCCCCTTCCTGCTACCCTCCTCATATTCTGATTCGTTCTTTCTCCCCCTTGCTAACCCATTATTTTGGAAATTCAGAGTGGAGCTAGGTGTTGGCCAGTTGTGTGCCTTCACACACACACACACGCTTCAGGACATAGTACAGTTGTTCCTTCCCTCTCCCATCAGGTCTCAGCCCAACTAACGTCAACCGCTTAAATAAGCCTATCTTAACTTTTTTTACTCCCCTCTAGTATCCGCCTGGCTGTTGCCATAGCTGTGAGACTGGTCTAGTCCGTGTTGCAAAAGTGGGGTTTTGGAAGTTGACCAAGAGATTTGCCTGTCAAGGGATGAAAGCTGTCAGCAGACTGAGGACTTGTTCCCCCAAATATACCTTACGCAGGAGAGTCCCCATCTCCCTCTGGTTCCTACAAGTGATGGATCTTGCCCTCATGCTCCTTTTGACAACCGCTTCCAGAGCAATTTGGTTGGTAATAGTTTCTGAATTGGAAATGGCGTGAGACTGAAGAAAACAAATGGCAGAGAGGTGCAGTGTAGACCGGGGCTGTAAATGAGGTGGCAGAAATGCAAATTCCTCCCTTGAGTAGAAATAATAAAAGCTACTGAGGTGAGGACCTCCCTTCACATTTTAACTCCACTTCTTTGCCTTCCCTTGTATTTAATCTTGCTGCTCTGGGGAGCAAAGGGGGAAGTTAGAACAAGGTGGACAGTACTTGCCTTCAAACACACTCTTGTGCACAAGCTCTGGCAGGGTTTTAGGAGGTGGTGCGTTTCATAGTCTCAGCAGTAATCTGGGCTCTGCCACAAAGTTGACTCCTGAACAAAAGCCTTCCTTTCTATAACTGGGTGTCTTTAGACATAATATCAACAGGTGTTTGAATATGTATTTTGTAGGGATGTGTGAGCGCAGTTCGGACGTTCGGAGTTCGGCCCGAACTCAGCCAGTTCGGATGTCCGAACTGAACGCCAAAACCCCCGAACAGTTCGACCGCGTTTGGATGAGTTCGGGTGGTGTTCAAGCGGAAAAAACCTGACTGGCAGGCCCAGGGAGGGGGGTGGGGAAGCTGAGGAGGGGTGGAGACTGAGGCTTGGACTAGCAGCCAACCTGCCCAATCACCATCCCTCTTTTCCTCAGACCACTGGCTTGGCAGTCTGCGATTGGCCACATTGCATGGAGCCAATGGGGCTTGTGGTAAGGCGGGCGCAGCAAGTAACAAAAGTCATTGCCCTCCCACCCCCCTTCCAACTCCTGAACTAGCCACTAATCCTGTCAGCAGGCGTTTTCAGAAGTGTCGCTCTCCCTGCAGTTTGTGTACCTCCCAATCCATTGCCATCCTCCTCCTGTTTCACCCATTTCCACCCATTTACCTCCGTAGTTTCATTTACTGAGATTAGATTAGATAGATTTAGGTGGTGTTTTTATTTTTTACCCCTCCCTGTGTTGTTTCTCCCTACCCTCCATTGAATCTTTCCCTCCTCCCTGTATATATTCAATCCCTGATTCCCTTCCCCTGTTTTTGGATTTATTTAGGATTGTCACGAAGGAACATAGGGTCACACATGTGTGATACTGGCCTACATGTAGACTAAAAGGCTAGTAAATATGTAAAGCAAAAGGTTCAACATGTATGTAATGTTACAATTGAGACCTGTAAAACTCAAGTCATGTACTGTAACACTGACGAAACTCCAGGAAATGGAAAGAGAAAGTGTGTGGATTCACGCCACAGCCAGACAGACACCTGTGGAGATGCAAATGGACCTTCCTGTTTGCCTTTTGCCTACGTGCTTCGAACCATGCAGGCTCCAAGGCGGGAAGGAGAGACAAAGGACTCTGAATTGTTATTTAAGCCAGGACCATTAAGCCATCTTTGCTACCTCTTTGGGAGTTACTCTTGGGAACTGACTCAACATCTTGCAGCCAGGAGGGCTGAGCCAAGCCATGAACTGAGAGAGGGGACTTTGATTTAAACTCTCTAAGAACCAGCACCCAGTCACCTACATCTCTGACTGAGAACGGACCAGAATTAGATTAGGAATGTGTTATATTTACCTTTTGATTTCTAGTTACCACTCTGTATTAACTGTTCTAGCTTATGTAATCAATACATTTTCTTCTTATCTTTATTAAGAAATGTTGATGGTCTAATATTGGGAATACAAACTGAGCAACTTGAGTTTCCAAACTCTCGCGAACCCAGAGAATAAAGAGTCTGTAAACGGGAAGGATCGGGCCCTTGGGTGACACAGGTGTTGTCCCTGCTTCAGGACTGAATCAGCGAGAGAGAGAAAACTGATGCAAGTGGGCTGTAAGCAAGGGAAACTGAGTCACTCAAACCTGGTAAAGTGGGGGTGCGGACCTCCAACCTGTGACAAGGATTAGATTGATTTAGGTTTCATTTCAGTTTTGTACCCCTCCCTGTGGTGTTTGTTGTGAGCTGTCTGTGTCCCCCCTCCCTCCCCCATCCCTGTGGATAGATAGATAGATACCATAGATAGTAGCTTCGTTATAGAGAGAGATGGAGAGAGTGTGTAGTGAATCAGTTTTACTATTTTATAGTGTGTTTGTAGGACTAGGCCTTTGTCGATATTAGATAATCCATTTAGTTCCATAGGTTTTAGAATAGTTAATAGCAGTTACTTAGTGTAGATATATATATTAGATTACAAATTTGAATGAATAAATAAATAAAAATTATAAAATCTTCCTCGGCATTCTTTGGGTGGGAGAAATAGAGAAGGGAAGCAGGAGAAGCTGGTCTGCTGCCCGTAAGGCAGGCAATGGGGTACGTGGCAGAGGTGGCAGGAGCCATGCCAGCGGAGTAGCAGGCATCAGCAGCAACCCAAGCCCATCATGACGCCCCAAACTGCACAGACCTGATTTTGGCAGTCAGGCTTCAGAGGCTCCCAGCAGTGGCACTAGGGGTGTGGTTCGGCGTCACCTCCTGCCAGCGTCGTCCACTGCCACGCAGGGCACTGGAAGGCCTGCAGTCCAGGAGGCTGAGGCTGTCTCTGCTCTGGCTGCAGGAGCAGGTGCAGGTGCTTCTGGGTTGGATGTTGAACATGGGCCACCATTGTCCCCCGTTATTGATGTGATCCCCAGCAGTCCAGGGCTGGTGGATCCCACCCCGGCTGCTAGAGGCAGGGCCCGATCCCCGGGCAATGGCGGCAGAGAGAGGAGTAGCAGCAGCAGCTATAGCGGGCACAGGGAGAGTGGCAGCAGCATGGGCAGTCGATCAGCCTCAGGGTCCCAGTACTACCCTTCATGGGTCATATCTCAGTTTGGGGACAGCGAGGCAGATTCTAGTCCTGCGGAGGAGATGTCTGGTGATGAGGCGATGGCTGTCCAGCTGAGAGCTGTGTCATCACCAAGTTCTGCCCCTCCCAGCAGCGCTGTCAGTGGTGCATCACCCGGTGCGGGCCAGAAGGCAGGAGGGGGCAAAAAATCCTCCATCTGGGCACATTTTAAGTTGGTGCGGGCGGATGATCCCAGGGGGGTGCAGTGCGGTTTGTGCCAGAAGGTGGTGGAGCGTGGGCAGGTGCTCGCCAACCTTGGCACAACTACCATGGCGAGGCACCTCAAGGGATGCCACAGCACTATGCTGCTAAGTGGGCAGGCAGGGGCAGTGGGCACCAGCGGGTTCCCGATTGCAGCAGCCAGTCATCCGCCTACATCAGCGGGCAAGCATCCTCGAACAGCTACCTCTATCAGCAGGAGTGGTATTGCTGCTAGGGGGGAGCAGCAGCAGCAGCAGTGCACCATGGAGGAGCTGGGATGGGGGCAGCTGCAGGACGTGGGGGGCAGCGTGGCTTTAAACTTAAAGCCACGTGCATGTTGGGGGGAAATGATGGCGCTGGATGGGCAGCCCTTCTTGGTGGTTGGGGACATGGGGTTTAGGCGCCTGATTGGCTTCATGGCCCCCCCAGTTTAAGCTGCCCTCGTACACCACCCTGAGTCGGCAGGTGGTGCCAGCCTTGAACTGGGCTTTAAAGGAGTGGGTGAGGGAGCAGCTGGCGAGGGCTTGGGGTGCCACCGTCCACTTCACCACTGACCTGTGGTCAAGCAGGAATGCGCAGCACGCCTACCTGGCAGTGACGGCGCACTGGTGGCATGACCCGGAGGCAGCATTTGTGAGTGGCAGGAGGGGTTCCAAAGCAGGGTATAGGTGGGCCCTGCTTCAGGCAGAAGTAACGGATGGCCCCCACATCACTCAGAACATCGAGGCAGCCCTGACCGCCATGGTGAGGAAGTGGGTCACGCCAGGTGCGCCCTTCACCAAGGGGTGCGTGGTGACGGACGATGCGGCAAACATATTGAGGGCAGTCCACAAGGGGGTGTTCACCAGCATCCCTTGCGCTGCGCACACCCGTCACCTGGTGGTCAGTGACGCTTGGGGGAGAAGGGGATTGGGGCAGGCGCCCTTAGCTCCCTGATCGGCCAGCTTCCTCCCCCGCTCGGTTTCTTTAACCAGAGTGTGAAGGGCAGCGACCTCCTCCAGGCGAAGCAGGCCAAGCAAGGTTCCCCAGTGCACTAGCTGATGCAGGATGTGTCCACCAGGTGGAATTCCACATTCCTGATGCTCGAGCGGCTTCTCGAGCAGAAAGTCGCCTTGCATCCGATGCAACTGGTGATGGACAGCAGAGCACCTCCAGGGTACAATGGGGTGGAATGGGAGATCCTGGCTCACACCGTCTTCGTGCCGAGACTGTTCCTGGCTGTGATGGAGACTATCAGCTCCTCCATGACCACCATCAGTCAGGTGACCCCTCTGGTCCAGAGTCTCCTCAGGAGTCTGGAGGAAATTCTCCAGGGGCAGGATTGTGGCCCTCAGGGCAAAAAGCTGGCGGCTGAGGCGGTTGCCCTGGTGCGGCAGCCGAAGGCAGGGCTGAAGGCACGGTTTGATGAGCTCCTGCAGTGGGAGGAATATGTCTTTGCAACCGTGCTGAACCCCTGGGTCAAGGGCGGCATGGCACGTCAGACACAGCTCTATAGCCACTGGAAGGTTGAGCTAGTGGAGAGGGTCTGGCAGGCAGAGGGTTCTGGAGAGTGTGCAGCAGCGGCAGCAGCAGGACACCCCTGGGGATGGTGGGAGCAGCCACCTCTTTCAGCCGATGGGGTATATCCCGGCCCCCAACCCTAGCAGTAGCAGCACCAGCAGCAGGCTGAGCAGCAGCAGCACCCCTATTGCCAGCAGCAGCTCATATGTGCAGGCCACTCTGGCAAGCATGGGTCCGTGCACAGCAGGGCCGGTGGCGTGGCTGAGGGCAGTGGTGGAGGTGGTGCCCAAGCAGAGTTACGCGAGGGAGTACAACAGCACCTCAGCAGCAGTGGAGAGCTACCTGGAGGAAGAGCCGTGCATCGATCCCAGCAGCGATCCCTTGGCCTACTGGGCTGGCAAGACCAACGTGTGGCTGGACCTTTCCAAAGTGGCCAAGGGTCTGTTATCCTGCCCACCAATGAGTGTCCCCAGCAAGTGGGTGTTCTCTATGGCGGGGGACATTTTCTCGCCGCACCGCCTGAGACTGGGGGCAAAGTTAGTGGAGCAGTTGCTTTTTATCAAGGTGAACCTTCTGCTGCTGGGATTCCCCGAGCTGCCACTGGGCATGGACTGATGGTGCAGTGGCACACGCCATCCCACGCCAGGGGCAGTCTTGGCACGGGGCTCCTCCTCAATCTGGGCTGCTGCTGCTGAGGTGCTGTCCCTTCCTCCCAATCCCCGGCACCCACCCTGCCTCTCTCTCTCTCACACACACATTAGATGACCTTGGCTGGCCTATCTGACTGACCTCATGATGCCGGGTGGCATTGGGAAGCTGTAAGTCTGCCAGCCGGCCTCTGGCTAGACGATCTCGGACCACCTATCTGAATGGTTTTCTCTCGCTGCAGTCTTTGCCAGCCTATATGAGTGCCCTGCCAAGGTCCCAGCCTGCCTTCCCTACTGCCTCTCATACCACGCTGCCTGTCTGTCCGCCCTGGTTGCCAACCTTGAACCCTGCCTCAGCCTGTCTTCCGCTGCTCATGCCACGATGTCTGTCTGCTGCTGCTACCTCTGCTGTGCCATGGGTTCTGTGCCCTGGCAATCCAACGTCCACTTCTGCTGCCTCTGCTGTGCCATGGGTTCTGCTACCAGGCAATCCAATGTCTGCCGCTGCTCTACTGACGCCTGGCAGCCTGAAATGCCCGGCCAGGTAGGGGTGCCAGGCCAGCCACCATGCCCCAAGCCTTCCTGGCCTCGACTGCTGCTGCTGCCCCCGCTGGGTCTCAGATGGCCAGCCATGGCACCTCAGGCACCCCCAGGGGCCAAGCGCCGAGCCTGCCTGCCCAACCCGAGGTGCCAGGTCCCAAACTTTCCCGGTCTCTGCTGCTGGTGCTGCGTCTCGGACGGCCTGCCATGCCCCCACAGGCACCCATAGAGTGCCCCAAGTCTCCAGGTGACTGAACTTTTTGAATGTTCGGGGAGTCTGAACTCCATGGGACCAAAACCATGAATCGGAACTAAGTTCTTGAACCGAACGGTGGAATAGCCGAACCCTGTTCTGTTCGCACATTCATTCCTAGTATTTTGACCTTGTTATAAACACCATGTTTTTATATCAGCCCTGTGTTCACCATGTAGCGCTGCTTAGACAACCAGCCCATCTTGAGGCAAATCGGTGTTTTGCTCACCACCCGATCTCAGCACGCAAGTGCTGCTGCCTCATCCCCCACATAGTGTGTTGTACCTGCTAACACGCCACACAATATCATTAGACACCAGGTTGGCCACGTGTTCACGTGGAACACACAAATGGTCCTTGTGATGGAATGGTGTCCACATCGCGTGTTCAACGGGTGGCCAAATTGGTGTTGGGATTGTTATGGTGCTGACACGCAATGGCCAAACATGTGCTTAGGGGTTTTGACACCTGATCTTTGTTATGTCTAAAGATGCCCATTGTCTCAGTTTCCATCATTCACAAGATGGGGGGTGATGACACTACACTCCCTCCCACGGGCATTTGGAGTCCTGCTAAGTTAATTAATGTTTGCAGCGCAGCTTGTGTTTCTTAGAAGAGCTGTTATAAGGCCAAAGGTTTGTAATTATTCATCTCTGTCAGATTCAAGACATCTCCATGCAAATGGCAATTGGGACCTCCTGCAATTACTATTTGTCTTCCTACAGCAAGGCAAAAACAATATGAATTAAAAAGCGGAAAAAAATTAGCCCACCCACATATTTTGGTCCTCATGCTAATTAGCATTTTGTAGCCCACTAAGTGTCTGAAGGCTGACCAGGGACAAAGTGTCCGCATGATTGAGGCAATGCAAAAAGAATGGCTTGAGATTTTAATTAGCGCTTCATTGAGTGGCAGTTAATTAAACCCAGTTTCCAAGGTGCGATGCCACAAATATTAAGAGCTGGCATTGTTTGCCCTCACGGTGATTATCAAGTTAGTAAAGCAAAAACAAACAAAGGCAGTAACAGACGATGCCAGAAGGTTCGTCTTCTGGGTGACCTATAAAAACAAAAATAAAAAAATGGCATTGGAATTGTTTTCATTACAAACTCCAGGGACAGGGAAGCTTTTCCATCCTGGGGGCCTCTTTGAGAGTTAGTCAAGTGCCGAGGGCCACATGGGAATTGGGGTGGGGATGCGCTTGAGAAGAAGAGAGTCTAAACCCTTGTTCTGTGCTGTCGATCTGTCCCCGTTCCTTGTGGGCGTGCCCTCCATCTCTGCTCCCTTACCCTGAGCTCGGTCTTTCAGCGCTTGGGGGTAGGAACTGGATCTAGGGGCCAGAACCTGGAAGTGGAAAGAGACCAAGGAAAAGCTGTCTCGGAGCCACGTTTATCCCTTGGGACTGAGGCTCCCCACCCCTCCCTTTCCTTCATCCCTTCATCCTCCTCCCACTCGCCTTCTATCTGACTTGCGGAGCTTGTACTAAGGAGGTGTCACTACACTGATGTAAACCATAGTAACACTATGGCAATTTGTCATCCCCTAGTGGCTAGGATATGTATTGGAGGTCTGCCTCTAGACTGAAGGACAACTGTTCCTCAGCTGGAGCAATAGAGTCCCCTGTAGCACTGAAACGGGGCTACCCATCAAATTTGTGGTACTCAACTCAAGTTGGAAATGTTGAGTACTTTTTGGTACTCGAAACAGCATCAGATCAAGTACACAAAATATTGAAATAATCTTTTTGCTCCATTTTTTTTTGGGGGGGGGGACATCCTATCTTGGATTTTTTTGGGGGGGGTTCGGGTACCAAAACAGACCCTGAAAATGTGGGTATTACCCACGGGGACCAAATCAGGTCCCCATTTCAGGTCTCGTCTCCTGCTTTTCTATCCAGAGAGATCATTCACAAGAGTCATCCTGTAGACATGTGTGTTAGGGCTATTGTTTCGAGGGATGGGTCCTGACGCACCCACATAATACACATTGATGAGCATTTTGTTTTATCTGGGATTGCTCCCAGGCTGCTTGCTCTGTGGGTCAAATCCTGTGCCAGGGAGCTGAGCAAAGGTCCAGTTTAGTGCCGGCCTCTCTCGGCTGCAGTGAGTTTCTCTGTGTGGGACTGAAGTAGGTCGTGTTTCTCGTGTGACGTGCCTTCCGCTGGCCATGCGCTGCCCTTTCCTCCTCAGAAACTGCCTCTTTTTGTTGCATTGTCTGTGCTGCTCCAGCCCGCCCTCTATGTCATTTTATTCTTTTTCCTTTCTGAACACCAATCTTCTTGCCTCGGAATAACAGGCTTCACGGACAGGCTATTTGCTTGCATCTCTGACTGCACTCACCTCTTCACTTACCTGCATGTTAACTGCTTGATGATGTTTTCCAGGCCGTCTGGTGTTGGGCTTTAAAAAAAATAATAAATCGTTGCTGTGCTATTGATAGCGGTGTTGGTCTATGTTTATGGAGCCCACAGCCAACACAGGGGTTAGCTTGAATTTCAGATGCGGCGGGCCTTTCAGAAGAAGCTGCAGCATAGTGACACACACATAGAGATAAAGTTGCGCTTGGCACAAACCTACGAGCTAATTGGACGCTGCGGTGAGAGTTGAACACTTAGGCAAACGGAAGGCTGGATGGCAAAAGGGGGATGCCATGTCATGAAAGGTGAAAAGTAGGGGTGAAACGTAATCTCGATTCTCTCGCTAGTCTTGCCGAGAATCCTCATTTTTTACTCGTTTTTGTGTGTGTGTGTGAGAGAGAATGGGTCATTGAGATAATCCTGGTTCTTGACACTTCCTCAGTCAAGATTTTTTTTCTCTCCCTTTACCCATACCGCATTCATCCTGGTCGCACGCGTGTGCCACAGCCCTGGCAGCACATTTTGCGCACGTGCATTTGTAACCCAGTTATATTGGGGGGAAATGCCTCTTTAAGAGGCTGGGTTGAGAGATGAGTTGCGACTCATCTCTGGGTTGCACATGCCCAGAAGGGAATCGCTTCAGAAAGTTCTAGTACTCCTTTGATCACTATGGTAACCAGTTACAGGGAGCCATTTTGAGCGCTTCAGTTGAGGCAACAGGATCACTAAGTTGGAAGATGTGGTGGAGAGGAGAGGTAGACTGCTGCTGGTTTTCCTGTTCTTTCCTTTATTAAGCCCTGAACAGCTTGCTTCAGGTTAGTTTATACTACAAGGGCAATAATGTAGAGTGGTTAATAATTTTATTCTAGTGTACCAGGTCATTTCATTGGATAAACGGAAAGGGAAGGAGGGAATTTTGAATTGTATATTATTGTACTGTTCTGTTTTGCATGCAGCGTTTTCCTTCTGGATTTCCTCTTCAGGAATAGGTGGGAGAGTGGCTGTGCCTGGGACTACAACCACCAAGAGAGAACCAGAAGAACTGTATGATCCTCTGAGAGTTGGACTAAGCTATGTGGATATTTTAAATCCCATTGTTCTGAAACATCTCTGTATACAAGAAAATGGTGGAGAGGCAGTTAATGGCAGTTAGCTATTAACAGGACATAGTTCTGTAAAGGTCATATGGATTGTCAAATATAAGTTTATAGGACTATTGCAACTTGTGTGAAGTTTGTCTCTGGGATTGTGGTTTTTTTAATATAAGTCCCACAAATTTGAACCCAAGAAGAGTTACACATTACCAGGAAGAAAGCAAGTCATGGTAAACATTAATGGTAAATGGTATATTGAGAGAAATTTTCAGCCAAGACATTGAACCATTATTGAGATTGTCCCAAGATCACGGTAATGGTTCTGGATTCTTTGTGAGAAAGAAATTGATTCTCATTTCAGCCCTAATGAAAAACAGGATCCTGAGACAATCAGCTTCCTGTCTGTGTATGTAACGTTTCCCCTCCGTTGTCTTTGTGTGACCTCCAAGGGACTTTCTACCGGGCTTCCCCTCTTTGGGTTTATCTAAGTTAGGTTTGCGATGTATAAACCAGAAAAGTCAGTGCAGCCACACAAATTTCTACTACACCCTGTGTTGATACTAGACCGGCCTGACAAAGATCTCTGTGAGGTCCGAAAGCTTGCACACCTCCACCGATGGTAGTAGGTCCAATAAAAGAGATCACGTTACTACTTTGTCTCTCTCTCCCGCCATCTTGGCTGACACCATCGTTACCCCTTGTCTGGTGTCAGCTGGAGGCTTTGGGTTATGATCCAGAGTTTCAGGGCTCCAGACAAAGATCCAATTTCCTTGGGTCAGCTAGGGGCTAATGGGGGAGAATTGGTGCTGCAAGGCATAGCCTGCTCAGAGAACGGGCAGGGCAGAGGGACATCACTGTCCCTTTTCTGACATGGCCCCACTTCCCTGGAACGCCACGAGGGGAAGGAGAGTTGCACCAGAAAGGGGATCTGACAGCCCCTTTGTTTCTGCCTTTGCAAAGCATCATGGTGGTATCACTGGCATGACAGTCAGCAAGGCGGCGTGTGACAGAACCTTTGCCCCACTTTCGTTTTCGGAGCATTACGACATTACAACACTGTGTCAGGGTTCCATCAGAAAGAGGAGTAACAATCCCTTTGACCCACCCCTTCCAATGTGGTCCCACCCCCTCTGGCTTTACTCTTGGGGTGTGTGTGTGTGGCAACTGAAGCTGACATACAGATTCAACCACTGACTGCTTGAATTCAGGACATGGTAGATGTTTACAAGATCATGAAAGGGGTGGAACAGGTAAATATGGAGCTGCTATTTAGTATTTACCCTTTAAAAAATAAAAATAAAAATACCAGGGGTCGCTCAACGAAGTTAACAGGGAGTAGGTTTAAATGAAATAAAAGGAAGTACTTTCCCACCCAATGTACAATAAAATCGTGGAACTCAGCTGAGGATGTTCTACATGCAGGCCGCTATCCTAGCAGACTTCAAAAAGGAACGGGATACATTTTTAAAGCCAGGTTGATAGCTACTAGTTGAGTTGGTCAGAGGTGCAAGACCTCGGGAGCAGGGGGGAGGATGGTGGGAAATGGATGACTCCATTTTAAACTTCCGCATCCTCCCCTGAGGCAACTGGGGCCAGCCGCTGTTGGAGACGGAATGCTGGGTTGGGTGGCCCATTGGTCTGGCCCAGTAAATGACAGCACTTAGTTCATAAGACCACATCAGGAGTAGCAAGAACATGGAGAGCAACACATGCGAACTCCCAAAGCTCTGAGACGGGATGAAGGATGGGGATGGGGGGTAGGAAACAGCAGGCAGCAGAGGACCCCAGCGCATGGAGTCCATGAATACACTGGAGATGACGAGGAGTGTGCAGATGTTGTTTGGATAGTTGGATGACTGTACAAATGCATGAATAATATCAACGTATACAAAATACGCTACAAGTTCCACTTCTCTTTTTTTTGCTGTTTCTCTGAGGCATCGGGCACCAGCCTTGACGCAGCTCAGTCAACCCAGTGATTCCTAATCCGTATGTAAAGCTTTGTTGGGACGTACGAAGGGCTGTCTTGAAGCTGTGCCTTTACTGAACTGCCACGTCAGAGCTGACACTTCGAATACAGCTGGAGGATGATGTCAAGATTAAAACTAAAACGAGTATCTGATTTAGTAACTGCAGGTGCAACACCCACAATTTCAGGTACTGTGCTGGGTAATTGAGAGGCTGACCTGAGCACCGATTGGGTACCCAGTTAACAAAAAACCCCAGTATTTATTTACTGTTACCAATTTAGAATCTGAGTTGGAAGGTACACTCAGAGGTCATCTAGTCCAGCCCCACACGCAGTGAAGGAAATCCGCAGCTACAGCATCCCCAAAAGATAGCCGTCCAGCCTCTGTTTGAAAACCTCCAGCGAAGGAGAGCCCACCACCTCCCTTGGGCAATTTGTGCCACTGTCGCGCAGTTCTTACCATTAGGAAGTTCTTCCTAATGTTTAACTGAAATTTGCTTTCTTGGAATATGAGCCCATTATCTGCCTTCACAGGAAACAAATCTTTGTTGTCCTCTGTGTGGCAGCCCTTCAGCTATTTGATGACTGCTATCATGTCTCCTTTTAATCTTCTTTAGGCTAAATATAGACCCAGTTCCTTTAACCTTTCCTCATTGGACTTGGTTTCCAGACCCCTGACCATCTTTGTTGCCCTCCCATGAACCCATTCCAATTTACCTCTTATAAACTGGCAAATTGGGACAGAAACTCAGAAAAATGGGACTGGAAGTCGGTATTTCAGTATGAAAATCATTATTTCTGGATACTGGGTACCCAAATTGGACACTAACTGGGTATCCAAATTTTTTGAGTCAGTTTGAACACTTTTTTTCTTTCCTGTGGGTATGTGTTTTAGTTCTACATCAGATCCTTCCAAGAAGTTATTTCCTGCCCACCACCCACACAATAGGAGCTTAGAAAAGAGTCCCAGTGGCTACAGAAAGACATGTTATCAACTTGAGTCTTAAAGGGCTGGTACTGGTTCTTTGCACAGATGAGTCCCATGCTTCAATGGGCCTTGTATAAGTGGTGCTTCTGGGGCCACCATGCCTGAAGACCCAGGGTAGATGCCAGCAGGGTGACCCAGCATGGTTGTCCCGGGCCTGTACTTTCTGGAGGTCCTGCAGTGTTCCCTAGTTTAACCAGACCAAGGTGGGGGGCCCCTCCCCCTGGAACATAACCATTTTAGGGAATCTCAGAGGATGGCCCCAAGGGGGTGGGGCCACAGGGGAGGGTCTACCAGGGCTCCCCTATTTTATCCTCACCCAAGACCCTGCAAATTCTAAAACGGGTCCTGGGTAGGTGCCTTCTGTGGGGTATGCTTCTCATCCCCCGTCCCACTCCCTGTTGTGGGCTTCACCAATGCTAAGCATGATCCGGTTCGCAGCCTTGGATGTTGTAGACACAGAAGGGCGTGGCCTCTTCTCAGCCAAAATGTAGGATTCACGCTCAACTTCTTTACAAAAGCACACCCTTGTTAGTATCCATTTGGGTGGCTGGAAGAGGCTAAGAAGGGAAGGGTTAATAATATATCCCCTTCTGTAAAGAAATACCGTTAATTTCCTCTTGCCTCAGTCAAAAACAAACAGCCCTATGAAACTAGTGTTCAAACGGATAGCAATTTTTATTACCTGTGGTTAATATCCAGTATACCGAACGTTTGGTGGTTATCCGGTTACCGTGGAGGTTAACTGGCAAACCAGAATATATGATATTAGAGAATTACCACATTATCTTTTACTGCATTACGCGTATTCAGAACAAGTCCAGAGGGAGTGAGGGAAAATTTAAAAATGGGCAATGGTAATTAAAGTATAAATGGTAATTTGGTAAGCAGAAAACTCAGATCCAATTAACTGAATATCCTCTGAATGCTAACTGGATACCATTCAGTATTTGACTAGAAACTAGATAGCTGCAGATATCATGATATCCAGCCAGATATTGGGTAGTAGCAGATACGTGTTTTGGTTTATTTCAAATGTTTGCAGTCTATTTCTGATGATTCAACCAAATGATGCTCCCTTAATACACCATCCCCTGTAAACCGAGACCACACACGCAGAGCCCAACAGGATGGCTACGATATTCGTGCAGGCGATTTTGTGCCTCTTGACTAGAAGAGTTGCACCTTGTGTGTGGTCTTTAGGATGACAGAAGCGCCGTGCTTTGCTTGACGGTTCTCATGCCTTGGCACAAGGTGAGCCAAGGGAGGGGAAAGACTGGGCATCGATTTGTAATAGAGGAGAGCTGGAAAATCAATTTTGGAGAACAACAGGGACATGGTGGCTGCTGGGGAGCTTTGAGAGAGCCTTAATTCCCCAGCCATTGGCCAAATTTCAGTATAATGAAGTGCCTGGTGCTGAACGGTAGTACGTGGAGGCGGGTCCCTACCCCAGTGGCTTACAATCCAAAATGGAAGGGGTAGGGAAGATAGGGAGCCATTCAGGAAGTCATAGGTGCATGTGTTTGGCTTGGTTAGAAAGGGAGGAGGTGGATCCTTCCTTACGGATAAGACAAGATATAAGGAGAAGCATAAATGCGTGAGCTGGGGGGGTGAGGAGCTTAGGAAAGCCAGCTGGAAGAGGTTTATCCTAAATGCTGCCATCATTCTTCCCTCCGGTTGCTTGTTAATGCTGTAAGAAGGCCCGATTATTCAGAAAAGCACCCTGCTGACTGCTTTGCTGCCTGTTTCTTTATTATCTTTGAAAGGCTGAGTGTCTCCCAGGGCTGGGATTTCAAGCCAATGCCTTCATTTTTCTAATGACTGGCTTGACGAAGGCAAGGGTCTACCAGGCAGCATCTCTGAAGACCACGGGGCCAATGGCGGGTTTGCTCTCTGCCGCTGCCGTGTGTGTATAAGCAGTTCTTGGGCTGCTATTTTTTGTTTTTTCCCCCCTCTCCTGTGCTGTCCAAATATTCACTCTGCTTGAGAGCCACTAAAATAACATTCAGGGATTCGCCAATCACTTCAGTTTGAGGAAGCCCTTCGCGGAGTGAGTCGATATTCTGTTGAAGTGATTCCTACTGTGAAATGTGCTCTGAGAGAAGGTTTTCATTGCCACTATGAGGGAGGGAGGGCTCGTTAGGCCTGAGGAGAGAAGGGAGGTTGGCGTAGAGGCGTATGGTTTCTCCCAAATGGGGGGTAGGGGGAACGTTTTCCAAGTGGTCCAAGCAGGGGAGAGGGCATGGAGGAGCTGCCCCACCCAATCTGTGAGCAGTAAGGGGGAGGGAGGTCTCTGGGCTGAGACACACTTCCCCCCCCCCCATTTGTTTCCCCTGATCCCTCCCACCAGTGCAGGGCCCTGTGTAGATGAAATAGAAGAAGGTGGTGGAGGACGGTGAGAAGAGAGAGAACGTCGCCTGCAGGGAGCGCCATTACTAAAGCTGCTTGCGTAGGGGGTGGTGGGAGGCAGCTACCTGGGGAGGGAACAGGCAAACTTGTATCGAAATTTAGCGGCATCTACTGCTGTCCCCCGGGCCTCTACGTTTGTGGGGGATGTGTGCCCTCCCCCCCCCCCCCAATAATTATGCCTCTGAGCTGGCATCAGAGGAATAAACAGCATTTGGGAGAAGGCAGGAGATGTGAGCCTCTGTTTTGCAGGACTTCCTTGGGTGCATGTGGGGAACTGGTGCCCATCTCTGGTTGGGCATGGGAAATTGGGGTTCCTTGCTGGAACGAAACTGAAGTAGGATTGCTCCCTCGCTAGAGGCCCTGAGGGCTGCTCTGATTTCTCTGGGCCAACCCTCAGTAACAGGAGAAATTGTGGCTTCAAGAGGGCGGCCATGCCAGAACGGGGGCAAGCTGAAAGGACTTGGTCCCACCCCATGGAATGCCGTGATACCATGATAGTACATAAGGGGTGGGGGCTATATCAGAAGGATATGTGACACAGTCCCATGTCTGACGTGGCCCCATTCCCTGCAGAACATTGTGATGTCACGGGTTACATCAAAAGAGGGTGTGACTTCCTTTTTGCCCTGCCCGCTCTGGATGGAACCCCAGGAAGGGATGGTAATCTTACCCACACCCGTGTTGATCAGTCAGACCACTATGAACACGTTCATTGAGGCAACAACAGCAGCAACTAACGCAATCACACTACGTCCTCTCCAAACTCATCTGCGTGCTTGGAGTCTACTGGTCAGAAGGCTTCTCCAGGAGGCTTCAGACATGCATAAATACAAGCGCTTCAGACGATTAATGTGCTGGTGATGAACGTTGGTGGGGGGGCGCGAGGGGCGGAATAAGTCTGCAGAATAGGGAGATGTATTACAGAACAACTGTTCTGTTACAACAGCGCTGGTGGCGTCTTCGTAACAAGTTATTGTTTTTGTTCAGAACCCTGGTTTGGGGGCTGTCATCTTTCAGCTGCTTGATGTGCCATCTGGCTGAAACCTAGAGTCAAATTTGCTGTCGGAGATGGAAATGGATGATTTTGATTTAAAAGCAACAACAAATCCCAGATTATGCTGTTGAAGTACAGCAGCCAGAATGTCATTTGGGTCTCATTTTTATTTTTATTCTTTTCTTGTTATTTGGGTTGCCCAAGATTGCCTTAATTTCAAATGAAGTTCTAGACCGCAGGTTCCCAAAAGAAAAACCTGTTTAGTTGGCCAGGCTTTTAGCAGGTGGAGATGGGGATTTGGGAGTCATTTTAATTGGAATTGTATATTGTTTTTGTGCATTTTATGGAGTTTGTCTCTATGTGGTTAACCACCCTGAGCCTTTGTGTATGAATCCAAATAGATAGAGCTGAAATGGGTACTGGAAGAAAAATGGGCAAACCCATTGAATTGACACTGAACCAAACAATGGCAGTTTGGGTAATAACCGATATCCATTTGCACTCCATCAGGTACCCGTTCCAGTTACTCCACGTCGGCTTTTCAGCCCAGTCATCTTGGTTACATGACTTCAGCAATATTTGCATGATTGTGCATGCACAATTGCCAAAAATGGTACAACCCAACCCCGCTCCACCAAAATGGAACTCCTTCCACAAGATTGAAATGGAATACCTGAAAATTTGCCAGAGGGTATTAATGTCAGATGTTTTGGAACCCATGAATGGGAGATGCTATGGAAGTGCAGGACATCGGCCTCAAAGTGTGTTGCTGGATTTCAGCAAGAGAGGATGGTCCAGCCATGATGGTGACTGTGGATTTTCAATTCCTAGCGGTGGAAGACCCTGCCCCTGTGACATCATGGTGTTCCATGAGAACCATGACTGCATTGGAAAGGTTTTGGGCGACACCTTAGCACCGTTCATTTCTGATGCAACTCCACCCCGTAAGAAGCAACATGATGACGTGCGGGCAGGGGAGAGGCACATGTGCCCGTGTTCAGGTCAGGCCCAGTGCAACCAGGATTGGGTCCAAGGAGGGCTTTCAATCAAGGTATGGGGATCTCCAGTCCATGGACCCCTTCCTTTTGGCTCCCAGAGGCTTCCCCTATCTCCTCTTCAATGCAGCTTTCCGTCCTTTTTTGCCTGGCCTGCTTGAGTGGGCCACCGTGAAGACAAGAGAAGAGATGCTACCGTGAGCTGAGGCCCCACCCCCACAGAGTTCTCCCAGTGGAGCCCTGCCTCCCCCTGACATCCCTCCAGGCAGCTCCAGGCTGGGGTAAGCACACCCCACCCCAAATGCTCTGGCCCACAGAACTTTGAATCTGTCCCAGAGTGGAAAGGTTTTCCATCCTTGCTTTAGATCAGGGGTGAGGAACCTCAGGCCCGGGGGCCAAATGCGGCCCACGACAAGTTTTTATGTGGCCCCTTTCCACTTCCTGGATCTGGTCCTTGGATCCAGTTCTTACCTCCAATCACTGGAAAAACTGAGCTCAAGGAAAAGGAGCAGTGATGAGGACGTGCAAACAAGGACAGGGGGCAGTTCCATGGCACCGATCCGATTTGGGCCGACCTTTCCTTGAGTGCATCCCTTATGCACCCCCACCCCAACTTAAACAGAAAAGGGGTGAGTTAATCCCTTTGCCTCGTGAAACCAGGAGAGATAGGAACCCAAATCACTTCATCTATTACTAGTTTGTTGTCTATTTTCTCTGGTACAGACCACTGTCCGAGATGGGATACTAGGTTAGACGGACCATTGGTCTGATCCAGCATGGCTGCTCTTAGGCAATAGATTTGCATCTAGTTCAAATCAGCATTTTATGAGGCAAATTATGCTGCTCAGTGCAGGACAAATGCCTGAATAATTTACATCTTCTGTACAAACTGTAAAATAAATAAATAAGAAACATCTTCTGAAATGTGTTTCTTCTTCTCCTTAAACTGCAGTTATGTTTCTTTGAATAGATAAATGGGAGATAAATTCAATTACAGCATAATTTCTCCCAGGATGAATAACCTTTAAACCAGCTCTGATCTCAAGAACACATTTGCAGATAACGGGCTGCCCATTACGCATTCCAACGCGACACTTATGGAAATGTGCAGCCTTGTCAGGGTGAATACCAAATTGTTTGTGTTACTCTTTGCCTCCCGGAATACCAAGTGGGCTGATAACATTTGATATGGGCGGCCATGGCATTCGTCCTCCTTTAGAAACATTTCCAGTGGGTCCAGGGAGGGAAAGGTGCTCAGAAAAGAGTGGTCCGTTAATCTGTGGGACAAGTGTCAGAAGGACAAGCTTCCTTCATGCTGCCTTCTGTCTGGCGGGGCTGTCGCTAGGGCAGAAGGATTAAGTCACATTTGCAAAATGCTGAAAACAGACATGGAAGCCCATGGGGCATGTCAAGGCTACATTACTCTATGGGTGGTAATTTGCTTGTTATTTTAATAAGTACTAGTCGTCCCACACACCATGCCGTGCCAGAAATAAGGTTTGTGTCACGCACATTGCAATTTATTGGAACAAACGTTGGTTAACTTTAGGTGTAATTAAAGGATTTCTTGTGAAAGTATGAACAATTTCTTGGTTAATTTCTATTAACCAATGAATAGTCACAATGGAATTAGGTTTGGCACCGGAGAGAAAACAGTGGTTGTCGCAACGGTCATCTGGTAGTACTTAGAGGAGCTGTTAATATAGTGCACTGCATTATTTCCCTCTGTTTTTTATTCTATTAATACCTGTTGTATATTAATTATTATTATTATTATTATTATTATTTTATTTTATTTTATTATTAGCATTTATATATAGTGCCAGAAGTGTACCTGGTGAGAATAAAATAGACACGGTCCCTGCCTGAGAGCTTACAATCTAAAGATAAGGGGAGGGAGACAGGGAAGGGGGAACAGAGGCAGAGGCAAGGGATGCAACATTCACGAGGATGCAAGAACTCAGGTGCATGTTCTTGGCTTGGTTACAGACTAGTAAATAGGAGTTTGCAGATAACAGGTGGGGGATAATCCTGCATGGGGGTGGTTATCAGGAGTTAGGAAAGGCGGAGCGGAAGAGGTGGGTTTTGAGGAGGGACTTGAAGGTGTGGAGGGTGGGGGCAAGGCGGACGAGGGCAGGGAGGGAGTTCCAGGTGTACGGGGCAGTGAGGGAGAAGGAATGAAGGCGGTTGGGGGAGCAGCGGAGGTGAGGGAGGGGATGGGAGATGAGCAAAATGCTCGAACAGGGCTTCGGTGGGAGATCAGAGCAGAGAGGAAGGGGGGAGCAAGGTTATGAAGGGCTTTGTAGGTGAAGACGAGGAGCTTGTGCAGAATACGCTCAGGAAGGGGAAGCCAGTGGAGGGAGGAGAGGCGAGGCTACACATGGTCAAAGCGACGGGCTAGGTGGATGATCCTGGCAGCAGAGTTTTGAACAGAGATGAGGGAAGTAAGGTGAGAGCAGTATTCTTTTCTTATTGATAAACAATCCACGTTTACAGTCGTATGGCTTCCTTATATACTATATTGTTAGCGTAATAGTCGTCAAAACCTGGGAATGTTCTTTGCGTGTCACGTTGCATGATGAAAATGTTTAAGTTCTCAAAGATCTTTACACGGGACATAGCCACACAGAGTTGCCCTTGAGAGAACGCTGACTGAGGAAGGTATATTCTGACTCTCTCCAGTCTCTGCACTTGACTCGTGTTACTAATAATAGCAAAAGCTATCTTAATAGGAAATTGTCATCTCTTGATAGTGCAGGGTAAGGAAGTATCTGTTGGCCGAAGATCAATCCAAGATAGCAGTACTCTCTGCCCTTTTGCATGTCCAGTTATGACCTTGAGGTCGAGAGTTATCCTACATCCTTATCACTCGGAGACATGTTCCATTTATCAGTCTTCTCTGTGTTGAGGTTATAAAGTAACATTACAAAGGCAGCTACTTTAAGTCTGAGAATGTGTGGAGGCAAACAGTTTTCTTCAAGTGAGTTTGGAAACTCAGTAGGGAATTGCAATTGTTGATTGTCATCCTGAGAGTCTATATGTCAACGCTTCGGTATATGCAATGATCACCTGCAAGTTTTTCTATTATCTGGTTATTTATTTTGTTGCAGTGCTCATTCTTTGGTGGAAGTTTAGCTTTGCCAGTGTTCGCGATAATGGATGGGATAGAAAAGTCGTTACTGAAAACTGATTCAATAATATTGGATACAACACAAGCGTCTGGAATTCTTCTTGTCAAATCGGTAATAGGTGATGGCGTGGAATGTTTGCCATTCCCCACGTTTATAAGGAAGTCCGCAAACTCAATTTCAGAAGGAAGAGAAAGCATGTTATGTGTTAAGCACATGATCTTAAGGTGCCTCCAGAGAGATGTATTTTTGATGGAGCTTGCTATAGTGGCATGTTGTAAATGACGGGTGGAACTTGTCTGAAATTTCCTCCCAGTACAATAATTTTCCCACTGAAAGGAATGCCGTTGTTCATAACATCGCATAGCAGCCAATCAACACACTGCAAAGGCATCAAATCAGTTTTTGATGCACTGGTTAATTTTACGGTATGACATTCTGACCTGGGCTATTGACACAGTGGCAGCCAGGTATTTGCTCCATCCATGGTGGTAGCACAGATATACGGAGGACCCGAGGCTGCTAAAGTGAGAAGGTAGGCGGTTAGAGCACAGGTGGCGCTTGACTTGTGCCAAAGCTGACTGACTGCAACATAGATGGTTTTTGAAGGACTATGCCATGGCTGTGGCAGTAGCAAAGAAAGCTTTCTTTGCTGCCGCCATAGCATCTGCAAAGTGTCGTCCAATGGAGCTTTTCCAGCTGGTGAACAGCTTATTAAATCCCGGCTGCCTCCACCTGGAGTTAGTCATTGGCTACCCACTGTGATGTTTGCCACCTACTATGCAAAGTCACTCCCTATTTGGCTCGACTTGGGTGCTGCTGGTTTGAGTGCACAGTTGGAGTTTGGAGTTGACGAGTCTTGTCCAGTTTATTTGGACCAGTTTCAATTAATCTCGCCCGCCGGTGCAGAGGATGTGCTTGGAGGGATGCCAATGACCAGTTGTGAATTAGTTCCATGCCCATCCTGGCTGTGAGAGTCAACCAGGAGATATTGGGAACATTGCTGGCTGGAGTTGTCAATGCCTCCCTTAGGGAGGTCAGGGCAGGGTGCCCGACAGCCTCAAGACTGCGGTTGTCCACCCCCTGCTCAAGAAACTATATCTTGATGTTGACTCACCTGCCAGCTATTGCCCTTTCTCTAACTTCCCCTTTTTAGGGAAGGTTATTGAATGGGTGGTTGCCTTTCAGCTCCAGGGGCATCTTGGTGCTATTAGTTTACTGGACCCATGTCAACCAGGTTTTCATCCTGGGCATGGCACAGAGACTACTCTCATGTTGCCCCGGTTGACTGTTTCCACTTGGAAATCAACAGGGGAATTGTACCCTGCTGATTTTCCTATATCTTTCAGTGGCCTCTGATACCATTGACTATGTACAGCCTCTCCTCCTCTCCCTTCACTGGCTCCCCCTTCCTGAACGTATCCTGTTCAAACTCCTGGTTTTCACGTTCAAATCGCTCCATGACCAAGCTCCCCCTTACCTCTCGGACCTAATCGCCCTACGCACTTCTGCAAGCGCTCTCCGCTCTTTCTCTGTCCCCTCCCTCACTCTCCCTCGTTTCTCCTGCTCGCCCAACCGCCTTCGTCCCTTCTCCCTCGCTGCCCCACATGCCTGGAACTCCCTCCCTGCCCACATCCGCCTTGCCTCCTCCCTCCGCTCCTTCAAATCCCTCCTCAAGACCCACCTTTTCCATGCTGCCTTTCCCAATGCCCTCTAGTCTTTCCCCTTGCTCTTACTGTCAGCCCTCCGCTGCTGACTGCTGCTACCAACCTCCTTGTAACCAAGCCAAGTACACGCACCTGAGACTTCGCATCCGCCTGAATGTTTGTTTGTCTTCTCCCACGTCTCTCCCGCTGTCCCCTCTCCTTGTCTCCCCCTCCTTGTCTTTTAGATTGTAAGCCACAGGCAGGGACCGCGTCTGATTGTATGTTCTGTACAGCGCCAGGTTTTGCAACTGGCGCTTTATAAATGTTTAATAATAATAATAATAATAATAATAATAATGGGGTGGTGTTGACACAGCTGTGGGACCTGGATGGGGTATGTGGGGCCACTCTTGACTGGTTCCACTCATTTCTGGCCGGAAGAACCCAGAGGGTTGGGGTGGGCTGTGGCTTGTTGTCCCCTAGGGAGCTCCCTTGTGGGGTCCTTCAGGGTTTCATCTTGTCCCCACTCCTGTTGAATATGTATCAGAGGACCTTGGGCAAGATCGTTTGGAGATCTGGAGTGAGGTGCCATCAATATGTGGATGGCATCCATATTTAGTCTCTCCTGCACGGCAGGAGGAGCAGGGTAGAAATCTATAAAATAAATAAATAAATAAATAAATAAACTCATCTGACCCAGCTCCTGCAGTTTTGGTGCTTACTCAGTGCCTGGCTGCCATTGGGACTGGATGCGGGTGAGCCAATTGATGTTAAATCCAGACAAGACAGAGGTGATGATGGCTGGCCAATCTTGTGGCCGGGGGGAAGCTGGAGCACCTGTTATTTACGGGGTCCAACCTCCTTTGGTCACTCAAGTTTGCAGCCTTGGGGTGCTCTTGGATCCACTGTCGAGTTTGGATTTTTAGGTTGCTGGTTTTAACCTATAAAACTCTAAATGGCTTGGGCCCCGGGTATCGAAAAGACCACCTCTTTCCCTATGTTCCAGCCCGGCCTCTGAGGTCGGCTGAGGGCTCCTTCTTGTGTCAACTGCCCATTAAGTTGCTACAATGAGGGCACGCAGGGAGGCATTCTCGGTGGCTGCCCCACAATTATGACACTCCCTCCCTTTGGTGGTCCTAGAGTTTCAGCCCTAGATTATATCCAAGTTTCAAAATGGAGTCTAAGGCGTACATTGGTCCCAAATATAGGAGATGGAGTTCTGACTTGTTACATGCCTGAGTGAAGGGTCCTCTGAATCCTGAAAGCTTGCACAATCTCACCAACTGCATTTGGTCCAAATAAAGAGATCACCTGAACTATGTTGCCTTCATCTCTCTCAAAATGGATTCATGCAGGTAAAATAATGTAATCGTAATAATAAAGAATAAAACGTTGATTTTATCGCACCCCCTGCCACATGGTACTTGGAGTGTTCATACAATCATAAAATGCAGTCATAACATTAAAATTGAATTTAAAATATTTTAAAAAGGGATAAGGTAAAAAGGGAGGACAAAAACATTGAGGAGAAGCCAGCAGCACTCGGAGAATGAAGACTTTGGGTGCTTTTTAAAGATGAGGAGGGAGAAGCGAAGACAGGACATCTGGAGGGAGTGCATTCACACCGAGGAGGCCGCCATAGCAAAGGTCCAGTTTCCCTACGACTTAAGGAACAATGGGTGTGTGTGTGTGTGTGTGTGTGTGTAATCCCCAAACTGTGTGTGTGTGACCACAGATAACCATCAGGATGAGGCTCCAGGTGCAGGTCTCAAATATAGTCAACCATGGCCTATATACCATTCAGGACCCTGAAGACCAGCTTGCACAATCTTACATGCAATCCGTCATTCTATAACCAGCCAATGCAGAGAACACAGGACAGGCATAATGTTATCGTGGTAAAAAGCTTGGGTATCACTGGTGTAGAAGATGTAGCCACTCCGCAGCTGGAAGACGTGGGGCAAATTTGCCCCATCGAAACCTCCAGTAGTTATAGAATATCTCAAACCCCGCATTGGAAGAGAGAACATGATTTTCTCCTTTGGGAGAAGAGTCAAACTTGACATTACAAAAGGCTGCCATCACTCACAAACCAGCCAGGGTTCCACGTTCATTGTTGGCATTTTGATGACTGAGTTTGACTCCTCTCCCTCGTTAAGCGACTCTACAAATCACATTGCGTTGATCTCTGTCTTCATTTTCTCCTAGCCAAAGGAGAAGTCGCTTTGTAAAAACAACAGCTGTTAGTCACCACCTCCTGGTCCCAGGGTGTCAGCATAACTTATGAAATCAGGCTGTCTGGAATGATTTACCAAAAGGGGAAACCGTTTAAATTTATCTGACATAACCAACAATCATCATCCCTCGGGATTTTATGAATATCTGCCCATTGCTGGGGATGATGTATAAAGGAAACAGAAGATGATGCTTTTGAAACTTAGAGGCTAAGTTGAGCCTGCAAGGCTGCATAAGTGTTGGTGTTGGAGAAGTGTTTGTTTGTGTACACTGCACAGGATGTCATTTGTATGGTGTGGGGAGATCTCTGTGACAGAAAGCAAAGTTATTGAAGCATTACTATTTCTCAAGACTGGGAGAACATTTCTGAGCAGAGATCCTGGTTTAAATGACTGCAGTAGAAGGAGGCACCAATTTTCTGTCACACATAGATATGGAGTCCGGAGAGACCAGTAGTGTAGCTACCATGGATAAAGGGGTCTCGGTTGAACCTGGGCCCTGAACTCTGGTGGTGGTTGGTGGGTCTTTATTTCTTTGAGGTTTTTAAATTTGTTATGATTTTTTTATCCCCCCATTCCTGAAGAGTCGCACGAGGCAGTTTACAAAAATTCATAAAAATGAGATATAAACATAAAAAACCATCCCTCAACCCACCCACCCATCCATCCCATCTCCATACAACCCAACCGCAACTCATCCTCCCTCTTAGTTAGGGGTGTGCACCAGGACCCCATGTCGTTTTCATTTTCATTATTCAAAAATGTCGTTTTCGTAATCGTGAACGACAATGTCGTTTTTGCTTTTGTTTATCATTTTTGATATCTGTATCGATATTGCTATTGGTACCATTTCAAACAGAGATTTTATTTTTGGTATCCGTATCATTATTGATTCCTGTGCATAACTAATATTTATCTAAATCTAAGGGAGATGGGAAGGGGAAAGGAAACTATTATCTTAAGTTCAAGTTTATTTGCATGGTCAAAGGTCATTGCATAAATAAGAAATACAATACAATAAGATAAGACGTAGAAACTATTATCTAATCGATTATCTATATAACTATTCTAAAATCTAATCTATATGTCACACAATGGAGAGAAAAAACCTGGCCCTCCCATTATAAAGGGTTGCAGTGCCCTCCCACAGAGCCCCCTGATTGGTTGTGGGAGGCAGCAGGCATTGAGCAATCACAGAGTCCCATAAGACTGCTGGGGCCTGCTTGCGCTGCTCATTGGCCAGGGATACATCCATCACATACTGCTGAGCTGCTCGCCCCTCCCAACACAGTTCAAGAGTTCAACCCTGTTAAGACTCCGAGATGTCTGCTCCCTTCTCTACATTTCCCTTACAAAACCCAACTGCCACAGTACTAATAATGACAATGATAATTTTTGTTTCTTGGTATCGTTTTTGGTTTTATCGATATCAATATCGGTATTCTTGGTTGTCTTCGTTATCGTTGTTATTCTCGGTTGTCATTTTTGTTATTGCAATAACAAAAATGACAATGTTTGTTATCGTTATTGTAATAACGAAAATGACATGGACAGGGGTGTCCATGTCCTAGTTAACTGTCCCCCCTCCAATTCAGTCCCAACAGAACAAAAGAGTCTTACGTTGCCTCTGGAAAGCCACCAGGCTTGAACACAGGCAGGCCTCCTTGGGGAACGAGTGCCACAGTGAAGGTGCAACGGCTGAGAATACCCCCCTCATGGTTGAGACTCAGTGAAAAACTGGAGTCTCCAAGAGGGCGCCCCCAGCCAATCGCAGAAGCTGTGATGGGACACGGGGAGTCAGGCGATCCCTCAGATGAATGGGTCCCAGGCCATTTAGGGCTTTAAAGGTCCTCACCAGCACCTTGAATCAGGCTTGGAAAACTATCAGAAGTCAACGTATCCAACGAAGCACCAGTGTGTTGTGCCTGCGGTGACCTGTCCCCATAAGGAAGCAAGCCCCCACATTCTGCAAGTGGTCTGAGCATCACTAGGAATTTTTCAGAGTGGTGGAGGAAGGAGAAGGGCCAGTACTCCGCCTCCACCAACTCTGATCATTTTCTAGCAGCGCTTATGCTGCTTCCAAAGGGCCCCACCGGAAAGGAAATTTTCAGAGTGAATGGGGTTGGAGTGTTGGGCCCATCCAGTTTGAAAAACTTGGTGGGGATGATACTTTTCTGGGGCGCTGAGGCTAGCCAAGATCCTCTTTTGGGAGGGTCCGGGGCATTCAGAAGCCCCCACCCCAGCAGTGGCAGCCCCCAGCGAGCTCCTTGGAGTGGCAGCATAACTCCCTTTGGGCACCCAGCCACCCCCTCCTCTGTAATAAAACTGATAAACTCACCAAATATATCCAAGCTAAACTGAAAGTGGAAGTTCAGGTAATAATGGATATACGCACACAAACGCACCCACAACTTTGTTCACAAGAATAATCCCCAGGTTCATTCCCCAATGCTCACACACACCATTTGTGTTAGGGCCCAGTGTGCAATTGGTTTTCCCATTCATTTTAGTAACGAATGTCACGAAAACAGATGAATAAGCCAACGATTGTCATTTGCTTTCATCCAAATAAAAAATGTTAAAAGTACATGGCCAAAATGGCCACCAGGGCGGTTCTGCGCATGCGCGCCCTTTTCTAAAATGTACAGATTGGCTGCTCTTTTTTTCAAAATGTCAGCGACGCTGCTGGTGCCATTTTGGAAAACAGTGCGCGTGGACAGAATGCCCACGGAAGCCGTTTAATTTTTTTTCTAAATTACTGCACATGCACAAATAGCTACCAGACCGTTCTATGCATGTGCACCCTTTTCCAAAATGGTGGCAGAAGCATCACTACCATTTTGGAAAAGGGCATGATGTATGCGCAGAATGGTCTGGTGGCCATTTTGCACATGCGTAGTGACTTTTTTTAAAAATAAAATTTTAATTAAACAAACCAACCCTCCCCCTCTGAAAATGAATTCTTTTCATGAAATGAATTTTTAAAAAAAATTATGTGCCTATTGCTCACTTCTAGATGGTGTGTAGTAATGTTTGCAACCTCAAAGGTTCTTTTGCAGGAGCCGGAAGGTTATTTTGCTATGGTTTTGTGTTCTTGTGAATGCTGGATTTGTGGCCCTTCAGCCACTCCTCATGCTCCTTTGCCGCTAGATTTCCTGCTGGCTACTCTTGCCCAGCATGCACCAGTCGATTAGGAAATGGGATTCATGAGATGCATCAAACCACTCCCACTGAGTAGAGGTTACAGGCACGTGGTGATTTGCCTGGGGGTAATACAAGAATATAAGTGCCATACTGGGTCAGACCAGTGTCCTATCACCATCAGGGGCCACTCTCAGTCGCTTTAGAGAAGTCCCCAACAGGTCATAATGGAGTGATCCATTCCCTGATGTTCACTCCCAACTCCCGACAGTCAGAGGCTAGGCAGATGTGAAGTCTCAGGTGTGTATGCTTGGCTTGGTTACAAAGAGGTTGGTAGCAGCAGTCAGCAGAGGAGGGTAGACTAAGTATATGGGGAACGACTAGCAGGCATTGGGAAAGGCAGCAAGGAAAAGGTGGGTCTTGAGGAGGAATTTGAAGGAGCGGAGGGAGGAGGCAAGGCGGATGCGGGCAGGGAGGGAGTCCCAGGCATGGGGGGCAGCGAGGGAGAAAGGTTGAAGGCGGTTAGGTGAACAGGAGAAACAAGGGAGAGTGAGGGAGGGGACAAAGGAAGAGCGGAGAGCATGTGCAGGAGTGCGTAGGGAGATTAGGTCCGAGAGGTAAGGGGGAGCTTGGTTGTGGAGTAGAATATAACTATTCTAATCTATATGTCTATAATATATATCTATATCTAATCTATATAAAATGTACAGGGAGTAGAAGCGCAGGGAAAGGGAGAAGGTAAAATGTAGGGCATGAGGAAGGAAAGGTATTGGTGGGAATACCTAATAAATAAGGACATTGCGCAAGCACAGAGTCCCATGAGACTGCTGGGGCCTGCTTGCGCTACTCATTGACCAGGGATACATCCATCAGATACTACTGAGCTGCTTTCCCCTCCCAACTCAGGCACAGATCAAGAGTTCAACCCTGTTAAGACTCCGAGATGTCTGTTTCCTCCTCCCCTCTCTACATTTTCCCTCCAAAACCCAACTGCCACAACACTAATAATGACAATGCTAACGACATTGTTGTTTTTGTTTCTTGTCGTTTTTATCATTTTTGGTATTGTTTTTATATCGTTTTTGGTATTTTTGATATCGGTATTGACGTTATCGTTATAATTACCATTATCGGTATTCTTGGTTGTCGTTTTTGGTATTTTCGGTTGTCGTTTTCGTTACTGCAATAACGAAAGACAATTTTCTTTATCGTTATTGTAATAACGAAAACTATATGCACATCCCTACTACATAACCAATGAGTTTCATAAGTTCATTGTACATTGAGTGAAAGATATACTTTTGTTTGTTTTAAATCTTCTGCCAGTCATGGCCTGTCCCCTAGTTCTTGTATTATTTGAGAGCATAAATAAAAGTTCCCTTCAGCGCCATTCATAATTTTATAAACTTCTATCTACCTGGGGGTAAATAACCACAAATATTGTTTTGTGCGACCAAGGCCTGTGTCCACTCTCCCCACTCCTTCTTCACATACTGTTCCATATGCAACACTTTGGGGGCTGCTTCCTTCCTCGTCAGTTTCCCCAAGTTGTGTCCCCTCAGTCTAATGCGGCTCACCTTTCTAGCAAGTGGCACGCAGAAGAGTTGTGCATTTTCTAAACTGTTTTACTTAATGAACCCAAACAAAGTGAATGCCACCTTCACCTAATGAAATGTTGAACATGGGACTAAGTTGCGTTGCTCCGATTGAGTTTTCAATCCGCCACTGGCATGCCGTTAAAGGCAGTCAAATTATGGTGACGGAAATCAATGTAAAGGCAATTAAAGCCCTGTAATATAGAGAAAATAATTATGAGTTCAGTGAAGATGGAAGCAGTGAAATAGCCACCAGCAGGTGATTGATCATCTGGAGAAATACCTAGCTGTGAGGGGCGGAGATGAATCCAAACTGAACTACAACTTTAATAAGCTTACTGCAATCCATTTGGAGCTGAAACAAGTCTCGGCAACAATGGGTACCCCTGTCAAAATTGTGGTATTTGACCCGGTAACCTCTGGTCCTACTAGTGTTCAGTGGGGTTACCCGATGTACCGTTTTACTGTCTTTCATCCCAATTTTCTGACTTCTGGTACTGATTTTCCGACCCAATTCCATGTACAATGTACCATTTTACCAATTGGTGAAACTGTAAAATCAGTATGTCGGTAATGGAAAGACCTGGTATTTTCAGGTAGTCGGGTGTCTGGCTTAGTAGGTACTGATTGGGCACCCAGTAGGCTCTCTGAAAATGCATGTATTACCAAACGGTAGCAAATCTGCTACCCATTTCACCCCTAATCCCGCTTCCGAGATTTTGGTGCAAATATTTCACATGATTCTGCTGTCATACACTCTCATTAAATTTTGGTCCAGCTGGGTCAAAGAAAGATCTCCCTGTGTTTAAGAAAGGAAAAAGTCCTGGATTATTTATTTTTTTAAACACTCGAAAAGCAATTATCTTGTGGGAGGTATTTATTTAGATTTCTTACCCACCCTTCCCTGAAGGTTCAGGGTGGGTAACATCAAATACACATAAAATAAATCCATTAAAATATATATTTATTATTATTATTATTAGCAAGCATTTATATAGTGCCAAAGTAATTGAATAGACACTGTCCCTGCCATAGGGCTTACAACCTGAGAGGCGGGGGCGGGGGGCGGGAGACAAAGGAAGGGGAACAGA
>QEPC01002388.1:15421632-15445792 GCA_003113815.1 Sphenodon punctatus | reverse complement strand
CGCTATAGCCAGCCAGTGCAATATCAGGGTTTAAACACATGCACTTAGCTTTCAGGCGGCCGATCTCCACTCTATTCACCAGCGCTGGGACACGCCCAATGCCGGCATTATATTGCTAGGGCCCTGCCCCCTGATGCGTTGCGAGCCTCGCGGAGCGCTGCACGGAGCGTGGTGCTGCCTCCGTGGCGTCGCAGCTCGCCCCGCCCAGATCTTATGGGTCCGTCAGGGTTGCTGGGGCAACCGGGGTCGGGGAAGGCGCCTCTAATTGCGCCGTGCTGTCAGGGTCGGGCACCGCTGTCGGCGCCCGAGGAGCAGGGAGCTGCCCACGCCACCGTGACCCCCCCTGCGATACTGGCGGCGGGGCCAGATAACAGAAGAATGCATCCAGGAACTGCCTCAGGGCAGTGTGCATATGAAAAATGAATCTGGAACATACTTGTGGACTTGTAGACCAGAAGATTGAAAAATCCTGAACTTTAACATGTGTGTAAAAATGCCCAATGAGGTGGCTTTGGTGTCTGTTACACTGGGTGTTTTTACACATTTCACCTGCGGGTTTGATGTTACATCCTGAACTTTCTGTGTGTCTAAATCACTCACCCAGATCTTAAACATCTGGCTCTTTGAACCTCTGCGTGGAACTTCTCCCAGAACTTTTGTGTGTAAAAAGTTCTCCTGGTGAACTGCTTTGCTGCAGGCAGCTGTGGTCACTTGGTTTCCATGGCACCCCCTCACATCCACAGCTGCGGCTACTTTAGGCTACCTCAGGGCAGTGTGTGTGAAGAATACATCCAGGAACTGCCTCAGGGCAGTGTGTGTGAGTGTGAGAGAGAAATGCATCCGGAACTTACTTGTTGACTTTTAAACCCAGAAGATTGAAAGACCAGCACTTTAAGGTATGTGTAAAAATGCCCACTGTGTAATAAGTCAACCGTCCTCATTGGGTGGTGTAGATGTTCCAAGGGCCTAGCTATAAGGGACAAGATGATGCAGTTCTACCATGAGCTGGGGAAGGGGGTGGGCAGCTGCATCCCATACAGATGGGTGGGAGGTCAGGGGGACCCCCTTCCAACCTAACTAGGCCTCTGCTGTTGGCAGCTGATTGTCCTCTCAGTGCTGATTGTTTTATAATGTAGGAGGATTAATTCTACTCATGAGACAGCCCATTGCTATCATTGTCATCACTCAGGACTGTTCTTACTTAGTGCAAGTCTGCCTTGCCAGAGCTCCTACTACTCTCACATCCACAGCAGACTGGCGGGCCAAAAAATAAATAAATCTTCTATAGTTATGGTGGCTTGCAAATTCCATTCCTAAGGTTTTTTGATCCTAGAATGTATTTATTTGAACTGATATCTCACCTTTTGTAATACCAAAGGTTCAAAGTGGGTAACAACCCCACCCTCATATAAAAGTATGTCTAAATAAAATTAAAAGCATATAAAATCCCCTAACAACCCCTACAACCTCTGTTCTAGAGCTGAAATGGGTATCTGATTTGGTATCTAAAGTAATACCTGCATTTTTTGTGTACTGTATCTGAATCGGTAACTGAATACTGTTTGAGTACCCAGAAAACCGAAAATTTCGACTGCTGTTTTTTGGAGTATCCCAAATTACCCCAAAATGAAATACCACCAGAACAAATTCCCCAAATCCGGGATGAAATTGGTATATGAGTTGTCAGTATTTTGGTATACTTGTTGTCACTATTTCGGTATTCAGGTACCTGATCAAAAACTGGATTGGGTACCAAAAATACCACAACTATTCAGTTCAGTTCAGGTACTGGAAATTTGATGGATATACCTATTTTTGCAGGCACCTGTTTCAGCTCTACTCTTACTCCCTATCCCTGCCTACAAACACTTGGTCAGACAAAAAGGTCTTATTGTTTCTCCAGAAGATGATCAGTTTTGGGTTTCATTGACCCTTCAGGGATCACACAGGGGAAAAAGCTTGGTAACCACTGCACTATGTGATAATTCTACCCTTCAAAATCACATCTGAACAAGGACAGAGTTTGTCAAGGGCAGGAAACAAATTCTTCAGTTTCTGTCTTAGTGGCAGTTCATCACAAGCTACCAGACTTTCTGCTGAACTTTTCCCAGTCCAGATTAAAACAGGCTGATCTTGTTACCAGTGGAAGATATCAGAACAAAGTCAAATGGACAACTTACAAAATGAGCAATAAACACTTCTGCTGACATAGCCTCCTTGATAGGCTACTCTGTCTCTCTCCTCCCATTCCTTAAGCTAAAAGCATATAACAATATATGGACAATAAAGTCAAGAGGATGAAAAGCCCCGATCCTTTCATCCCAGCGCAATAAAAGCAGCTGTAAATCCCACCCAGAGCTCATCGTTGACAGCCCCGGCTAAGTGCAGTGTAACATTTACAACCTAGAAATTGACAAATCCCCCCTGCTCTGCCTGCTGAGCCGACAGCAAACATTCCCGTTCCCAAGGCGGATCCTTCCGCTTGCACTCGAGGCCCATCTTCCAACTAACAATTCAATCCTTTCCTCCTGGCAACGGGCAAAGAAGACCCATGCTGTCATGTCAACAAAATGTTTATTTCATTTCCCCCAAAATCCTGATTATTTATTATTATTTTTTTATGCTGGAATTAAATATAAAAATAAATCAACAACAGTGTTGGCTTCATGAGTTCGGGGCTGTTTTCAATATTGATCCAGTGGATTTGGTTTTATGACAGCACAAAACCAAACCGGATTCCTCAATGCTGACAAATAGCTTGAATTCTTCCATTGATTGGTCTGTTGTTTTTTTGGCTGAAGAAGGGCTCTGTGTGGCCTAAAAACGTCAGTCCTCTCATTAACAGAAGTTGGCCCACATCTGAACTACTTTCGGAGTTAACAAATGGGATGGTGGCCTACGGTGGCCCTCTTCGGCCTGGGTGCCACCGTCCCATTTGTTACGGGCCATCCACATGCCGTCTGCAGTCACAGTCCAGGCTAGCCACTACCACAGCCGGGGAATGGCCTGCCTGCCTGGGTTATCCAGTATGGTAGCTGGCTGTTCCTGGTCTGGAGTGAGCCCCATGATGGGCAGTCATGGTGGCCATCGTTGACTGCCATGGCCACCAGTCATGGGGTGGGGGGGAGGGGGCTGCTGCGTGCCGTGTAAGGGCAGGGGTAGCTGGGTCTCGACACATGAACATTTGTTCTGCGGGCGGACCCAATCCTGACTGGGGTACGAATGGCACCCTGGTCCGGATCATGGCATGACGGTAGACCACCGCTATCACCCTTTGCCTTTATCGCCTCGCAGGGGGATTCGGCCATGTACAAGAGCTAGAATAGTGTAGCATGGAGTAGCAGGTGACGCCACTGAATCGGGACCCACAAGTTTGGAGGGAGGGAACCCACACTCCCTGGCGGAGCTGCATTCCCTGCGACTGGAAAGGGAGTGTAGTACAGGCTCCTCCATGTGTGTCAAGAGGAGGAAACAAGGCTGGGGGCATTTGCACCTCTGTGGCTCCCACCTGGCTCTGCCCCTTCTGAGACCTTAGAGCAGGCTACAGGGCCACATAGGAAATGGGTGGGCCTTTCTGACTTGGCCACCCCGCTTCCCAAGCACTGTGACATCCTGGCGCTCCGTGAGGGGGTGTGGCCATGCCAGAAAGGGGCACGGCAAAGGGACTCTCCCACCCTCTGGACTCCCCTGAATTAAATACTGCAGCTGCCCTGGGCTCCTTCCGTCTTCTGCACCAGGGCCCATGCCATTGTAGCTCCCCCTACTAGCCCCACACATACTTTCCGCACACACCGCTCACAAGTCATATCTGGTAGGTTATTTGCATGCTTTGTGGAACAGCTTAGCGGGCAGGAGGAGGTTAGAATAACATTTGTGTCTATGCCTATGTTCTGATGCACACCTGTTAGCATCTCCCCAGGTGCCCGCTAGCAGGGCAAATGCCCCCTTTGAAAAGCAAGTGAGTGAAAACTTGTGGGCGATTCCCAGTGGAATCAATGGCATTTGAAATGGGATTAGCCCCTTGCGTATCCCCATTGAGCTGATCGGTGGCTCGCATCATTAATTAGAATTTAAACTTCTCTAAACCAAGCCCTTTTGCTTGGCAACTCTGTCCCCCCCTACCCCCTCCAGCTCCCACACATCAAATTAATCCAGGACAGATAAGGCCCGAAATTGTTTAAATAATGGGCGTCTTTAGACATAACAAAGATTGGGTGTCAAAACCCCTAAGCATGTGTTTGGTGGTTGTGTGTAAGCACCAGAACAATCCCAGCACCAATGTGGCCACCCGTTGAACATGTGATGTGAACACCATTGCATCACAAAGACAATTTTCATGTTTCAACTGAACACGTGGTCAATGTTGTCTCATGATATCGTGGGGCGTGTTAGCAGGTATAACACGTGGAACGAGGCAGCAGCGCTTGCGTGATGAAATCAGGTGGCGAGTAAAACACCGATTTGCCCCAAGATGGGCTGTGTGTCTAAGTAGCGCCACATGGTGAACACAGGGCCAAACTTGTGGTGTTCATATCAAGGCTTGTGGGCCTGGCTTGTGGGACCTGGACCAGCCTGTGGGTCCTGGCTTGGGGGGCTTGGGCCAGCCTGTGGTGCCGGTCTTGGGGGGCCTGGGCTGGCCTCGGGGGGCTTGGGGGCCTGGCTTGTGGGGCCTGGGCCGGACTGGGGGGAGGCTTGTGGGTCTTGGATGCACTCAGGATTAGCTTATTCAATAATGTAGATATTGGAAGTCTGGTATCAATTCTCCCCTTAGTCTGCTCTTTGCTAAGCTAAACCTGAGTGGTAGGAATTCTGGTATCAATTCTCCCCTTAGTCTTCTCTTTGCTAAGCTAATCCTGAGTGGTAGGAATGTTGTGTGAGAAGGCAGCTGTGCGTTAGCAGAAAGGGTGCATTCCTTCAAGGCTGTTCCTTAATTGTGTTCCAGTGCAGCATTACTACAGGTGCAAGGAATTATGCCTTACTCTACAATAATGTAGATATTGGAGGTCTGGTATCAATTCTCCCCTTAGTCTTCTCTTTGCTAAGCTAAACACAGGCCATGTGGAATACTAGTGCAGCTGGTGTAGGAATGAAGAAGCCTTACTGTAGGATGCATAGCAAGGGACAGAGTGATTTTCGGTTGGGGGCCACTGAGCACTGAAACCGAGTGATTTGGGGAGCCAGAGCACTGAAATGAGGGCCAGTACCCCCCCCCCGTGGCAGTCTCCCCCGTCAGCCCCCCATAACCTCCCACTCACCCCTGCCAGGCTGCTGAGGCTCTGAGTCTGGGGATTCAGCCCTGATAGGCCCCAAATCTGGTGCACTCTGCCCGCCCCCAAGCCACGCCCCCTTGGCCCGTTTCCGGCGTGCTGCCGGCTTTGCCGCCGGCACAGGGCCACTAAGACTATATTTTCCCGGCCGACTTTAATTTCCCAATCCGCCCCTGGAACCAGGGCAACTGCCTCATATGCCCCCCACCTCATAAACACCAGTTTTTTGTGGCGAGACCACTGCTTCTCATGCTGCCCATATCCTCCTTCCTAAAAAACTTTCTCTTCCATCAAGCTTTCCTTAGCTTCTCACTCCCCTAGATTTCTTACTGATGCTGCTTCTTGTCTTGTCCTTCTGGATCCCCCTCTCCATCACGTGCACCTGCAACTTCTCAACACCATGAAGGTCTCTGTGTCTCACCCTCCATTCTCCCTCTTCTCTTTCCTTGTTTGTTCATCCTGGATTGTAAGCTCCTTGGGGGCAGCAACCTCTTTTTAGGAGTATTCAAGCACATTGCTGGTGCTATACAAATAACAGTCAATATCCACCTTTGATTCGTACCTTGAAAATAGCTTGTCTTAAGGTCTTTGGGGTAAGGACCATCAATTTCGTGTGTGTGTGTGTGTGTGTAATGGTGCAGTTCCCCGGAGCAACTGCTAATGCAAATTTCCTTTCTAGTCTCTTGGAAGAGTCCTCATTTCAGAGGGACTGCGTAGGCAGGACAGCCCTTGTAGTTTCAAAGCTTGAGAGTTCCTGCTGTTTTGCTAACTGTTGCGAATCCCTTCAAGAGTTAGAGGAGGTGGTGGAAGGCAACCGACTTAAGAGCCAAGGTTAATTAACATTTCCATCTCAGCAGTCTTTACATTTTGCCTGCTCCTGATATTCTAATTACTTACAGGGGCCCATTGTTTGCATGAGGACAAAGGAGTACAATAGGAGCCGCTTGCGTAGTCCAAATAAGGACAAAAGAGAATCTTTGTCTCTGAGCTAGGTAGCATATTGGAAAGGGATGCAGAAATATACCTTTCCTTATATATTTATTTTTTAAAATGTGTTTTACTTTTGCATGCACATATTGCTTTCTCAGTGGACATGCAATAACTATTTAAAACTGGCAACGTTTCTCTTTCCAGTCGTACCAGCCACATTCATTACAGGAAGTAAGTAGACCTGAAAATTTCAGGTGCAGAGAAGAGGAAGGAAGATTATTATTATTATTATTATTATTATTATTAACAAACATTTATATAGCGCCAGCAGTGTACCTGGCACTTTACAAAGTAATAAAATAGACAGGGTCCCTGCCCCTAGGGCTTACAATCTGAGAGACAGGAGCTGGGGGAGAGACTTAGGAAGGGGAACAGAGGGAGAGACAAGGGGTCTAACATTCATGAAGATGCGAGGTCTCAAGTGCACGTACTTGGCTTGGTTACGATGAGAATGACAGCAGGCAGGTCCATGTTGCAAGGATAAGGGTAAACCGATCGTAGGTATAGGAATAGTGGCTCAGCAGGATAAAGAGTCAGACAGAGCAGAGCGAAAGAGGTGAGTTTTAAGGAGAGATTTGAAGGTATGAAGGGAGGGGGCAAGGCGGATGTGGACAGGGAGGGAGTTCCAGGCATGGGGGGCAGCAAGTGAGAAGGGACGAAGGCGCTTAGGGGAGCAGGGAAGGCGTGGAAGGGTGAGAGAAGGGACAGAGGAGGAGCGAAGTGCACGGGCTGGAGTATGGAGGGCGATAAGTGCAGAGAGGTAGGGGGGAGCAAGGTTGTGAAGAGCTTTATAGGTGAAGACTAGGAGCTTGTGCAGGATTCGTTCAGGAAGGGGAAGCCAGTGAAGCGAAGAGAGGAGGGGCTGCACATGGTCGAAGCGACTGGCGAGGTAGATGACCCTGGCAGCAGAGTTTTGGACAGAGATGAGGGGAGAAAGGTGAGACCGGGGAAGGCCAGTGAGAAGGAGGTTACAGTAATCGAGGCGAGAGATGACCAGAGCATGAACAAGAGTTTTGGCAGACGAGACAGAGAGAAAAGGGCGAATCTTAGCAATGTTATGGAGGGAGAAGCGACAGGATTTAGCAACAGAGTCAATGTAGGGTTTAAAAGAAAGGGCTGAGTCAAAGATGAAGCCTAGGCTACGGGCTTGGGGGACAGGCAGGATGGTGACTCCATCAATAGTTATTGACAGTGAGGAAGGAGAGGAAGGATGAGGGGGGAAGATAAGGAGTTCAGTTTTAGCCATGTTGAGTTTGAGTTGACGTTGAGACATCCAGGTAGAGATGTCAGAGAGACAGTTGATGAGACGAGCTTGAACAGAGGGAGAGAGAGAAGGAGTAGAGAGATAAAGTTGATCAATGGTATGAAAAGTTGTCCACTTGAGAGAGGCTCAATCAGTTAGGGCTCCTCTGCCTAAAAAGGGGGGGAATAGGATAGATGTTTGTAGAATTAGACACCTGGTTACATTAACTAGCTGCAGGTTTAAAACTGACAAAAGGAAGTAGTTTTTCCTACAATGTGAATAAACCTGTGGAACTCATTGCCACAGGATGTTGTGAACACCCACAGTATCAGTGGGTTCAAAAAGGGATTTGAAAAGATCCAACTCAGTATCTTGTCTCCGACAGGGGCCAACTTTGGTTGCTGCAGAGAAGTGTACAGCAGGTCATAATGGAGCAATCCATTTCACACTTTTCACTCCCAGTTCCTGGTATCCAGAGGTCTCTGCCCCTGCCCAGTTTGACTAACAGCCATTTATGGATCGATCCTCTAAGAGCTTATCCAGTTCTTTTTTGAATCCAGCTATGTGACGTTCACAACCTTCTCCTGACAATGAGGCCGATCCCAAGCCTTGTGGATTCTGTGGGTGCAGTTTCTGCGTGGCACTATGTGCCGGCAATGGCAGTGTGCAGGCGCGTGTGTGTGTCGATGGGCAAGATCTGCAGGGTTTGGGATCAGTCCCAATGAGTTCTGTAAGCTAATTGTACTTGGGCGGGAGGAAGTGGGGAAGAGACATCTCACTGCTATTGGTTTGGGAGGGAAGGTCCTCTTGCATTCTCGTCACCTGCCCCAATGAGTCGGCGCAAGGGGGTGGTTCCCTGCTGCTTAGCTGGTCAAGTTTTTTGTTTTGTTTTTTCTTTTTTTGTTGCATTGTGGGGGCTTGGACATTTTGGTTAAATTGTTTTTGACAATTGTGCATGAGCAGCAACAATAATCATTTTATTTTTTTATAGCCCCCCCCAAACGACACTTGGAGCACGTAACATAAAATAAAACAATATAAAATCCATTTAAAAACAACTCAAAAGGGGAAGGTAAAGAGAGAACAAAATATATTAAAGGGAACCAGCCGTGGATCCGAAAAGCTCCTGGAGAATAAATGAGTCTTTCATCTTTTTAAAGGTGAGGAAGTGAGTTGAACCTCTGGAGGGAGCAAGTTCCACGCTGCGGGTCCTGCCGCAGCAAATGGGCAGTAGCTAAAATACCAAAATAACCAGAATGGATACCTGACAGATTCTAAATGGTTATCGGTTATTACTCAAAACTGCCATTTTGGGCTCAGGTAGGATATATTCCACAGGTGGAGAATGGTGACTTCGGAGCTGGTCTTGGGCACCTCTGCTGTGGCCCTCACCAGAAGTGGCTGCGGGGGGCGGGCATGGCCTCGGGATCAAGAGATGCTGAGCCACTATTTCTGCTGCTGGAACCTCTTGGGGGGGGGGTTGGGGGGGTGCGCTGCCCTGCTGCCTGAACCTGCCAGACCAATTGGGAGCCATAGCTTTGAGGTGAAAGGGGAAACTCACGCTGACCCCTCCTCATAATTGCGGGGAAGCTGTGATCAATGGAATGTGTCTTGTGGTTCTTAGTGCTATGAAAATGGTGGTATGTCTCTCTTGGGAGCTTTGCCCACCCCTGGTATTTTTGAGGGGTTTACCCATTCGGGGGTGTGTGTGTGTTTGCTTCCTTGCTCCATGGCAATCGCTCACTAGCTCTTCCCACTATTCACCCGTTTTTCAATTAACCTTGAAATCTTAACAGAGCGATCTTCTTCCCATAATGGATGCATTAGAAATTTCACTTCATAAACATCATTATAAATTATGAACGCTCTGGCCTGCAGCCCAGGACAGCCAGTGCCTGGACCTAAAGGGCTTTGAATGGTGCCAAATTAGTCTTGTTCTTTTAGCTCGGAGACATTCTTTCTGCCAGCCAACTGCTAATCCTACGTATCGGCGGCGCTCTACAGGGTACTGACCTGCGGCCCGAGGATTTCTCTGGAGCTGGAATCTGCAGCTTCATCAAGGCTGGTTAGATGACACAATTCCTACAGCTGACTCTTTCCTGAACTCTCTGAAACGTGGGGGGTTGTAAATCTTTCATTTGCTGCTGACTTTTCTCTCCAGGTTTCCAGAAAGTCGTTTCTGTAGCTCTTGGAGTTAATTTATTAGTTTGAGTTGTTCAGAGAAGGCATTAGCCGTTTTAATTGGGAGCTGGATTGATTTCAGCAAGAAGACTACTGGGAAAGGAAGACAGGTCTCGGGACCTGAATATGTATTGTGTGGACTTACTTAGGAGCTGCTCCCATTGCCTCCACCACCACAGATTTCCTGTCTGAACAGGTCACTTAGGTTTCATCCGCACAACACCTTTGCAAATTCACCATGTGTCCCTTGACCTGTGTTTGTGTGTCCTAGAGCATTGCGTTCACCACAAGCTGTTGCTTGCCCTGCATTTCAGTCCTGCCCTACTTCACTGTAGTATTTCCCACAATGCATAGGGCATGGAAGAATGCCCTTGTGATATCTTTGGAAGAAGCATAGCGTGGAGGATTGAGTTCCTACTTTAGGACTTTCTGGCCTCACTTCTATGGTTACTTAGGGTGGAACCAAATGAGACAATAGCCCACGTTAGCCTTCATCAAGCGCGTTCCCACATCCTCATCTATTAATGCGTCTGCCAAGCAGGGCCGGCCGAAGGGTCTGAGGGGCCAAGTGCCAAGCCTTGCTGTGGGGCCCCAAAGGCCGGCGGAACCTTATGACTGGCAGAGCTCTAGGGAGGGGCTTGTACATTGTAGGCTGAGCCCCGGCAGAGCTCTAGGGAGGGGCTTGTCCATTGTAGGCGGAGCCTTCAAAAATCCAGCAACAAAGAGTTTTCAGCTTTAAGATGTGATGGACAGAACATTAGTTTACACTGGGAACGCCTTGCTGCTGAGTAAAACCCTGCCACTTGGAGACTGAGAGAACCCTCCTGCTAGCATTGCATCTAGTAAGTGAATGGGACTCCAGTAGGACAACACTCTCTCTCTCTCTCCATCAGTTGTAGTGCCATAGCCTGGGAAGCTGTGATCAATGGAATGTGTCTTGTGGTTCTTAGTGCTATGAAAATTATGGTATGTCTCTCTTGGGAGCTTTGCCCACCACTGGTATTTTTGAGGGGTTTACCCATTCGGGTGTGTGTGTGTGTGTGTGTCCCCTCATTTCAGCCCAGGCCTTTGGGGAGGGTGGGAGGGTTTTGTCTCCCCTCCCCTATTGATTTTTGTATCCCGGGCCCTGTTCTTAATATTTTTAATATTTGATATTGTATTTTTATATATTTTAAATTGTTTTATACTGTTTTTATTGTTGGAAGCCGCGCCGAGCTGTATTCAGGAGGGGTGGGGTATAAATTCAATAAATAAAATAAATAAATAAAATAGCAGGATAAAAAAATCCTGTTCACATATTTAAAACATACAAAACCTCTGGGGCACATCAAAATAGCTACATGCTATTAACAATACCTGATCACACAAACACATTCATATTTAGTAAAAATAGCATGTGAGGAGCCGCTCGAAGAAGAACAGAAGGTTGCTACCTTCTCACAACACCCACCCTTCCAGCCTCTAGAAAGGGTTGGAAGGAACTGTCATTCTGAGGGGAAGCGCACTTTTTATACTACAGGAGCTCAAAACCATCATGTGGCTATTATTTGAATAGGTTAAGCATGCACAACCCAGTTGTGAGAATGTTAGGTGCCATCTCGAAGAACCTTCTTTATAAGGCTACAACCTTCTGATCAGCACATGGGGAGGCGGCTGGGCGGTGGGCTTTGCTACCAATGGGGGTGGGGAATTTTTTTTTAAACTGCGGTGTCCCGACTCCGTCTCCAACCCACGGCGGTGGCACGGGGCCCCTCCCTCGGAGGCTGCCGTGGGGCCATATGCCTGGGCACCGGTGGCACATGCCTTGAGTCAGCCCTGCCGCCAAGTGGCCACTACAGAGCCGCCCCTAATGGCAGAGTCCAGGGGCATCATGGGCTCACCATGAGGGCCAATAAGGGCTAATAGCTGCCCATGTGTCTGCATCTCATCAGTTAGGTTCGCCTGCAGCCTTACCGGCATCCAGGTCCGCCAGCACAGAGACCTAACTAGTGCGTCCGGTCAGCTGAGAGATGGAAGCGGTAGCAGTCTCCCTCCCCCTTGCCTTCTCAGCTGATTGGGGGCTGAATGGACTAAACATGGACTCCAGTGGGCTATTGTCTCATTTGATTTCACCCTTCGAGATAACAAATAGGAAATGATGTATTGGGGACTGAAGCGTGCTCTAGGTTAATCAAACAACACAACGCCATTGCTACCTGATAGAGGCAAATTCTTGCAAGTATAATCCCTGATAAAAACTGCTTATATTTATCTGACTGAGATTAGTAACCACTTCAGGTAGAACCTATCGGAAATCCCTGAACACTGAGTAAAAACATTTTCCTACCCAAATGCCTCTGGGACATTAGAGGGATTAGTGCAAACTGGGCCATTAAGAAGTGGCAAGGATTTTACACAACACTCTAATACTGGCCCTTTCACGTATTACTTGATATTAGGGATTAGACTCTAGGTATTGCCGAGCATTGCCGGGAACCAAAAGTAACCAATAATAGCTCTATCAGATTAATCTGATATCTCTGTTCTTTTCTCAGTATCGGTGGTATCGGAGCTTTTGCATTGGGTTTTTTTAAATCGTATTTTTAACATTGCGGTTTTCCCATTGAAGTCAATTGTGAAACCCACAATGTTAAAAATTTGACACCGAGAAAACCAAGAACTGAAAAGAGAATCGGTAGACAGAGATCCAATACCGATTAAAACCAAGAACTGAGATTTTGCCAAAAGTCCCACCCCTACTTGTTATGTTGCCACTTGCAAAATGTAGCAGGGGTTTCACATGTATGTTTCATGTGGCAGTGAATACGTGGTGAACATGGCAGTGAATACGTGGACATGGCTACTCATGTAGCCATGTCCGCACTTGCTTTCCTGGAAAATAACCCAGTGTGCATTGTCCCTGAGGGGGAAGGCAGGGCTCTTTCTGGAAATCCAGGTACACTATATCTGCTGGGTCTCCCCTGTCCACGTGCTTGTTTACGCCCTCAAAGAATTCCAAGAGATTAGTGAGGCATGATTTCCCTTTGCTAAATCCATGCTGACTCTTTGCCATTAAGCCATGTTTATCAATATACTCAATGATTCTGTTCTTAATTATAGTTTCCACCATTTTGCCTGGCACAGACGTCAAGCTTACCGGTCTGTAGTTTCCAGGATCTTCTGGATCCCTTATAAAATATTGGGGTTACGTTTGCCACCCTCCAGTCCTCCGGTACAGTGTCAGATGCCAACACTAGGTTACAAATTACTACTAGTAGGTTTGCAATTTCACATTTGAGTTCCTTCAGAACTCTCGGGTGAATACCATCTGGCCCTGGTGATTTGTTCATATTAAGCTTGTCAATTTGCTCTAGAACCTCCTCCAGGGTCACGCTGATTTCTGACAGTTCATCCAATTCATCACCTACAAAGTAGGGTTCCGGCATGGGTATCTCCCCAACATCTTCTGCAGTGAAGACCGAAGCAAAGAACTCGTTTAGCTTCTCTGCAATGTCCTTGTCCTCCCTGAGTGCCCCTTTTACTCTCTGGTCATCTAATGGCCCAACTGACTCCCTAGAAGACTTTTTGTCTCCGATATACTTGAAAAAGGTTTTATTATTTGTTTTTGCCTCTTTACCAAGTCTCCTTTCAAATTCTTTCTTGGCCTGCCTTATTAGCACCTTACAGTTACGTTGCCAGTGTTTATGCTCCTTTGTATTTTCCTCATTGGGGCTAGCTTTCCATTTTTTAAAGGATACCTTTTTGGCTCTATTAGCCTCCTTTGCATCTCCATTTAGCCACTAGACATTTAGTCCTCTTACCTTTTTTAACTTGTGGGATGCATGCAATCTGGGCTTCCAAGATGGTGCTTTTCAACAGCCTTCATGCCTCTTGCAAACATGTAGCGTGGGTAGTGGCACAAATCTCCATTATGAGAATTGTGCGAGTCCTTACCCCTTCCTGTGCCCACTGATGATCATGTGTTCTCTGCTACTTGATGCAAAATGAATTTGCATGCAAGGATCCGGATCCCTCAAATAGCAGTGGTACTGTGGCTAGGCCTGAAATGACAAATTGCAGCGAATCCAGTTTCCATCGGAAACCGGTCATTCGCCTCCATTTGCGCAACTAGGAAACTTACCAGCTTTTTCACTATTTTTTGCTGGTTGAATGCAACATGAATTGAGCTGCTGTCTGCTATGCTTAGCAGCTTATGCTTTATATACCGGCAAAGTGATGCAAAAATGCTGGAAATTGATGAAAAAGGAAAGTCCTGAAATGTCCCCCCAAATCCTGGACAGTAAGTTCCAGAAAGCCCCGAAAAATCCCAGACACTCCTGAGAAGTCCCGGAAAGTGACCTAAAATGACCGGCGCCAATCTTGCAACGGCGGAAGTGTGGAATCGCTGACCGGTAGGGAAACACTGATGAATTGTCGCAAGCACTCCTGAAAGGTAGGTATTTTCCAATGGGAAGGGGAACACTTGCTCTCGTCTCATGTAGACGTTGTGGCCACAGAGCTTTGGAGATTCCTCCACACTTACCTCTCCATAGTAAGAGGTAAGTGTTCTCTCTCTTCCCTCTTTACTTTCTTCTTTCAAATTTATTCATTATAAATGATGGCCAATAGTATTAAATAACACCAAATGGTATATGAAGATGCTGTATACTGAAGTTGTCCAACTTATTGGCCACTACGGGTTAGATCATCTCACGGCAGTTTGCCGGTGGGCCGGATCGCACAAGCGTCTCTCGCTCTGCAGCCGGTCTATGTTGTTTATTTCTGTAGTGAGGGGGTAGTCGAACCCCATTCAAACTGCTCAACACAAACTGTGCAAGTGAAAAATGCAGAGCTTGGAACTGTTAATGCTTGATGTCATTACAGAAACTTATATTTATTTATTTTTATTTATTTAATTTTAATTATTTATACCCCACCTCTCCTGCCTAGGCAGCTCGAGGCAGCCTACAAAAGTTAAAATATAAAAAAATATACATAAAATACACACAAAAGGGAAGCATAATAATAAAAAAATCCACATGGGGTGGATTCCACACCCCAGTAGGGAGGGGTGAAGTACCGTCCCAGGAATCAGCAGTCATGCATTGCCATGGGAAAAGTCAAACACCGATTCAGGAACAAGTGTAAATTGCAAGGGGAAAGGCTTTCGTGTGAATGAGCCCTGGGTGTCTATGTTGGGTAGCCCTTGAATACCAAATGGCAGCATGACTGGTTTCGTTTGGTTCAACATCTAAAAGTTTGGGAAGCTCTACTCAAAAGCTTTCCAGATTACATTTAAAGAATACTTTCCTCCCATTGTGAAGAACAATATTCCAGATGCACTCGACAAATTAATCTGGGGCTCTCTGCTCTGCCCTCACCTGTACCTCTAACCTCAGCATTCGATTGGAAGCGTTGCCTCTCCTCTATCGCAGGATGAACAAATGGGTTTCTAAAAGGATTCAGTTCTTTATTTTAGTGCCGTATCTAATATCCAAGGGACATTTCATTCATTTTCTAATTCTAGCAGATAACCAATTCTTTGAGGAGATGGACTAATTAAATTGGTCTGACTAAGTCATTGGGGCTCCGTTGGGAAATTGTTAGCAAGCATGTTTGCCAGCCCTCTTACAACTGATACTACACCAAGCGCGTGTCAGTTGGTGGGTTTTTTGTTGTTGTTAATGTGCAGATGCGCCATCGTGTTTACGAGTAGAAAGGGAGAATGGATTGCTGTTTAGCCCAGATTTCATATTAAGAATGACTGGCCTTGTACAATGAATTCTCTTGTACTCCTACTGGCTCATTCAAAAGAGCACCACATCCCAAATCTGTACTTAGACTTTGTAAATCATCGGATTTTTAAAGGTGGTGGAAGGAGGGCAGAATAGCAGCAGGAGATGCTTACATTTCATGCTAGTGGCATCTCAACACATCTGCTGATTCCAAAGAAGTTTAGTCTGTCTTCCCTTGGTATAGCTTTCCAATCAAATCCTGTTCAAGCTTTTGTGGGCCTGGAACCTAGTGCCTTTCTTTTGCAGAGCATCTGAAAATCCAGACTACAGTGAAAATTCAGTGACTTGAATTTCTTGACAAGTCAAATTAATTTGTTTCCCCCTGCCCCAGGTCGATAGGGACATATTGCCTCTTGGTCTGGATAAGTAGAATTCTGAACCATGATAAGTAGAATTTTTAAGGTGTATAGAGAATACCCGCTCAACTGACAGGATCTGCCCTGCTGTGTGATCTGACTCTCTGCTTCTGAGGGGAGGGAAAGGGACTGGAGGCAGATAAATCTGGTGCTAACTTAATCTGGGCATTCGTTTTCTTAATCTCCAGGTCCATTTCCTTAAGGTCTGCTTAAGTAGAATTTCTGATAAGTCAAACTTTTTTTTTTTTTTTTACATGGCTGGAGAAATTCAACTTAAGCAGACTTCACTGTACAGACAGGACAGTGCAGAGTAGGTTCTATATCAACAGTGGGGCCTCTCTAGTCTATGGGTCCAATATAGACTCTGGCTCTTTTTTTATTTGGCCCCTTTGATCAAGTCTATGAATCCAACCCCTACACTCCAGCACTGAAGGAGGCCAGGAGGAAAGGAGAAGAGATGAGGATAGGGGTGGCCCCATGGGGAAGCTCTACGATTCGGACCCTCTCCTCCCTTTCCCTCATCCTCTGTACATACTCTCCCCTTAACTTCCTATCTGGCCCATGAAACTTGTATTCATTTTCAAAATGGCCTCTAAGAGCGGAAAGGTTCACCACCACCTCTGTCCTGCAGGATAGCAATTACTTGGGAGGGGTTGGCTTGTAGGTGGTGGTCAGATGGTTAGGGATATTAAGTCCTTTTGGGAAAAGGTTCTGTGGTTTTTTTTCTTTTTCTTTTTTCGTTTACTTTGGAGAAAAGGATGTCATTGTTGAGTCCATCAGATTTTGATGTTGCCATTTTAAACTATGAATTTCAGTATTTTCCACTGTAGTCGAGCATATGTGGTCATGATGTTGATCTCAAAAGGTACGAGATGGAGACAAAGTAGTTCTGATGATATCTTTGATTGGACCAACTTCTACTGGTGAGTGTGAGCAAGGCTTTGAACCCACATAAGGCCCTTTGTCTGACATCTTAAAGTCCGAGCTACAAATTAATCTCATCTCATTTCATTTCATTTTTAATTTATACCCTGCACTCTCCCATCCAAAAGGTGGCTCGAGGCGGCGCACAACATATCCTAATACAAAAATAAGGTGCACAATACACCTATACAATTCCTCAACAACAAGACAAAACCCCTTACAATTTAAATACAACTCTAATAAATTCACCGTTAAATACAGCGGTACAACAACATATCATCCTCCCCATTAATCTCCTAACACTCCCTGTATCTAACCACCTTCTTTCACTACTTCCCATCCCCCACCCTGCTGCCACCAGGGGGACTCCTCCTACCGTCCTGCTCTCACCAGGAGGGAGGGTCCCTTCATGACTTCACGAGCTACACACACACATTCCCCTTCCCACCAATACTCATAACTCCAGTCCCATCCGCCAGCCCCAGTTTTCTGAATGGCCCTTTCTAAGCATGCTTGGCCCTTTTCAAAGATGGCGCTGACATGCTGATGTTAATTTTGTTTCAGTTGCTGTTTTGGGGTGTACATTTATAGTTAAATGTTTTGCTTCTTCACTTCCAGTGCAGTGTTGTTGTTACAATCTGCATTATTTAGCATTTGCAAATTGAGCAATGCAAGCTAGATTACAATCATGGGTGGGGAATCTCTGGTCCATAAACCAAATCCAGCCTCTGGATGGCTTTTACTTGCCCCCTTTCCAGTTCTTGGATCTGGCCATTGGATCCAGTCAGGTCCCTACCCTCCAAGCACTGAAAGAGTGAGCTCAGGGGAAGGGAGCAGAGATGAGAGCTGGGAATGTTTAGCCTAGACGAGTGTAAAGAAAGTAGGGTTCGCTGTGTCGGTCCCTAATACAGGCAACGGAGACAAAGTAGTAAAGTGATCTCTTTTATTGGACCAATTCCAGTTGGCGGAGGTATGCAAGCTTTCGGACCTCAGAGGGGCAAAACCTGCCTGAAGAAGGGGAGTGGTGCACACAAGCTCGCTGTTCCAAGGTCGTAACAGTATTTTTGGGGGAACGGAGTCTATGCCAGTATTAAACTCTTCTGACCATGCCCCCTTTTTCTTGCTGCCTCAAGAGGCCCCTCACCAACAATGTGAACACACCTTGCTGCCTTACTTGCTACCCCTCTCTCTCCCTCTTCTTCTCCCTCTGTCTGCCCCTTACCGTCCTTGTGGGCTCCTGAGTGGGAGAACTCCTGGTCTGCAGACAACCTTGGCTGCATCCCATTATTGTCAGTGCATGCGCGTCACCTACGATGGCTGCCATGTGTGTCCTCAAAGCTCAGAAACCCCAAAGAAAATGCAAAGAACCATCAAATTGATCTCATGATTTTAAATGCAAATCTCATGATTTTTATGGTCTGGATTTCTAGGTTTGAAGAACTGTAGCAGGCAACACTGCAATGAATGTGTGTTTTTATGTTATGAAGTGCTTCAAGTGTCATTTGGCAGGGGAGCACTATAAAATAAAATGATTATTGTTGTTCCACTTCTCACTGCGGCAAGCATTTTGCCGAGGGAATTTGCCGATACCCTCTGTGTTAGGTGCCCAAAGAGGTGGAAATGAGAGCCACATTCCATAGAGCAAGGAGAGAGACGTTTCATAGAGATGAAAGATTTAATTATTGTAAAGTGCTCTTGAGCGCCTTCTGTCAAAGAGGTGCTAAAAAATATAATATTATCCCTTGAAAAATGCAACATTGCGTGCATTATGGGGTAGATTTTTATCTTAGTTCCTTGGCATTTAAAGTGCTGAATATGTCAATGCACATCCGATCTCTTGGGGTACATTTTAGGGCTGAAACAAATAGTAAATCCCCGCCCCCCCCGAGTATTTCCCAGTTTCCGAGCACTGGCTTGGAGTGTTTGACTGGTCCTCAAAACTTGAACATATACTCGGTACTCGGTAAAATAAAAACGAATACCGAGTATTTTCAGAGTACCAAGTCACGTTATATAGGGGCAGGAAAAGCCCTGTCTGTTGGTCCGAATACTGAGTACCAGGCTGATTCCTTGGTTCCCCGGTACTTGTAAAACCAATTTGAACACCAAGATACTTGGTAAAAAACTAGTAATTTCAAATATTGAGTTTCAGCACTAATTTCTACCCCGGCCTGGGGTGTAGAAATCTACTCAGTGGGAAAATAAATTGGGGTAGATTTCTACCCAAGGGCTTTTTTGTACACACACGGTTCCTGGTAACCAACTTTCCTTGGAGGTTATGGTGTACCTGTGTGCAGGATGAAATGTCCTAAAAGGGCCAAGTTGGAGAGCCACTACTTTGTGAGTTATTGGAAGAGATTTGCAACCATGGTAGGAATCTACCCCAAGAGCGAATACTTTAAACCTTAGAGCTGAGCATCCCAAGGTCTCTCTCTAGATGGAGACCACTCTTGCAGGTTACCGGGGAGGCAGGGAAACGTCCGTAAATGCAATTGCAGCTCTATTCTCACTGGAATTGGCTCACGTGGTATTCCACGAGAACACCTGTCATTGTAAAAGCTACATTGGGGAACCCGGTCATGCACGAGTGTTTTCATGGGATAAAAGTGGAGTAGTGCATTTCCACATGTGCTAATTCCCATGAGAACAGAGCTGTGATTGCATTCACGGAAGTTTCCCTGCCTCCCTGGTAACGTTTGAAAGTGGCCTGATGGACTCAGACTCTTGAGGTTTTGGGCAGACCTAGCCCCACCCAAACCCAAGTGTGTGGAATCCTCACGCTATCCTTCTTTTCTCTAGCACCTAGCCTTGGCTAACACCTGCACCTGCTGTGCTGGTGCTACCATCCTTAAAGGGCTGGTAGCCCCAAATAGCCTGCTCCCTGCTACAGGGTTGTTTGAATTTATGATTCATATTTTCCTTCTGGCAATGTATGAGGAGGGGAGAAGGGTGTTGAGAGAGCCATGACCCCTTTGTGATGTGATGGGGGTATGGGCTGGGGAGGGATTATGTGTAATGGGGAGGGGGTGGCCTGTAAATTGTAATTGTTTTTATATTGAAATGGGTATTTTGGGAATTGGTTGATGGAGGGAGGAATCTGGTTGGATCGGATTAAAGTTGGGTTGACGGTCTTCCAGTCGGGGCTTGGGGGTTAAATCTCTATTTTATATTTGGTTAATTTGTTTTATCATCGTGAGCCACTCTGAACCTTTTTCAGATAGGGTGGCATAGAAATTCAAATTAATAATAATGTCTACAAAGCAATCGCCCAATCTCTTTCCCTGATGAACGATTCAAACGGTAGGAGTTCATCAATTTGGGCCAGCCGCTCTTTAGTAATGGTGTAGGAGACTGAATTGGCAACAGCAGGGAGCTAGTTAGCAAACTCGTAAAATAGGCACAGATGTGAAAGAAATGAATAAAAGAAACAGACGAATGAATTTGTAAACTCTGATACTGGCCAACAGAGGCAGATTGCTTTTCTGATACAGCTGCCTCTTCTAGCATGGCAGGGTTTTCTTGGAAGCCAGGGGGGAAAAGCGTCTCTCTCCCTCCTCTCGGATCCATCCCAAAACAAGATTATCCAACAAACGGAGCCTGGTTTTCTCATTGGGAAGCAACTGCAAGTTGATCCTGACGTCTAGCCGTGCATTTGTGGTAGGTGTGTGCAGCAGGGCCCCTTGTCATTGGTTATCGGTTTCATTATTAAAATGTGTCATGTTTGTTAATAACAAAATGTCGTTTTTTGTTATTGTTGGTATCGGTACTGATTTCAGTTGAAGATTTTCTTTTTGGTATCGGTATCAGTTTTGTGTGGCAATGAAGAATTATTGTCAGGGGCTGGACTCCTTCCCCTTCTCGTTGTGATACAGAAAGAACTGCACACAATAATATATACTGTACACAATATGTAGTTTTATTTATATAATATATACAGAATCTAAGCTTTATACACACACACACACGGACAGGGGAAGGGAAAAGGAAACTCAGAGGTATATCTACTATCTCTAATCTCTTTAATCTCTCTCTCGTATATATAATGTGTGCGTACCTATGGAATAAGGATTGGGTGGTAGGGAAGGGAATAAGGGATATATATAAGGTCAGGAGAGAGTGAGTAGAATATAGGTGCTTGGGAAAGGGAGATCCCAGCATAGAGAGCAGCAAAGGAGATGGGACCAAGACCGTTCCTCTTCCTCTTTCTTGTTGCGTATGGGGACTTCATTGGTCAGTCTGCTAAATTATTTGGTATTTTTTATTTACTAAGAACATAAGTAGTGCCATACTGCTTCAGACCAATGGTCCATCCACCCAGCACCTATTTCCAACAGCGGCCAAACTTGGCCACTTGGAAGAAATATCCAACCGTCACAATGGGGTGTTCCCTGTTGTTCACTCCCAACTTCCAACAGTAAGAGGTTATGTTCCCCAAAACCTATCCAGCTAATAGCTGCTAATGGACCTATCCTCCAGAAACTTGTCCAACCCTGTCTTAAACCCAGCTAGAATACTGGCCTTGACCACATGTTCTGGCAACAAATTTCCCAACTTAATTTTACGTTGGATGGGAAAAAAAAAAAAAGACTTTCTTTTATTTGTTTTAAATCTGCTACATGTTAGTTTCATGGGGTGTCTATTTCTAGAAGTATTTGAGACTTTAAATAACCAACTGTTCCCTATTTACCCATTCCACACCACTCACGATTTTATAAACTTTGATCGTATCTCCTCTGTCGTCTCTTCTCCAAGCTGAAGGGCCCTAACCTATTTAGCCTCTCTTCATGGGAGCTGCTCCATACCCGTGATCATTTGTGTTGGCCTTGTCTGTACCTTTTCTATTTTGACTGTATCTTTTTTGAGATGGAGTGACCAGAACTGCACACAATACTCAAGGTGCAGTCACACCGTCGATTTAGAGGCATTATGATATTTTCAGGTTTATTCTCCATTCCCTTATGAATAATTCCTAACATTGTTTGCTTTTTTGACGGCCGCTACTCTGTCTCTTTGGAAATACAGTTTGGTGGGTGTTTTAAATTGCAGAAAGTAAATTTGAATTTAACTGGGCCGTCTGTGCAATGTAATGCAAGAGAGATATTGGATAGTAAACTGAGTGACGTAAGCAGAGTAAACAAAATACAATCCCTGGCAGCCAGAGGTTTCCTCCCCTAACAAACTTGACCAATGACCATGTATGGATTACCTGCTAAAAATGTATCCAATCCTTTTTGGAACCCACTTATGCTGTTGGCCTTTGCCACATCCTCTGGTGGTGAGGGCTGCAGGTTAATTGCTTGTTTAGGAGGGTGGGGTAGAAACTACTTCCTTCTCTTTGTTCTTAAACCCACCTGCCAGTTAATTGAATCCGGTGTTGACTAGTTCTAGTACTGTTTAAGAGAGGGTAGATAACAGTTCCTAATATTCTTGCTCCGCTCCTGATTTTGTAAATCTCTATCCTGTCCCTCCTCCATCACCTCTTTTCTCAGATGAAGGGCCCTAACCAAAGCTAAGCTATTGAACCACATTGCAGGTTGGTTGGGGGTCAAACATGCTCCCCAGTCATCCCTTGGGGCAACCATAACCAAGAGATGCTGGCCACATGGCACATCATTCCTTGCACCCATCGTGGAAGTCATGAAACCCACTTGTTGCAATGACCGTTGGTTCCATAGACCAGCTGCAGACCACTCACTATGGTGGGGTCCTTGGACCACCGCTTTGGAGCCTACTGGAATAACTAAAACCTGAGGGGAAAGGGATAGAGGTCCATCCAGAAGGATAAATCAAGCTCAGATCCTTGGTTTAGAATAGAATTGTAGGGTCCTAAAAATTCATCCACTCCAGAAGGAGGGAACCTTTAGCCCATGGGCCAGTGGCTAATTTTTTACTGGATGCCTTTCCAATTACTGAATCCACCCTCTATCTTCAAGCTCTGAAAGAGTGAGCTCTGAGTAAGGAACCAGTGATATGGGAATGCACTCAAGGATAGGGGATGGATTCATGGCCCAGAGCTATGATCTGGACCTTCTTCCTTTCTCTATCTTGAGCCCAATTCAAAATGAAAGGGAAAAAAAATGGAAGTTTTTCATGGAAAATAAATAAATTAACCACTTAATTTATCCTGCAGAATAGAGCTCGGGTCTTTGCCAGAACAGTTGTAAGTACTTCAAATCTGGGCAGTGGCCCTGATGGGAGAGAGACTGACTAATGAGAAGCCAGATACTTTGGAATATGGGACAAAGGCAACAGCGAGAGAAAAGCTTTCTTAATCAGTGCTGCCTCCTTAGGCACTTTCCCTGCATTCTTCGGAGAGGCCATAGATTTTAATAAGCAGCAAAAAGCCAACACCGCTCGGAAAAATAGTCTAAGTGAAAGCAAGATAAATTCCCCAATCAAAGAGCTCGCTTCTCTCCGCAAAATCCTCTGCGATGACTCTGGCCTTTTTTACGGCATGTGTGTGTGTGGTGGTGGTGCGGGGGGCGCACACGCATGCACATCCATCCCCACGCACGGAGCAACCTGTGTAGAAATGGGTGGGGATGCATGGGTCGCGGGAGCGCACTCCCAAGCATCTCTACACAAGATGTTCTCCCCATGCGGACAATGGATGTCCATGCATCAGACTGTCTAGTGTAAAAAGGGCCTCTGTGTTAACCCTGTTTACGGCACTGCGGGTGCCCTCACGCAGTCTGCTATCCCTCCCCAGCCCAAAAATAATAATTCTGAAACCAGGAACTGTAAATTTTGCAAAAGAAAACCCAGACTCTGCGCAGAATAATTTATGCAAATTTTGAATGCAAATATTTTCCCAGCATGCTATTCCAATAAGCTTGAACGTCTCTTAGAAAAACCACACAAAATACCACAAGGACCTGTCAGCGGGGAAGGAGCTCTTCTCTTCAATGGGCTGCTGCTCTTCAGGAGCTGTAGCGTCAGACCCTGTTTCCCCTGGGTTATATCCCCTCCGCTAAGAGTGCCTGCACCCCATTGGCTAGCTCGCAGTGCTGGCATCCCATTGGCTAGCTCAAGGTGTTCCCTACTCAAGCAGTTTCCGCGACAATTTGGCCAAATGCAAAATTCTGCAAAAATGTCTGTGGTTGCAGCAGTGTGGAATTCATGGGGCCTTGCCAGTATTTAATGATTAGGCATCAGCATGATTATAGCACAAAGGCATGCTTGCATAGAGCATATCTGCACTCTATAAGGAGTATTATTATTATTATTAAACATTTATAAAGTGCCAGTTGCAAAACCTGGCGCTGTACAGAACATACAATCAGACGCGGTCCCTGCCTGTGGCTTACAATCTAAAAGACAAGGAGGGGGAGACAAGGAGAGGGGACAGTGGGAGAGACATGGGAGAAGACAAACAAACATTCAGGCGGATGCGAAGTCTCAGGTGCGTGTACTTGGCTTGGTTAC
>QEPC01002388.1:15392708-15419193 GCA_003113815.1 Sphenodon punctatus | reverse complement strand
CCTGTGGCTTACAATCTAAAAGACAAGGAGGGGGAGACAAGGAGAGGGGACAGTGGGAGAGACATGGGAGAAGACAAACAAACATTCAGGCGGATGCGAAGTCTCAGGTGCGTGTACTTGGCTTGGTTACGAGGAGGTTGGTAGCAGCAGTCAGCAGAGGAGGGCTGACAGTAAGAGCAAGGGGAAAGACTAGAGGGCATTGGGAAAGGCAGCATGGAAAGTATCTGTTGGCGTTAATGATCTAAACCACCATCAAACTCAAAAGTGTTTCTTCATCTGTGCTAACCTTGACTTGAACTAGTGCATTCACACAAATGCGATTTCCCTGAATCCCAGTGGCATAACAAGGCTGTGATGGGTCCTCCCTAAGCGGCACTCCTCCCAAGGGGACTCCTGAAGAACCTTGGCCTCCCACAAGAAAGGGGGTGGGGGATCCCACCAATTTCCCATCCCTTGCAGCGGCAGAAACCCTACCACGTAAGAAGTAGGGCTGAACGAAAAACAAAAATATTCCTCGTGAGGAAACTTGCAATTGCAAGGACCGAGATCCGGTCTGAGATCTCGGTTCTGGAGCAAGTTCTCAGGTGAGGGGGAATCATTGCACATAAGCAAAATGGCGACCACTTTTAACTACAAATGGCAGCAATAACATCAGTGCCATTTTGGTTAAGGGTGGTGGCCATTTTGTGTGCGCGCAATGTTTTGGTTTTTTAAATTTTATTTTCTTGCCTGAGAACTTGTTCTGGGTGAGGAAAAAAAAGTGATTGCACTTGCCCCGAATACCCACTGAACTGTTTTGTATGTGCAAAAAATGGCCACTGCCCTTAACCAAAATGGCAGTGATGCTATTGCCACCAAAATTATTTCTCTCCAAGAACTCAACAAAAAAGCCCAGGTTCTTGGTTGATCTTGGATGAGCCGACAACTGGGATGTCGACGAGGATCAAGGATGGTTTTCAGCCTTAGCAGGAAGCTTTAAGACTGGCCAGAGGCAGGGCCACTCGAAAAACCTCCTTCTTTGTGCGACCCTTTGAAAATGGCCTGAGTGCACGAGGTAAATTCTCAGAACAGGCGGGGGCAGATGTTGGTTCAACTCCTTCCCCCATCCATTCTGAAAATGTCCCAGCCATGCTCAACAAGCCACTTACAAAAGCCCGCCCCCCCCTAGAGTCCAAGGCCTGGATTTAACGAACCCGCATTGCCCAATGGAACAGCCTCTGGAACAGTCTACCCCTTGTGTCAAGTGTCGGAGAACAAAATTTCCCACAACACTTGGAATGAGTTTCGGGAGTGGTCCATTGTTCTGAAAAGGCTAGGGACCATTGGATTGATCCATTTCACTACTTCCCTCCACTCTTGAGGGGGAGTTTGCTTTGAGTTAACCAAATGAACTCAGCCCCTTGTTAGACTCATTCCTTGCCTCTCTCCACACTAGAGAAGAGTGTTTTTTGCGTCGCTCATTTCATATTTCTTTCCTGAACAAATGCCAGCTAGTTTAAATGTTTTTTTTCTGACATAACAATGGGCTGACTAACCATGTCAAATTTCCCCCCAAGATTTCCTAGCTAGTTTGTCATCTTGTCAGTCTTCTTGACTTTGCAAAAGTCACCGCAAAGAATGTTGGGACACCCAGCTCTGGTCCATTTGAACTATCGTTCCTTTGCAACGGATTCCAACCCAGCCTTGAGGCTAGTCATGGTCTTTGTGTCTTGGTTGACACCTTTTTGCCCTCTGCTTTGTGACACCTTGCATCACAGAGTTGAAGGTGACCTCAGAGGTCACCTAGTCCAGCCCCCTGCTCAGGGCAGGAAATCCACAGCTACAGCATCCCTGACAGATGGCCGTCCAGCCTCTGTTTGAAAACCTCCAGCGAAGGAGAGCCCACCCCTGCTCTGGATAGGGAGCTCTTGCTGTTAGGAAGTTCTTCCTAATATTTAACTGAAATCCACTTTTTTTTTTGTAATTTGATCTCATTATTTCTATTCCTGCCCTTAGGGATAACACCAGAGAACAAGTCTTTGCCATCTTCTGTGTGACAGCCTTCAGATATCTGAAGACTACTACCCTATCTCCCCTTAGTCTTCTCTTCTCTAGTCTAAACATACCCAGCTCCTTCAACCTTTTCTCTTAGGACTTGCTTTCCAGACCCCTGAAGTTCTTTGTTGCTCTCCTCTGAACTCATTTCAGTTTGTTGCTGCCTTCCTTTAAATACGGCACCCACAACTGGACAGAGGACTCCATCATATAATGTTAGCACACCACGGAAGCAGAAAGCAAGCCTAGGCCGTGATGGAGGATTTTAGCAATAATAATAATAATTAATAATAATAATAATAATTAATAAAGAATTTGGCCACAATTGGATGTTTGTGATTTTACTGTCTCCTTCCTATTGTACCGGATGGTGTTATGGTGGCTGTCACCAGATGGCGTTGTTACAACAGTTTTTACAAGCTTTTTGTTTTGGATCTGTGAACACAGTAGGGTGGAGTCAAGGGGGGGGAGGTAAAAGAAAATAATAAAAATCAACAAATTATAACTAAATACTTAGCTGACTTCTTCTCCAGTGGGAAACCGATCCTTCAAGGACTGCAAACCAGCTTGCACTTACCAGATGGACGACACGGTCTCCTCTGTGTTTGTGCAAATGTGTGAGGGGGGGTGGAGCTTATTTCTCTGAGGGGAAGAGCTTATTGGCTGAGGGGGTGGGGCTTGTCCCTCGTTGGCTGCTGGAAAGGTTGGGCAGCGTGCTATGGACTTGATCCAACATTTATTAAAGCTGTGGGTTTTTTTTTGCTCGACAGCAGGGGCTAGTGGTTGATTTAATCTCACAGCCATTGCTGAGGCTATACGTGAAGTACGAGTCGTCTGTCTTATGTTACAGCAGATCCAAACCAAGCATTTTGGTGCTTCTGATTATTACCCAGTGCTTGATTTGTAAAAAAATGAATAGGTGGCACCCAAGCTTGACCCTGAAGCCATTCCACCTGCCTCCGGGCAGGCAACGGAGCCCTGGGCTCCAGCCAGCTACCCAAACTCCTGGCTCCCCCTGCCTCTCTACAGCGGAACAGAAAACTGGAGTTCTTGTGATTTCATTCATATGATGGCCAGGGGGCAGGGTGGGAAAGTCATTAATGAAAGTCAAGCCATGCACCCCAAAATGGCTAATATCGGCCTTCTCCTGGTTTTGTCACACTTCGAGATGCACAATCCTGCTGGGAACATTTACTTACACACACACACATGCCTGAACCCAGCCAAGCCCCTCCCCAGTGAAACCCTGCGATTACCCACTTCGTTCAGCCCAGGCAATCCGTACTTCGGTTTCCTGCTCCTGTCATTCCGTTTTTCCGTCCTTCAGCTCAGCAGTGAAGAACCTCCCGTCCGTGGGCAAAATCTGGCCCTTGGCTGGTTTGTTTGTTTGTTTGTTTCTTTTAACTTGGCCCCTTTCCAGTTCCTGGATCTGGTCAGGTGGGGTGTTCCGGGGCAGAAAGGGGCTTCTCCAGGTGGGGCTGGACCGGGCTGTGGGGCAGTGCAGTTGCGGTGGAGGCAGTGGGAGGGGGCACTGTGACCAGGCGGACGTGGGCTGAGAACAGAAGCCCCCAAACTTCCCCCCCCCCCAATCTACTGGCCTAGGCAGGTGCCTAGGTGGCCTGTCCCTAAGTCTGACCCCACACTTGTGCTACGGCCCATGGAAAGGAAAAGGATTTCTCCAGGCTTGCTATACAGACCTGTCTAGAATAGGTCCCTTAAGCCAGTAACTGTAGCTAACTCGGATACAGAACAGATGCTGCAGCATCCTCTCTATCCTATAGCACCTTGCTGCCTTATTTGTTAACCTGATCGCATTCAGAGGCTACTATCTCAGGCGTACTGGAAGAGATGGGATTTTTGAGCTGTTAAGAAGCAGATGGAGTGCTTCCCTCTGCTGGAGAGACCCAGGCGCTGCACAATCCTGTTTCTTGAACAGAATCCCTTCCAAATGGAGGGATGTAGCACCTGAAAAATGTGGAGCTGCAAAGCCAGGTTTAGAAGTGAAAGGGGTAGCTCATTTGCTAACCGCAGTAAATACCCATTGTTTTGAGCACCAGGCTGGGTATCCATTCAACGGGCTACCTAAGTACCCTTCAGGCACAGATTGATCTTGTCAGGAAGTCGGTACCGGAAGTCAGAAAATCAGGATGAAACCCAGTCAATTGGTCCTTCGGGTAGTTCATCGAGCACAAATCGGATACTGATTAGTCCCCGATGTTCTCGGGTTGATTACTGCAATTTCAGGGCCGTGCCCATTTTTGTGGACATTCCGCACCTCCATTCCATACGTAGCCAGTTGTAGCTACCTGCGTGAGAGAAAGCAGCTGGTCTGTGCCCCGCTAGCCTCCCTTGCCACCTGCCCACAGCCATTTGGTGTCGCCGGGGTGTGTGTATGTTCCCTGTCCCCTTTCCTTAGGAATCCTGCCTGCATTGCATCACTGTAAGTGCGTCTTCCCTGCTCCTTGTGAAACAGGACAGCTTATTAGCAGAGAACAGAAAACCTCTGTGCCAACTCATTGACTTCAATCAACTTTCCTGCTTCCAGGCCCAGCAGGCTGTCCCCTCTGACACTGAATCCCTTCTAGAGGGGCTATTCCTGTCGGCTGGCAGACTGGAAGGGATCAGCTGGCAGCAGCTCCTGGAGTAACAAAAACACTAAAATGGGCTTGTGTTCATGAGTGTTGTTTTTACAGGGTGGAACATAATTTCCTGCTGAACAGTTGCTCACTGGGAAGCAGGATCGCCCCCATCTGTTCTGCAAGCCTGGAACTTGCAGAGCAGGTGGACATGAGGGAATCTGAATTCCCCACTGGGCAGCTGATCAGTTGCTCATGCTTCCCCCTGCAAGCTTACTAGGGCTTACAAGGTGGGACAGGATGGAGAATAATTTTTCTCTGCTCAACAGCTGATCAGCACAGGAAGCTCTCTTCCCCACCCAGCATGCACGTTTGTAAGTCACTGAGCTCCCCAGGTGGAAGGCACTTTATCTTCTAAGTGCAGATGATTGTTAATAAATTTTCCAAGCCTGGCTCCAGGAAGGAAATATCAAATTGCTGTCCATGTTATCTTTACAGCCACATGCTTGCAGATTCCCTTGTCTGGTGCACAGGGCATGCTGTTGAGAGCAGTGTTCTCCGATTAAGTTTCCCCCCCCCCCCTCCACCCCATCCTGATCGCAGCCCCCTCAGAGCGGCAGTGAGCCAAAAGGTTTCGGGAATGGTAAATCTCGACACTTGACCTGGCGTGAGTTTTTCAAAGAAATGATAGTTTGCTGGCTGGCGGTTTCCGTCCTGCTGAGATGAGGGCTTGTGCTCACTCCAACAGACGTGGCTTTCGATGGAGTTTTTTGGCCAGTGGAAGTAAAATTGAGAAATTCCAAAATCTGGATTAGTCTGTAAACCAAAATTATTATTATTATTAACAAACAATTATATAGCGCCAGCAGTGTACCTGGCACTTTACAAAGTAATCAAATAGACACGGTCCCTGCCCCTAGGGCTTACAATCTGAGAGACAGGAGCTGGGGGAGAGACAAATGGAACGTAAATATCCTTCAGAATCTCCCAGCCTCCAATAAATGAAGCATGTGCATCTGCAACTCGTTGACTTCCGGATGTAGCCCGTCTCTCCCTGAGTTCCCCTTCCCCAGTCTTGTCTCCTTGGGTGTTACTAAACGTGCTGCCGTCTGGCCGGCGCCATGTCCTGCGGAGGGGCAGGCCACCCCCCAGCTGGGTCAGAGCGGCAAACTGAATCAGTGTTCCCGCCGATCAAGGGGGCTGTGGAGGGGGAGGCAGAAGAGACGTGGCGCCGGCTGGCCCTGTCCCCCACCATGACAGGCGGCCTTGGTGACTGGACATGGCGGCCCTTGTGCCGGAGCCGGGATGGCAGCGCAAACACATGTGCTCGCCTGCTGTGGCCCGCCTGGGTGGCCTGTGGGCCCGGTTCCCTTTGGGCGCATGATTCCTGAGCAGCCCAGTCCGGGGCTGAAGAGGGCCCATAGCAACCCGCTAAGAGACACGTGGGTAAGGGTCTAGCCCACACGTTTCTTAACACCCCCTGGGTTCTCTTGTCCCTTGTCCTCTTTTCTTTGCCCATTCTAGATTACAAGCCCCTCCGAGGAAAAGACCTTCTCTTAATGACCACTGCCCAGCACCAGGTACATTGCTGGTGCTATATAAAGAATAACAATAATACTTGATCAATCAAATCTCCCTCCCTGGCAGGCGCTACTCCCTGCTGCCAAACTGCTGCATTTCAGGGACTCGTGGCCTTTTCCTATTGCACCCCGCTTCCTATAGAAAGAAGGAGCGTGTGGGAGCTAAAAGCTGGTTGTGGTGTGTTTCGGACCGGGGTGGAGTCAGGACCTTTTCCCTCCTGTGGGTGGTACAAATACGGCAGCCCAGCTAGGAGTTGAGGGCATGGATTTATAGGGTGTTTTCAGACGTGCTGTTGGCACAGAGATTTCACTTTAGCATGGATTAATCCGATGCCAGCGTCACGTTAAAAAGCAGGCGCCCGCTTTTGCCACAGGCTGACCCCTGGCCGTGGCGTTTAGCCTGGGCTATAACGGGAACCAAGCCAAGAACGGGAACCTCATCATAACCAAGCCAAGTACGTGCACTTGAGACCTCGCATCTTCATGAATGTTAGACCCCTTGTCTCTCCCTCTGTTCCCTTCCTAAGTCTCTCCCCCAGCTCCTGTCTCTCAGATTGTAAGCCCTAGGGGCAGGGACCCTGTCTGTTTGATTACTTTGTAAAGTGCCAGGTACACTGCTGGCGCTATATAAATGTTTGTTAATAATAATAATAAATAATAATAACGGGAAAATCTCCCAAGTCACAGCTCACACTAAGCTCCACCATGATGGGGAGTAAAGCGGGCGATCACATCTGATAACCTGCTTCACTTCACCTGGTCTGGAGTTGTGGTGGGGGATGGGCGCCATCATTGGCTGCCATGGCTGCCCGTCAGCTGGGGTGGGGGTGGGCGCTGGGACATGCAAATCTATGTCTTGTGCGTTGCCCTGTCCTCTCCCCGACCTGCTGGAACGGTTGTTTTGCGGCTGGCCGAGCCCAATTTGAGGCTGACCTGAAGCCAATGGGTCCCGCCACAGCCTGGAGCGGACCGGGGTAGGGCCTGTCATGTTTGAAAGCCCCCATCGGCGGTTACTGAGGATGGGGGAAGGAAGGGGTGGGTCCCTATCATGGCTCTGTGACCTAGATCCATCCCCTTGTCTTGGCTGCGTGTCCTCATCTCCACTCCCTTCTCCCGAGTTTGTAGCTTTCAGTGCTTGAGGGGAGGGAATGGCTCTAGGATTTGGAAAGGGGCCGAATAACAACAGGCACGGGCTAGGTTTGACCTTGTCACTGCTCTAGGACATGATTTATCCCCCCACCCCCCTCCAAGCCAGGTCTCTGATGCCTCCTCTTCCATCAGGGGCCTCTTCTCCCTTGTCATCGAGCTAAGCACGTGCACCTCCGACTTCTCAACTTAGTGGCCGCATCCCTGTCTCTCCCTGTGTTCCCCCTCCCCCTTGTCTCTCCTAGACTGGAAGCCCCTGGCGGGCAGAGACCTGTCTCTTATTAATGATTGTCCAGCCGCAGGTACGCTGCTGATGCTGTGGAAATAACACTACTCCGCAGAATTACACTGTATCCCAAATACTGCGACTTTGGCATTTAGGCAGCGAGATAAATAAAGATGAAGATTAAGATGATGAAGAAGAAGAAAAAAACAAAAGAAACCCGAAGTCAGAAACCTGCTGTTTCTTTCAGCTCCCCGAAGCCCAGGCATGGCGCCTCCACAGCGGCTGGATTCAGTCTGCCCCATGCCCGTTGGTTGCAAAACTCCCAGCGTTAATTGAGAGCACGTATGTAATATGTGCGTTTGCCTTGTCCCGCGGTGGCTCAGGCTGTTTGTGATGCCGTGCTCTGCCTCCGGGGGTGCCTGGCAATTGGCAACTATTTGGGTTGGGAACAGGGTGGAGAAACAGACGGCAAGCGGTTGGGGCGGTTGCGGTACAGGCAATCCTTCACCAGTTCAGGGGGCTGGACTAGATCAACGCAGAACCTCCCAACAGCCCCTCATTGGGTGCTGAATCCCACTGTCCCTCTTTTAGGGGTCAAAGTCCTACTTTCAGGAGAGAGAGAGAGACAAAAAGACCAAGATTCAAGCCTCAGGCACCTCTTTTCTGGTTGCTTCCCAGGAAAAGCAACTGAGAGGACTATTTATTATTTTATTTATTATTTATTTTAAATTATTATTTTATTTATTTATGTAATTTTATTAATAATATTAAATGGGTGTATTGTTAACTTACATGAGGCTGGCCCGGTTTCCCCACTCTGGCCCACTTGGCTGTTATTGGCAGCCATGACTGGGGGGGGGAGGTAGGGTGCCGGCCGCACCGTGGGGGTGGAGCCACCCAGCTGCACATCGCTCCCCGGCCCTGCTCCCCAGCTGGGTGAGGCCGGGGACACGTTAGTTTCCATCCTCCAACCAGGAGGCCATCCTGTGGCAGCTGCATGTATGTTTTTACCCAACAAGGAGAGGATGGAACGACAAGAAACTAAGTGGAATGAGAAGCAGGGAAGTTTCTGTCCCTCTTTATGCCCTCGGAATGTTGGGAGGGAAGGGGCTGAGGGGGCGGACCTTACCAAGGGGTGGAGCTTGTTGTTCAAGGGGGAGGAGCTTGTCCCTCTTTGGTCACTGGAAATGTTGGGATTCAGTGCTTGTCAACCAGAGAGTCCTAGAAGAAGGGTCTTATGTGAATCCGGGGAAGGGTAGCCTGGTGCAACTGCATCGGGTCCCCTACTCTGTCCCCTCCTGCTGCTTACTCTGGCTACGTGTCTCTAATATCCAGTGATGGGATAGAGGGAGGGGGAGATGTCTTCCGCTGGCTGCCTTATTCTGACTCCCTACTGCCACCATTGCTGATAATGCCCTCCTGCAGGGTCCAGATTGTGCATCTGCCCCCTATTTTCATGTGCATGCCCCCATCTCTGCTTTCTTACCCTGAACTCAGTTTTCACTGCTTGGGGCTAGGAAATGGATCCAACTAATGTGTTGCTGGCCCGGTTTACCTGCTCTGTCACGCCTGGACCAGCGCCAAACCCTGCACATTGGTTCTGGGCCCATCTGATGTGGGTCTGATACAAACCCATGTGGGATTGGCCACTAGGCCAGAAACATGGGCCCAGAATGAAGTGGGCCCACAGTCTGGCCCCACAAGCCGCCCAGGCAGGCCACAGCTGGGCGAACTGGGTGGGCGCTAGGGGTGCCTCCTATGCCCATTTTTAAGGAACACTTATGAAAAATGCAGGGCCTGCCTTGGTGCCTTAGGCAGGCCCTGCAACATGTATTTTTCATTAGCATTCCTTAAAAATGGGCCTAGGTGGAAGCCCTAGCGGGTGCATCTGTTTTCATGCCCGACTGGCATTGGGGCAGCCAGACACAGCTGCCTGTTATTGGTAGCCATGGCTGCTTGTCATGGTGTGTGTGTGTGTGTGTGTGTAGACACCACCCTGCCCCCTCCTCTCAGCTGGGGAAACACTAGTTTCTATCCCCTGCCTGTCCATACCCAGCCGGGGGTAGCCCTCCCCTCCCCTCCCCCTGAGCAGGATGACAGCTGCCCATCACATTGGTTAGCGGCACCTTCATGGAGATGCCAATCCCTGCTCTGATTTTGTCCAAGTTTGCAAGTCAAACTGGGTCAATGAGGCAATTAGCTTCCGCAAGGAGTGACTCTGAGTTCAGGGGGTGGCCTACTTTAGTAACAGTCAATACTGACCTGACTTTCAAGAAAGTGATGGTGAGTGGGTGATTTTTTTTTTATTTTTTGCAAGTGTCTTGGATAAATTCTGGTTTGAATAATCATGTTGGGTAGCCCATGTTTTGCATGTCTCCATAGCTGTAATGGAATCATGGGATTATATTCAAATCTCAAAGCGGGATCGCATATAGCCAAATGTTTTGGAATCTCTGTGCTAAGAAGTTTCAACTGGGTATCACTCTCTTACTGCCTTGTAATCACTTACCTTGTTTCACCCCAGAAGCGGCTGCGTTGCATGACCTCGATGTCCCCTGATCCCTTATGTATGGTTTGACATCTCTCTGATTTAGAACTGAAGCAGTTAGTGGGTTTAGTGTTTGCTGGGAGTAGCCACATTTTCGGACAGCCCCCTATAACAGTATCTGTGACTGAAAACGGATACTCTCATATCCTAATTTTTTTTTTTTTAATATTCCATTTTAGATTGTGTGGTCCCGGGTGCCGTTCTTCGCCTAGAAACAGGTTTGCCTTCGTTGGACTCACTAGCTAAATTAGCTTCTTTTAGATTTTGGCTGAGATTACTATCTCATCAGGAAACAGATCTGCCGCTACTACTATGCCTACGGGAAGAACTATCATACACTGGCATTCGTGCCTATCCCTGGCTGATACAGCTGGGGAGGCTGACGGCAGATTTGGGTTTTTTCCTTCCAACCTTGCCTCAGGTGTTGCGAGAGGTGGTGACTAAAGTTCAGGACATTGCTTTGCAAGAGGCCCTCGGTATTTTGAAGTCCTGGAAAGTAGCCCCTATGTTGAGCCAGATAAAAGCTGATGGCATGTGCGAGCCATATTTGGATAAATTAAAAGACTCTAGGCTTCGCAGATGCTATACCTTGACCTGATTTCACTTAGTCCGAACAGCTGTAGTTGAGGGTAGACAGCTTCATACCCCCTATACCCAACGGCTCTGCACTTGTAGACAAGGAGGGGTGGAGACGTATCATTTTCTGCTGCAATGCCCACATTTTGATAGCCTCCGATTAGTTTGGTTGGCACCACTGTTAAGGGAAGATACAAATAATACAGTTGAGCAAGGTTATCAATATTTGATGCTCCTAGTAGAGAAGGAACAGATGGTGGCCATTGCAACTTTCGTCTGGCTGGCCACTAAGAAAAGAAATACGTTTCAAGGTAGCCAGGCGAAACTGGGTGACAAGTAGGCCAAGGAGAAGGAAAATCTCTGGGAGGAAGGCAGCCGACAATTAGGAGTTAGGGTTTTAATTTATCTCTCTTGTACTTGTATACCAGCTAGATTAGAGAGTTTTATATTGTTAATTAGGATGTATTAGAGTGGTGTTTCTGGGGCTCAAGCAGATTGGGGCTCCCTTATAGGAATTCCTGTGTGATGGAGGTGCAACATTGTAAATATATATATAAGTATGCACCCCAGGCGAGCAACTAAAAGGGATGGTATTGATTTGGTCAATTTTAGTTGACAGTTTTATTTGTTTTATCTGTATTTTATCCTTCTTGTCTTTTTTTTTTTTTTTTGTATATTTGTAAAAAGGGGCAATAGTGAAAGCTTGCCGTCAATAAATCAAATCAAAATCAGATTGTGTGTTTGGTGGGATTTTTTTTTTTTTTTTTTTAATAAACCTCTTCTGTATTGCAGTTGCATCATTTCCGGCAATTGCACATGTGTAATATTCCACATATTGCTACAATGACAATCAAAATAACAAAAGCAGAAACATGAAAATAGCCAAACCAGGTATTGGACGGAATACAAACGAATATTGGGCTATTAACCTGGCATTGTTTTTTTGGTTTTTTTTAGCTACCCATTTTCTCTCTACTCTGCTTCAATTTGCAAAACACTTGAGAGTTCTTTTGCCATTTTAGTAAAATCCTGGGGACGTTTCCACATTAGGTGCCTGTGGCTGAGTCCACGTATCAGTCTCAGAAGCAGCACGATTAATTATGAACTGCTGCCAGAAACCGCCGCCTGTGACTTTCAAGAGTTGATCACACGGAGTCTGAGATTGAGCATGATTAAGAAGGACACTGCCATGAACCTCACCTGTCTCTTCTTCTCTCCATCCCATCTCTCATCATCGTCACCGCCACTTCGGGAGGCACAGGAGGGGTCCGGTGAAAGGGACAGAAAAGGCATGGATATTCTCCTTTTTTTTTTTTTTTCCCCCCAAGCACCAGTAAAGGGGATTCATAATGGTCCCTCCACCCAAAAACGAAGTAAATTGGTGGAGCCCATGTAAAGCATTTTAATTCCAATTTGTATACCAGGTATAAATAAATATTACATTCTTTCAGTCTACAATGCATACTAGGTATATCTTGTTAAAACGTCCATCAAGGTTACCAGTTGGCAGGGTCCATCTCATCCCAACCAATACAACCATCCCTTCCCAATCCCTTCATGAGCTTAGTTGTTAAGAAACAGGTAAAAAGAGGGCTTGTGAAACAGTGTGAGAATGCCCCACTAATACTCACTGCCCCCAAAAGGGGGCAGAAGTTGTTGGCTTGCTTGAATTTGGAAAGGTCTTTTTGTGTGTGTTTGTTCCTGAGTATGATTTCCACCTTTTTGTACAGGAAGTGAGCCAGTGTTAAATTAGCATAGCTGCTGGAGATTTACACCCCTTGAAGATCGACCCTTTATATATAAAGGGTTGGCAATATTATATATTCTCTCCATCCATCTTGTCTCTCTGTTGACAACAGCAACTATATATTAAGTGAGTTGCTGCTCAACAAATGTTGCTTTATTTTAAAAAGACCATCTCGTTTATGGTTGAACAATCTCTTCAGTTCGTGCTGCTCTTCGGAGGAGGGGGAATACAACCGCATTATAGCTCTTTGTCCCTCTTTAATTATCTTCTCTCTGTTTGAAATTAATAGTCTCTCTGTATAAAAGGCCAGATCCCCCAACATGGGGGAATAAAATGGGCTCAGACGTAGAGCGGCCCCCTCCTCAGACCACAAATTTGGGTCCACAGACAGGAGTTCTTGGAGCCTGACCCAAGCTTAGGCCCAATGTGATTGGGGTGGGCCTGTCCTCCATGGAATACCATGTGGGTCCCTTCACCGCAAGATGGGCAGTGGGAACCCATCCTGGCCAAAACCTAAGGAGCTTGGGAAGACAGTGTGCTTGACCTAACTGGGGCCTGACTGGGCTAGTTGAATCCCTCTGTGCCTAATTCAGGGCCAGGCCTCGGTACAGAGTAACTGTTTTTACTCTCTCGTTACACCTACTTTTCCAACTCACCTCATGAGACTTGGTGGCTTTGAAAACACTGACAACAGCATCCTGAAGCTGCTTAGTGTTGGCGTTAGGCCTTTGCTCTGGCACAAGTGGCTGGGACTCACCTTTCTGCAAAGAGCTAGCTCAGGGAACAAATGACTTTGGGATTGTATTTGATTCAGCAAGCTAGGAGCACGAGCTTCTGACAACCCCCTACGTGACCACTGCTGCATTCGCAATATTGTCCGCACCCATCCAAATGTGAACATAGAACAGCGCCTTCTTCTCCTGACAAAATGTGGGGACTTTGGTCATGGAAATTAAAGACATCAAACCCAGTCCCCAAAGCAAAACAAAATGATTCCCCCAAACAACATGATTTTTTAGCTAGCTGAGATGCATTCTCCCCACCCCGCCCCCCCAAAAGATGCCACACTGGAATTATTAGTTTATGCTAATCCTCTGAGTTCTTCAAGTGACAAGCAAGATTATTTATAGCTAATTTAGAAAAAAAAAATATTATCTTGGTCCGTACAGAACCTACTGGATTCAAATATTTAAAAAACCCCAAATGACATGGAGGGAAAAGTCCAGTTCCAGCACAAGGCAATTTTTTTTTTTTTTTTAAAAAGGAAATAAAAATAAAAATATCAAATAATTTCTCATTCTCCATGTGCAATACCCAGGACAAGTCTTCACTTCAGAGAAAGGAACAGAAACCAAGTGCTTGAGTTAATTCTCCACAGTCTCTTCATGGGTCCCGTTTCCATATTTTTGATTCTTTATTAGAAATATAAACATGTTACTGTCTCTTTAATTCATTTTCTTAAAAAACAAAACAAAAAAAACAAATAATTTTTGGTACTTTGTAAAAAAAAAAAAAGAAAGAAGAAAAATTCGTGACCCCATAAAATAAATTTTCATACCTCACCTTGCTCAGTTCATCATATTGGTTGATCTGTTTTCTTCCGTTATGTACATTCCACATAATTCTCAAATCCACCAACAATCAGTGGCGAGGTGGGAGGAAATAACCCATGGACAGCTTAGCAAATTTCTCTCCCTGATAATAGACTCTGCCTTGTTGGTCTATTGAGTTCCCTGACCCTCTACCCCATTTTCCTATCCCAATATAACTGAAGGCCTCAAGGTGTGGTTAAACCCATAAAACCAGAGCAGCAGCTACGCTTTGTCTTTGAACTTCTCCATATAGTTTCTTATCTCTTTTGTGTCCCCGAGGCCCATGTCCTGACACACCCATTTAATATCGTCATCATTGCTATTGAGGATGGTGTTGACAGTCGGACAACTGTCGTCTGCTGGGATGGTAGTGAAGGTGGTGAATTTTACCCGCTTTCGTTTGGAGGTGGGAGAATGCAAGGATGGCTCCGTTTTCTGCTCTTTCCCATGCTTGCCCCCTGAGTCAGCTGACCTGTGGATCTGGCTCTGAACACTCTTCTGAGTGCTGCCATTAAGGAGTTGGTTGCTCTCCTCATAGTCTATCCCACGGTCTATAATAGTGGTGTGTTCATCCTGTTGAGGTGACACATCCACTGGGTTCTCCAGCAGCTCTGCCTCATTCCCGAGCCAGACCAAGTCATGAGAGTGGGTCATGGTGGCCTGGCCTTCTACTGGAACCTGTTTGTGCCGGTATCTCAGTGCAAAAGTGGCACAGTTTATGAGGAAGACTAGAATTGCCAAGCAGAAGACTCCTAGAAGGGCATACATCCCGATCTCCAGATCGCTAAGGCCTCTTTGCGTTTGAACTAGGTCATTCTCCTCCATGCCCCCATTGTTTTTTGGGAGGTCAACTTGAGCAGGGAAGTTGGTGAAGTCTATTGGGATGTTCTGCAACTGGCCATCGTCGGAGAGCTTGCTTCCATCTAACTTGTTTTTCATCACTCTGTTTTTGATCATGGACTTTGCTGTGGTGCCGACTTTCCTTCCAGCGCCATCCTCTCGCTCGGCAGAAGAGCTTCCGTAGTATCGCCCATCCTGGCCATATCGTTCTTGATCCGACACCTTCTGGCGCCGATCACTTGCATGATTTTCAATCTCGTCAGCATCATAATCACTTCCAGAATTGGAGTTGGCGTCATTTTGGCCAAACTTCACCTTGATGTTGCCATTGCCCACTGCCAGGACACTTTTCCTCTTGGACTTCTGGCAGGCTTCAGAGATCATCATGTCTACTTTGATCAATGCACCTTGCCCTTCGCCTTCTGCTGCCACCACTGGCCATTTCAAGCTGGTGCTCAGATGGGTTGAGACGATGGATTCATCCAGCGATGTGGCCGAGAGGGAGAAGTCCTTGGGATCGTAAATATCCAGGGGAGTAACGGAGCTATCGCTGAACTGGATCCAGGTGCTCACCACTGCTTCCTGAAAGAAGAAACAAACAGCTAAAGGCAGGGCTTTAAACACAGCGGCAAAATCCGTTGCAGCGCCTCAATCTTCCTGGTTCCAAAAGACAGCTGAAAAGAGTGGGGAAACATGGCTCAAGCAAAACTTAAAACTCACTGTGTCCTGACCAGCGGGACACTAAAATTGGCCACATTTTAAATTCAAGATTTCCTGTAGTATCTTTCCATTTAAACAAATAGAAGTTGAAATTCAAATAATTTTCGTAGGCTCATTGTATGAAACATACCTATTTATCAACATATTTATAAGCCGGCAGTTGTTTCATTTGACAACGGTTGGCGAATGGCGGCTTGGGAGCTGCATGTGGCTCATGGACACCTGTTCTGTGGCTCCCACCATAAGTGGCTGCTGAGGGAGGGCGGGGGGGGAGGGTGAGGCATGTTCATGCAGCTCACTCATGAGCAAGAGAAGCCAAGCTGCCATTTTTGCTGCTGCTGGAGCCTCCTGGGGCTTGTGGGAATGGGGCAGTAGCCCTAAGCTGCTATTGCTACTTCCCAAACCCACCAGACTGCCTGGGAGCTCGAGTTTGGACATGAGGGGGGGTTAGGGGAAGCTGCCCAGCCCTGTCCCTAAGATGAAGGGAAGCCATAATCAGTGTAAAGTGTCTTGTGGCTTTCTGCAATATAAAAAGTTTGCTGTGGAGTTCTTGGGTGCCATAACTTTGCCCACCCCTTTCCATAGGAAAATGGGAAAAGGTGTAACAGAAAAATGTCTGGAGGCACTTACGAGGTTTATCTCCATCACTTCCTCAGGCACGGTTAACTATAAATATCAGGGGAAGGGAGGGGATCACAGTGGTTTGACAGTGGTTGACATTCATGGTTGACCTAAAAGACCCACCACCCAGCGGAGAAGCTGTTTCACTTACAAGTACACTTTATCCTGAAAGATAATTGTCAAGCCCATTATGCTTCTGTGTCGGGAAGGGAGAGGATTGGACTCTGTTCTTCACAATAAGAATATACAAATGGCTTTGCTTTAATTGGGCCGCCTTTGTTCCCTGCAGGTAGAACCAAGGGGAGCCGCCATTAGAAGTCAACATAAAATTTGAGGTTGAGAGGTGAACCATTTGCTATGCTACTTCTAGCCTGACAACAGAGCTCCAGACTCCTCTGCCTCTTGGTAGCTTTCTTTCTTAGAGATTCCATTTCCCCCCCTCATTTGTTCTGTCTCTTGCCTCCTTAGTCAGTTTACATGCAGGCGGCTTGCCGGATCGTGAAGACAAGTTATATTTACCCTGGGCTTTAAACAGCAAGTGACTTTAATAACTTTACATGTGGGCCCATCAAAACAATTGGGTCGAAAATCTCCACGGGGGAAAGAAAACAATGCCGGCCTGTTAATGTCCAATCATAATACAAATTTACAGCCCAATATTGTTTTGAATTGGTTGCAATTTGTTCCACTGTGGCGATAAACAAAAGGAATTGCGACCCGTCTAGTTGCATTTAGAGCTTTTCAGTGAAAACAGCAAGGGGTGCTTGGCTGCGCAAGAAGGTACGGATGTGCTGCATATTTAATTTTCAGAGTGCTACCAGCAAAGCTCTTCAGGGACCCGGGGAGGGAAAATATATTGTGGCACAACAGGAAGAGGGCAAAGGACTTGGTGATTCAAATATGCTCAGCAGACAGCAATGAAAAAGACGTCAGGCTAACGCCAACGCTGTAATGGGGCCGGAAAATGGGAGAGTGGAAGGGGAATGAAAGCAGCTGATTAAACAAATGGCCCCAAAACAGGGGGCACCAAGCAAATGGCCCAGCCGCAGTGTCTGTTTTTTTTTTTTTGAAGGACAGAAGTGTGATAAGTTTGACGCTTTTTGAGAATATCTCATGGGAGAGAAGCCACTGTTGTAGGAAAAGCAAGGAATAATATCAAGAGAGTGCTCAAGCCCATGTGACTGCTTAACATGTTGGAACAGTGGTGCCGCCTTCCATTCTGCAATTTGAGCGATATCCCCCTGCCTTGCTGCATCGCCCAAGGCGGTGCTGATTCTACGTTTTTGTTGCGTTAATGGCTTGCCTAATAAGAATTCCGAGGAAAGACCTATCCCATTCCGCTGGCGGATGATTCCTTTAATCCATGGATAGGTAGGCGTGTGCTTCTGATTTAGCTCCTCTTGCAGACGTAGGGATGTTAAACCGCAGTCTGGGCAGCCACATACTTTCGCCCAATAACACAAAGTGCGTGTAGGGCTTATACCTACTTACGCATGCAATTGACCAAACCAGCTGTAACAATAGGGCGGCACCAGCAGAGCCCATATGAGCAGCGTTTGTGCCGTTGCTCGCACCCTGAAGTAGAGGAGGTGCCGCACATCCTGTTCACCTGTAGTCATTATCAAGTACTGAGAGAAGTGTCTGGGAGGAGGGTGACCAAAATCTCCCATATTTACTCAGCTTTCGGAAATTGCTGACAGCTAAGGATGAGGGGGTAATATGGGCTACTGCAAATTGCGCCTATTTGGCAGCGAAGGTGAGAGAGAACACCTCACTACAGTAGATAATAGGGCTATTTGTTGTTTGCCCAGCCCATAACACTTGGAAGGTGTGCCTTTCCCACATCCTTAGATCCCTGGCTAACACCTTTTAAGTGTAAGCTCTCTGTAGCATGTTGTTTGGCTCTAAGTCATTCAGGGCATCCCTCATGTTAAAGAGGTGGTGACTTATTATTATTATTAACAAACATTTATATAGCACCAGCAGTGTACCTGGCACTTTACAAAGTAATAAAATAGACACGGTCCCTGCCCCTAGCAGCAAGTGAGAAGGGACGAAGGTGCTTAGGGGAGCAGGGAAGGCGTGGAAGGGTGAGAGAAGGGACAGAGGAGGAGCGAAGTGCACGGGACTCTAAATTGCAAGGACTCTAAATATCAGCCTAGTAGGTGAACATTTGGAATGTAAAAAGCAACTGAAAGGGGTTTGCAATGGAAATTCAACCTTAACTGCTGCTGTGATTACTGCTCCAGCTGTAATGAATGTCTGCTCTTGGACTGCTATCCTAATGTCATTCCCAGATCGACTCAGAAATGCTATACAACTACAGACAATGCAAATGATGCGACATCGAGAGTTCAATAGTAGACCTTATGCTTGGGAATAACATTACGGAATGCTGGTTAGGTGAGCCTCAGGATAGGCAGGAAGGTATTTCTGTGAAAGCCTATCATCTCCAATATATTTTAGGTAGTACTTGACAGATAAGGCTAGAAACAGCTGGAAGAGCTGCTTGAAACATTGTGTGTCAGACTGCATAGACGCTGATCAGAAGTCACTTAGAAACTTGCTTGCATTCAGACTTTCTTAAATATTTTAGAGTGCTACCATTATGCTCAATAAGGAAATGCTAGCACCTGACAACTCAATCATTAGCAGCACTTAACAACTGATTAGGAGGTTAATGTCCAAAGGCACAATTATGGGCCATTAAAGTTCTGATGAAAGTCATTAACACTACCAGTAGTGCTCAGTTAGGAGTCCATTATTGTTGTTATTGCATCTGTTAATAAGGGAGTGGNTTTAAAAGAAAGGGGTGAGTCAAAGATGAAGCCTAGGCTATGGGCTTGGGGGACAGGCAGGATGGTGACTCCATCAATAATTATTGACAGTGAGGAAGGAGAGGAAGGATGAGGGGGGAAGATAAGGAGTTCAGTTTTAGCCATGTTGAGTTTGAGTTGACGTGGAGACATCCAGGTAGAGATGGCAGAGAGACAGTTGATGAGACGAGCTTGAACAGAGCTTGAACTTATGTTTATTTTGTGGATTTTATTATGTTTTATTGTATGCCTTTGTATTATACAGGCGATAATATGATACATACCACAGAATGCTAGATCAGTGTGGTCGTGTACTGTATTTAGTATTTGTATATTGTATCTCACTTATTTTTATTTTATATGTACATACATGTTTTATTTTTATTGTATATGGTCAAGATGAAAGTCAGTACCTTAATAATAAACGAACGAAAAGCAAGGAAAGCCTTTGAATGGAACTGGGTGTTAGAGGTGTGTACCAGGGACCCAGGCCATTTTCCCGTTTTTCTTTTCGCTTATTTTTCATTTTCATTATTACAATGACGAAAAAGAAAATCAAACATTTCATTTTCATTCTCATAGTAACGAAAACGAATTGCACACCCTTACTGGCTGTCTGTGTGCATTAGAGGAGGCCAAGGGGCAGCAGGTTCCCAAATATTTCCACCCCCCCTTCTGCTACCTTATCCACCGGAGAAGCTACTGGGGGTGGGAGTGGGGGGTGGAATTCTTCCAGTCTCTTGATCTGAAGAGAGTGGACAGTGGATTTGCTGTTGCTCCCAACCAAAGGCAGAATTAAGTTCGGAGGGCGCAGGAGGCGGGAGAGCTGCTTCATTCCTTCCCTTCCCGATGTGACCATGCCCCTTTTTCGAGTGTTGTGATGTCATGGCACTCATTAAAAGGTGGGTCCAGGCAGAAGCTGGGGGAAGGGTGCAATTGGACCCCCTTACAGTTCCATCCGGGGGCCCCCACTCACAACAACAGATGTATACAGACTCAGAAAGTAGGTAAATATTGCCAAAATTATTTCCCATCGTTATATAAAGTACATGTAGCAGCATCCTAGCTCCCCCACTAACGGTCTTCACTAGACCCTGGTTCCCACAAACAAATCCTTCTAATGATGCCCCTGGTGCGTGGGTGCGTCCGCTCCATTTGGGTGGCTGGTACCTCTTTCCGCAGACACTGTAAGACCTGGCTCTTCTTCCACGTCTTTCCTGAGGGAGGTGGGGTGGGTTAGGGTGGGTAGGGATGGGTTTTAATTCTTGTTTTAATTGTTGTTTATTGTATATTTAAATATGTTTTAAAATGCTGTGTGCCGCCCTGAGATGCCCAAGGCAGGAGGGAGTGGCATATACATTTTAGAAATAAACAAATAAATAAACACATCTTGCCGATCCCCAAAATTTTGGCAGGGACACTCTACGAATTTGTGGGGCCCAGAGTGGAAATAAAATGCAGGGCCCCTGGAAGATGTGGGGTGATTGTGTTTGAAGCCCTGCTGGGAGTGGGGGTGGCTATGCCCATCCCTGGTGAAAACAGGGGGCACTGTGTCCCCCCCTCCCCGAATTAGAGACAAGAGTGGAGAAAGTAGCAAGAACTTGAACTAGCAAAGTCTGGTTTCCTCCATGGAGGCAATGCTCAGGGTAGATCAGTAGGATTGTCCTTCGCAGCGCTCGGCAAATGGCTCCATGCATGCAACCATGCGGTGTGTCTAAAGCCTGGGTATAGAGTAGCCCCTGACGCATGCTGTAGGCTTAGTGGCGCTCAGCTCATTGCCCGGGCTGCACTTACGGGCAGGCCCAAGAGTCATGGGCCTAGGACAGCAGATTCTGAAGGGTGGTGGTGTTCTGGGGTGAGAGGACTGAACCTTGGGGCAGCATCACCGTTGGGAGGCATTTCAGTGTGAGCGTACCACTACACCACCTTCTCCCTTGACCTGTGTGCTGCTCACAGCTGGGAGCGGGAGATCTAGGGATGCCGTAGATGCAAATTTTAGAGGACACTTATGAGAAATACAGGTTGCTGGGCCAGCAACCTGTATTTCTCATGTGTCCTCGAAAAATGTACATATATTGCAACCCTACGAGGAACCCACCTGGAGACGCCTGCCCCGGGGGTCCCAAGTCCCCCGCCAACCCGTTCTGCAGTGGCAGCACTCCATAGCAATTGCCCCATCATTTGCGCATGCCATAGTGTTGCTGGCTCCTAGGCACAATTGCGTGCACGCTCATTTTTTGCCACCATCTTTTCTCTCCGGAGCATGCTAGGGAATGTAGTCCGGCAGCGCCGGAGAGCAAAGGTGGTGGCGACAGTGTGCGCCCACGCAATAGCGCGGAGCAGAGGGGTGTGCTGGGGCGTGTGCGTGCAATGGGGACTCGAGAATCACATGGCAGTTGATTCGGAGCCTCAGCCAAGGTAGCCTAGTGAACTCAGGGGCTGGTGGGGTGTGTGGCTTGGGGGGGCAGGGGGGTGGGGGAGCAGCCTGAGAAGCACCTAGGGCCAGGAAATAAATCCTTAGTCTGGTCTCTGCTCCTTGCACCATTGCAGAGTATCCCTGCAGCACGGGCTCCTGTGTTGTCCACTGAAGCACGGCCTGGGGAGGTTTCAAACCCACTCCATGTGGCTGGGTTCACGTTCCCTGTGCAGGGGCGGAGGTACTACAGGGCTGATCTAAGTCATCGCCAAGAGGGGCAAATGGCAGTAGGAATGTCTAACCCAGTGGAGCAACTAGCTTTAATAGGGCCCTGAGGCAAGTCAAATTTCTGAGCCCCCTATCAACTCTTTGGGGGAGGGGGGCGTCGCAGGGAATACACCGGGGTCACTGCAGCTGGGCTGATGCATGCTAGGGGGCAGGCAAGGGGGAGCAGGAAGACTGGGGTTGCTGAGGGGTACAGGGTTTTCTGGGAGGCCTGTGGGAATCGGGCTGCCAGAGATACGCACATTTTCCCCAGGACCCTTATGAAAAATACATGTTGCAAGCCCTGTATTGGCGCCTTAGGTAGGAATAATCCTAGTCCCGCCTGAGCCACCAATGCAATGTCTGCAATGTCTGGGAAAATGTGCATATCTCTGGCAACCCTATGTGGGAGAGGAGAGGCCAGAGGCAGGAGGTCAGTGGAGGTGGGGAGCAGGGGTAGTGGGAAGTGAGGAGGCAGAAGAGACCCGCGAAGCACTCGCTTGTGCCTACAAGGCTTTGCCCTCTCATGTCCCAGTGCTCTCTGCCACCCGTCTAAAACACTGGGCAATTGGGGAGCCCCCCCCCCTGTAGTTGGCATTTAGGTGAGGTCTGGGCCAGTGATGTACCAACAGATGGGGCAAAGGAAGAGGGCCCTGAATGCTTTGGTCCTGGATTGGTCTCCACACTTCCCCCACTGCTAGCTATGCCCCCCCCAGATTCCCACTGATGAAACGCACTTGGGAGGAGCAAGTGAAGAGTCGCCAAAGCCAAGAGAGAGAGAATCCCAAACTTTGTCAAAATCTATTTCATCAGCCAAAATGTTTCTTCTGGCACGAGGTTGTCATTTTTCCTTCATTCAGTTGAAGGCGGGAGAGGACGAGAGAATTTCCTAAACGATTAGAAATTCTGAAAGGCTTTTAAAAAAATAAATAAAAAAAAATACCCAACCCAGAAATGATTTAGTGCTCTGTCCTTCAAAGAGCTGTTTCTGCAGATCCGATGTACCGCATCAATAAATCCCCTCCGATTCCCTGACAAGGTCCTCCAATTACTATCAACAGATGAAGATGGATTGGAGCCTTCTTATCTGCAAAGCTGCTGCCCTCGCTCCGGCGCCTGCGAGGCGGAGGTGACAAATGCCCACGTTCATTAATTGCTAGCCATAAACAAATAGCTCGTGGGATTACTGATTATCTAGCACTTCCCTCTCTTTCCCCCCCTCCCCCCCTTTCACGCTCTCCCTCTCTTCCAGTCCGATGCTCATCGTAAACAAGTAAACCACAACCTCGCCTTCCTGCCAACATCTTGAAAGACAGGATGATTAATATGGAGACAGGAATGATGGGAGACGAGTCAGATACCGTACGTTGGATCGCTTCTCATGAAACACATTCGCACGAGAGAATTTGCTTCCATGATGGTTGCCGATTTTCCAAACTAAATGCGGTTTCCTAAACGTGTGATGTGGTCCCCCTATACAAGACATGCTTTGCACAGATGCTTCTCAACGGTGATGTGCGCATGGGGCCTTGCTGCTGCGTGGACCCCCATTTTGGCTCCCCCTGGAAATGGGGGACCCATTGGGGGGGTACACGCAGATGGGAAGAGGCCTCCTTGCTCCCCCCACAAACCCTCAGAAAGCAGCCACCAGGACCAGAGGAGCAGCAGCCCGGCAGTGAGGTGACTTACCCTGGAGAGTCAGGTAGCCTGTAAGGTCACATTTGGGTACTAATTGGTGCCTGAATGAAACCGGGATGAGTTGGGCACCCCGGTTGCAGTTCCACTGAATGCTTAACAGGGTTTTCTTGGCAGCAGGTTTGAATGATCAGGAAATTGGAGTAGGGGATATAGAGTCTTCCTATACAAAAATGGAGCACATTCACAGTTGACTTAGGGCGATAGGAGAAAAAAGAGCAGTTTGACTTAAGAGGGAATTCTACTTAACCAAGTTCAACTTATGTGGATTCCACCATCTTTTAAAGTAGATGGAATAGAGGCGGAACTATAATTTGCAAACCTGACTGGAACGTGGTGGAGTCAGACTGATTCTGCTCTACTTGACGACTTGCAGCTTCACAAGTTTTAAACAGCTTTTAACTGGACTGGAAATAGATTTTGGGTTGTTTTATTATACTTTTGTGAAGCCCCACCCCTCCAGTGTCATAGGGGGGGGATTATATAAATAAAATTATTATTATTTTATTAAGTTTATGTGTAGCCTCAATGTTCTTCTACACAATCTTTTAAACCCAGAGTGGTGAACCACAAACCTGTGGGGGCCAAATGCAGCCCACAAGAAGTTTTTAATGTGGTCCCGTTCTAGTTCCTGGATCTGGCCTCTGGATGCAGTTCCGACGTCCAGTCACTGAAAAACTGAGCTCACAGTAAGGGGAGAAAGATGATGGTGTACGCACAAGGAAAGAGGCCAAATCCATGATCTGGGCCCTCTTTTTCTTCAGGACACTCCTTAAGTTCCCCACCTCCAACCTGTATGAGGTCTTTGGAGTTTGTACTAATTGTCAAAGTGGCCCCTGGGATGGAAAAGGTTCCTTATCATTGTTTTAAAGAATACCTTGCAGCTAGAGTTTCAATGAATACCTGCAAAACTGGGTATACCCATCTAATTTCCAGCACCCAAATCGACCTGACGACATCCGGTACCGACCGGTAGCCAATTGCAACCCAGTTCAGGTACCGGATGTCCCAGGATGTTGATGTCCGGTACCCATTTTTTGGACTTCTGTACTGCTGTTTACTTCTGACTCGTTTTTTGTCCCAGAAAGTCAATTTTCAATCCTGATTTTTTTGACCTCCCATCTCAGTCTTTTTTATTTCCGTCCTGATTTTTTGCTTTTCCGTTGCGATATACCGAATGGTAATTGAAAAAAATCAGTGACAGAAATTACCAATGTTGGGAGTATCTGGGTACCTAATTGCTACCCAATTAGCCCAAGGCGGTACTCGAAAATACGGGCATTACCTGTGGGTACTAAATTAAGGTCTCGTTGCAATTTTACTTGCAGCCCAATACGTGCAGGCTACCCAATCCTGTCAAGTCATTTTGGAATTCTAATACCAACAAAGACGCAACTTTGGGCCTTTTTACACAGGCTGCAGCTGGGGGTGGGGGTGCGGATGGATATGTGCACCATTGCAGGGGCAGTGCAGGGGGGGGCGGTGTACGCTGGCGCACACCCATCCCCCATGCATGCCCCCACGTAGAGCAACCTCCATGTCCCCTGGTTACTCTGTGCGGGGGCGATGGGTGGAGGTGTGTGGGTTGTGGGAGCGCGCACTCCCCCCCCACACACTCACCTGCCACAGTGGTCACACGGGTGGCACCCAAGGAGACTTGCATGGGCATGGGTGCATCTCATGTAAAAAGGGCCTTTGGTTTGAGACGCTGCATCCAACGTAGAAGGCGGACGAATAATCTAGTATAGGTTTGGTAGCTTCCCAGTATCATCTGCATTTTCAGAAAACCCTCTGAGTCGCCAAGCAATATCCGACACCAAGATGGATATTTGCAAACCCGCTTAGCTGGGGGTCCTGGCTTGGTGAGTGTATTTATTTTGGCATTTCTGTCCGTGCTGAAAATTCAGGAACCAACATATCAAAAATGACTGAAATGACCAACATGATTTAAAAAAAAAATCAAAATAACCAAACCAAAATGATATCCAAAAAAGTGGGTTCAAGTATCATTGCTTAATATCTGCTTTCTCTGACCTGAATCATGTGGGACATGGTATTTGCCACAAATATTCATCTCTCTCTATTCTCCCCCTACCCTGGCTTCCTGGGGGACATCCAGATGCTTTAGAAAGCATTCCCTTTGAGCTAGAAAGTCCTCTACAGCTTGGGCCTGCCTGCTTTAGAGAGAGCCTCTCTGTCCCCGCGAGGCAGTGCCACAGCTGTGATCGGTGCAGGCGTACCGATGCAGGAAAGGGATTATTGGCACGATGTCCTTCTGAAGAGCTCTGGGTCACTGGGATGCACCTGAGCTAAAGCAGACGGCACAGCAAGGCATTCTGACAGGGCTCAGCTGTTTCCCTTGGTCTTTATGGGAGGGTGGGGGGCACTGGGGCAGCTGATAATATAGAAGGTGGAGAACTAATGGAACAGTGCATCTTTGTAACTTGCAGGTTGTGCGCAGTCTGCCTTTCGAGGCTTTTTAGTCTAAGTGCATTAAAAAAGCTAAACCGTCTCTCTGCCCGTCAGCCAGTGCCCTTTGTTTGCTTTGGATAACACTCAAATGGATTGGGGCACCAAAGCCATTTGCAAATGAAGAGTCTTGTAGGTGGCTGCTCTACTGAATCTAAAACTGCAGCCCTTCCTAAACCAGCCCAAATCAAATAACATTTGGGTAACCCTCCCTCCCCTACCCAATGGGAATTTCTCTCTCTCCTCTCTGTGGTGCGGAAATTGAAGTCTCTAAGGTGGTTAATCTCATGTGGCAGCAAACATTTACTCACGTTGTCTGCTTGGGTACGTGAGGATGGGATGTACGAGAATACCTTGAGCGGGGTAATTGTGTTGTGGAAATCCTAACTAGCCACAATCTTTGTTTGAAAGCCTGAGGGTTTGTTATCACAAACAGGGTAGTTCCTCTGGAAGAGTTATCCTGGAGTAACTACCCTCCTCTGCTTCTGTTCAAATGAGGGTGAAAACAGACATGACGCTAACCACCCTTTAACCACCCTTGGTGGTCATTTATGCATGTTTCAGGGCTGTATAGGGCACCAATACAGCCCTGCAACATGCATAAATAACCACCAAGGGT
>QEPC01002388.1:15366982-15387087 GCA_003113815.1 Sphenodon punctatus | reverse complement strand
GAGCGGCTGCACATTGCTCCCCACCTGCCTCCCCAGCTGAGGGAAGCTGCAGGAATGTTTGTTCCCGTGGCCAGAGCATCCCCAGCTGGGGGATGCCTGCCTGTCCCCCCGGAGGAATAGATGTCCCATGAGGACATCTGTTTTCTCCCAACGTTGTTCCAGGTCAGGTCTCATCAGGGCCAAGTACAGTAGCACCATCACCTCCAGTGTCTTGGATCGGCTAATACAACCTGGTGCTGCTGCGTGCCTCACTAGTCAGCCACACAACTGTAGATTAGATGGTGTGGGGGTTTAAAATAAAATAATAATAAAAAAAGTAACGTAGCCTGGGTGAGAATTTTAAAGTTACATTTGAAATTGCAAGTGCAATTTTCAAAAGTGATTTTGAAAGAAGTGTCCAACTTCAGGTTTAACACCATCAATGCTATGAAAATCAAAAATGACCAAGAAGTTCAGAATTAAATCTGGGACCTCACAAAAACATTAACTGAAGATTTCTCAAGGGTTGTGAAATCAACTTTCACAGATGGTAGTTTTTTGGAATGAATTTTTGTTGCTGAACTTTCAATTCACTGAAAAGTTTCCAACCTGCTCTACAACGTGTCATGTACAGCCCTGAAGGTCTAAAATCTCCATCTTGGGTGCCTAAAGACGCCAGGCTCCCCCCAGAGGTTCTTTTGAGCCTGAGTCTGAGTGTTTTCCTGAGGCAATGCAAGACCTTCCTGTTTGTAAAGGCATTTGGCGGGCAGGGAAAGGGGATGGTGGGTTTGGGGTAGGAGTGTGAGAGGGGATTTGGATGTGGGGAATGGGGAGATGGTATCGGGTGGGTCTTGTGGGGGGGGCTGTTAGAGGGTTTGCGGGGTTGTTTTTTAATTTAACTGGTTTTTTTTATAATTTGAGAGCTGCCCAGTGTTTATGGGAAGGGCAACATTCAAACTTGAATAAATAAACAAATTAATTAATTCAATTTGGGCTAAATCCACACTTGAGCACCATGTGAGCTCGTGGCTAGGGCTGTAGCGGAATGTCGCAGTGGTAGTTAATTCCGCCGGAAACAGCATTTCCGCAATTAGTGGTACGGTGTGGCAGAGGCTTTCATTTTGCTAGTTTCATTCCGCTACTTCTGCAGTTCCGCTAATTTCATTCCGCTACTTCCACAGACTTCGCAAAATAGCGGAAACATGTCATTTTCGCTACGTCTGCCATTCCGCCAGTGCCACAAAATAGCAGAAAAGCAGTTTTCCGACAGTTTCTGCAATTTTTCCGCAATTCCGCAATTTGCAGAACGCTGGCGGAATTAGCAGAATGTCCGCAGAAAAGCCAGTGTGGCGTGGCCAATTCTGAAATGGCGGAATGGAATCGTGGCGCGGTAACAGCTGCTGCTGCATCAGCCCTACTCGTGGCTGCTTGCTATGTCAAAACTACCCCTTATTGGTTTCAAGGCTGGAACGGAGGTTTTTATTTGTATTTTTTTACTTTTTTTTTTTTAAATGGGCCTTGATTTTGGATGCTGAGCAGTTTTGAAATCTGGCACGTAACCTCCTGTCTCAGCTTTTACAGGCCTGTGTTCTGGGCTGCATCTTGCTACTTATGCAAAACTACAGCTGTCATTATAATCAAGGAGCTATTCTAGTCGTTTGGTTCATTGACAAAGAAAATCACAGCTGAACTAGCCAAGCCACTCGTGTGAGGCGGATGGATTTGTTATGCCACAATCCTTAGCGATGCTTTGTGGCTTCTCTTGAACCGCGGAGCTAGATGGTCTAAGGTTAGAGACAGAAAGGAGCATTCCAGAATATCATTATTATCCAAAGCCATTTCCTCCCATTTCTTCACATTTGACTGTTAAAGACATCAGAGTCTAGTTTGCAACTAATCCAAATATGTAACCAGTGGCATATTATCTCTATTTTCTATATCATCTGAAGCCTGAAGTGGTCTTAGTTATCTCTTAAAAAAATAAAACCCATTTCATCTCAGTGTCAGGATCCCTGGGATTTGAACCTGGGGCTGCTAGGTCCAGAGTTGTTGGCTTTCTGCAGGGAGTCATTTTGGTATCAGTTTCTCAGCCCTGATTGGACTATCCTGACCCCTGCCTTGATTGGCTGAGACTGTTTATTTATACTTCCCAGGTCAGCACCACTATAATACTGTCTGCAAGAATATTTTTCCCCCCAGGCTTTTGCTGTCTGTCCCTCTGCTGTGAGCCTGCCCTCAATTTCAGCCTCACACATTGCTTCCGGTCTCCTTCTCCGCCACCCTTCCTTGACCTTCCCCAAATGAATTACTGAGCTCTGACTCTGCATTCTGACCTGGCATGCTGCCCTTGGAATGATCCCTTTGCCTGGTACTTGCTCTGAGGCTGACCCCTTCCCTCCCAGCCTGCACCTTGATACTGCCCTTGTCTCTGGCATTGGCAATTCTGTGCTCCTCTGGCCTTGATCCTGACACAACTTATCAATCCTGATTGCTACTCATGACTCAGCCATACCACTCAGATGCTGGGGCTTTGCCATTTCCCACCACGAGGCATAATTTTGCTTACAGCACCCCCTTACGCATTTTTGACAACTGAAATCATTAGGGATGGGCGAACATGGTTCAGAAGTTNCATAGGGCACCAATACAGCCCTGCAACATGCATAAATAACCACCAAGGGTTGTTAAAGGGTGGTTAGCGTCATGTCTGTTTTCACCCTGAGAGAGGGAAGTGGGGTTTAATGAACCTTCCATTCCCCTGAATTCCCTCCTTAGCAATTTGTAGAGAACTGCCAGCAGGGGGATCTGGCACAACAGGTTAATGAGGCGGAGAGACCCTGTGTCAAAGAGAGACAGGCAAAGGAGGCAGAACTGAGGTTTGCTAGGACAGCAAGGCTCTGATAAACTAGGAAAAGCCCTCAGAAAGATACACATGGACATGATATCCGAGGATGATATTCCTTTAAGAGCTTGCTAAATTACAGGCTCTGTCTACCCTTTCAGAGGTACAGAAGTTGTTACATTTATCCTGGCGGGACAGTCTGTACCAGACACCAAGACAGACTTCAGAGACAAAGGGTGTCTTTAGATGGACCACTGCCCTGCCTCACCCCCGGCTGGTCTGTCTGTGTAGAGGTGGACCACCCAGAAATGAGGGGAAGCGGCATTCCAGGAGCAACACAAGTGGAGCGGGATGTCCAAACCCAGAGTACCAGCATATCATTTCCACTCTTTGTTTGAATTTGTGTTTTCTTTCTTGGCATGCTGCCATTTTTCTCTCCTCCACGTAGAGCCTGATTCTCCTAAGGTTCCTTTTCCACCACTTGGGCACTGCAACAAGGCTTCAAAATGGGTGTCAATGTAATTCCACTCCACTGTGAACACAGAGGAGCTTCAAGTGAGGTAGAAGGTATTTACCTCCAAACAAAGCAAAGCTGCTCCCACTCCACTTTAGTGTACTGTGTCATAGAGGTATATACGAAAACCTGGCCCATACGGTATATACGAAATAAATACCTGCTATTGGTATAAAGCCCTGTGGCTTTATTAAATTATCTGGGCTTATTTATAAGGAAGACACAAGGCCAAGCAATGAATGTGGACTTGTGTTGTTCCACATTCCAGGACACAGGTAGAGGAGGCACACTTTGGGGGCCTTATCCTGTACCTTTCTGGTGGCTACGGAACACCTTGCTCTCCCCAGAAGTCAGCTGGGAACCCTGTCAGGAAACACTCCGCAACTTGAAGGATTGGGTGCCTTTAGCCTTATGTGTGCGTAATGCTCTTTAATGTCAATGGGAGTTTCAATGTGTGAAATAGAAAAGAGTCGAGACCTCCCACATGGGGAGGCAAGCATGCCAACATCTTCCAGCTGCAGTGGAGCATGACAAGCAAGCAACGGTTATTTTACCTCAGGACATTTCTGCACTTTGCCCGGTAGTACTGCAAGAGAGAAAGCTGCATGTAGCTCTTTATTAACATTCGCCTACTGGACACCCTTGCTTTTAATTTCAACTGCTTTCCTGTTTTGGTGCGTTAAGCACTGCAGTATCCTACATCAAGGGCATGGTTTGATACCGCTGCAGGGTTACCACGCAGGGGACGCCTCATCCTTAGCATCCTTGAAGCCCACTTGGTAGGGATGGGAATTTCGGTTTCAGATAGAACCAAAATGACCCGAAAATGGCTGTTTCAGTTCTATCTGAAATTTCAGTTCTTGTTTCAGTTTCGGTGGTTTCAGGGTTTTTTGCATTGAATTTTTGGTGGGGACGGAGGGGTGGTTCCATGCAAAAAAAAACACAAACCAACACACGAAAAAAAAAAATCAATGCAAAAACCCTGAAATGAAAACGAGAACCAAAATTCTTGGAGAACCAAAACTGAAAAAAAACAACCCGAAACCGAAATTGCTTCTGGAGTCCCATCCCTACCACGTAGGCCCTTTTTACACAAGCTGCACGCGGGTGGGAGGTGTCAGTGTGCACAGCGGTGCGGGGGCACTGGGTGTGGAGAGGGTGTAGATGGGTCTCCCACCCACCTCCGCCCATCACCCACACACNGGTTTGTTTCCGCATATTTTGTACAGGTACATATAAGTACAGTTTTTAAAAAACTTGTTTCTGCATATTTTGTACAGCCATATTGCTTGCAATTTCCAAAGGGAACCGCACATCTGTTACAAATATTTAGCATGAAGATTTGAAGCCAGTGGAATCTACAGTAGGTTAGATCACAATTCCATTTCTTCAGTTCACTCCAAGATATAACAATGAGTATAGCATTAGTTTGCTGTGTACACCTTTACAATAAACTACCCATCATAAGTAATAGAAGTTAGCACTTTTGACCTTATGTGAAAGGAGGTAATGTACTCACGCACACGTGCATGCACACAAACACACATACATGCAGAGGAAAACAGACAAAATCAAGTGCACACACAAACACACACCTGTGCACGCACACACAAACACAAATGCACAAGTGCATAGGTGCACACACACACACAGATGTGCACACACACATGTGCACGCACACACAGACATGCACACAAACATGCATTCACATACACTGTCAACATGACAATGCACTAGAGTTGCATACTGATAGTTGAAAGCTGTCTTTAAATCAAATGTGCATTTGAACTTATGCATTCAAATAAGTTACACGCTCTATGCCCTAAAATTCCAACACCACTACAAACAACATTCCTTACAATAACCCTTCTGTCTTATACTTTGAGTGTTACCTTTAGAGTACATCAGAAAGACGAAGGGTGGGGTGTACCGAGTGAAAGACTGGAGCACTCAGAACAGATTTCAAAGGTATGAGGGGAGGGGGCAAGGCAATTTGGCACAAGTAAGGGAGTTCAAGGCATGGGGGGGGTTGATGGGGAAGGTGCACAGAACATGGATAATACAGAAATGAAGCACCAGGCCATGTGCTAGGGGACATGAAGGATGGTGAACTGTGCTACAGTTGATGACAGCGCGGAGGTAAAGGAAGGAGGCGGTGGAAAGTAAATGAACAGATCTACCCATTTTAAACTTTTTTGAATCTCCGTGGCAGGGTGTGAGAAAGAACTGGCAAAGCAATGGAAAGAACACTCTATGTCAAGGATAACAAGGATAGTGAGGTTGGGTGTTTCCTTGTGCAGGTGATGTGAAGGGACGGGCAAGTCAGTGGACACTTGACACAATGGTAGGGAGTGCAATTGTAACTGTTTCTTTAAATCTCCATTATAATGGTGAAGCTGTAGGTTACATTACAGGGTTTTCCTGCCTCTGTTGGGACTCTCTCCTTGCAAATAGATAGGGTTTTTAAATGCCACTGATAGAGAACTGCAAAGAGAATGTACAGCACTCAATAAACCTGCTGTTATTAAACCTCCCCCATTCTTGTCACATACCCCTGCTGCATAAGTCACTGTTGCCCTAGCTATTGCGTACCTGGCTCCTTTAAATTATGTGCTGGCATGGTTGATATTCCTTAAGGATCTGCCAGCACTTACCATGGTTTCCCTGGCCTCAGTGAAGCCTTTTACCTAGGCTTGCACCGGGTCGATTAAGGGCAACGTAGGGCGTTGGCTGACACTCACGCATATCACCTGGTCGGTATCCAGCGGGGAAAGCAAGCACACACCCCATCCTCCTTGCTGCAGTGATGGAGCTCTTGCTTCTGCTTGGTAAGTGTCTTCAAATAAATGTATCATCGGTTAAAGAAATGATGAGCACGGGAGAAGTCTTTCTGAATTTCCCTTTGGATCCTGCAGTAAATTCCTTCCCCCCGCCTTTTAAATTTTCTGTAGCAGAAGCTCTTTGGTGGTGTGCCGCATACACTGTAAAGAGACTAGGTAACATCGCCTTGGTCTTGCAAGGTCTCGCCCTTCTACAAGACCAGCTTTGTGAGTACTACCGGTGAGATCTATGCAAAGTAACTTGAGCTACTGTCAGGTAAGTAGTATTCATTAACATACTGTTTCCTCCCTCCAATTTTCTTTTACTGATTAGGTGAACGACTGCAGAGGGAACAAGAGGCCCCGGTCCGCAGAGAGGAGGGGCACCGGCTGCAGGCCCTCATGCAGCAGATACTTTTCCAAATGGAACAGAGAAGGGAGGATGGAGGGGGCACCAGTCCACCAAAGGGGGGGGGGGAGAGAAGTGGTTATTTACATTCCTGAATAAGTTTTCATTTTTTTCCTTAATCACTGCAGTTTTACTATTACTTTTAAAAGTTTCATGCCCTTTTCCATTGCTCTGTACAGTTTTCCGTAAATTCAAATACTCTTCAGATTTGTAAGTTTATTTTTATATAAGACACTATTTTTCTATATGTGGTTTCCAAATTTTTCGAGAATGTAATTTAACTGGTTATTAAAAAATAAAAATATTGTTATTCTAATGAATTCTATGCTTACCTTTTTTTAAAAGCAGCTTTCTATTGACATTAAATATTTTTATTTGGACTTTTTTCCCTGCAATACAATGAGAGGTATTTTGTTCATCAGTAGCAACATACTATACATTTGACCCTTTCTGTCATTTAAAATCACATCACAGCCCTATAATTGCATTTGGGAAGGAGTCCTTCTCCAAAGCTAAAATTATTTGTTTAAACCTTTTGTTACGCATAATACACTTGTACATAGTACCAGGAATGAACCTGGCACGTGGAGTGGTACAGAAATATTCACATCACCACCCTATGGCTCATATTCTGAAGTAGGGGAGCCTGGAGAGATACATAGGAACAGGGGAGCGGAGGAAGAGAAAACGTTTGTAACATTCCTGAAAATTTGTGGTCTCTGGCACAGTTGCTGCCCTTGTGAAAAAAAATTTAAAAAAATAAACAACAACAAAAAACAGCGGGCAGGCCCATTTGGCAAAGGTTGAGGTTCTCAGACCAAAGGAACACCATTGAGTGGATCAGCATAATAAAGATTCAGGCAGATCAGAGGAAATGAGAATACTTTTAAGAAAGGGTTTGTGAGGTATACGGGGATAGTTCCCTTCCCCTCTGCAATTTTAGTTAAATTAGGTTTTGTGTGGGCACCTGCCCATTACCGATGACAAAACCAGTCTTTGGTTTTCATACCTTTCCCCATGAAGAACTTTACTGTATTACACTTCATGTCTTTGAAATAAACTATATATATATATATATATATATATATATATATATATATATATATATCTTCCTGCATTCAGGGCAGCTTTGATAGATCCATCAAAGGGGGTCTTGTTGTGGTTTCCTTACAAAACACAAGAAACCATCATAAATATTTCCATACAACAGTGTTGTAACTAACATTTCTTGATACAAAATTCACAACACAAATCAGATTAGTGTTTATCCAGTGTCTGTTGAACAATGTGTAGACTATAAAAAGCTACTTGAAAGCCCTAATAAAGGTACTTTGGGAGTACCTTCTGGAACGGACCACATTTCGTTGTGTTCTTTTGGGCTTGGCAGCGGATTGCTCTGCTGCAGTATGGATTTGCTCTTCATCCTTGATGGATATCTGTTGGATGGGATGCAATCCCAGTTCTTGCTGGGTACTGCATGCTGCATCGCACGGCAGGATGACAGAATTAGGACTAACGGTTTCAGCAGCATCCCCATTGTCTGGAATGATAACATTTAAACTTAACAAATTTTCCTGACCAACCAGGGCATTATTTGGTTCACTGTTCAGCCTGTTTGCGATAACCTCTACAGCGGAGGCCACCCTTCACAGCTCCATAACGTACATTTGTCTGGACTGCCGATTGCATTCCATTTTTTCCTGATGCAGTTCTCGCAAAAGCTCAATAAGTGATTTGTGGTTTTCATTGGTGAAGTTAATAGAATCTGCCATGGCAGCTTTCAGACTGGAGGATATCTCGGTTACCACTGCTTGGCTCTGCTTCACGAGGTCTCATGATAATGCACTTCTTGTCCTCGATCGCTGTCCACACCACACAGTATTTGCAATCTGTCCGCAGAAGTAAGTCTGCGTCTTGGTTCAACCGCATTTTGGCTGATGCTTGGTGCCGGCTCATCTGCTGACAGACAACCAAATTCAGTTAATATACAGTACTGGAAAACATCCTGGTTCAAAAATAATGTTTTGTTAATAGGGAAGTTGGTTTGGAAGTTCAGAGTTTGGACCGAACTCGGTCTGTTCAGTTGACTGAACTGAACTTCCGAACCAAACTCGAATTTCAAACCGAACTGAACCGAACCGAATTTCCGAACTCCGTTCTGTTCGCCCATCCCTAGTGGCAACACACACCAAAAAACCTGGTTTTGAATGGCTGAACTTGGTTCGGAAGTTCAGAATTCGACTGAACTCGTTCTGTTCGGTCGACCGAACTGAACTTCCAAACTGAACTCGAACTTCAAACTGAACTGAACCGAATTTCCGAACTCAAATTTCAAACTGAACCAAACCGAACCGAATTTCCGAACTCTGTTCTGTTCACCCATCCCTAGAAATCATGTCCCTCAATTTTTTTCCCCTCAAGGCTAAACATTCCCAATTCTTTCAATCCCTCCTCATAGAGTTCTTCCCCTTCCATTCCCTTTATTGTCCCCTGTATTCTCTGAACCCTCTCCAGCTTGATAGCATCCCTCTTAAAACAAAGTGCCCCAGACTGGATGAAGGACTCTATGTGAGGCCAGGCCAGAGACAAGAAAAGAGGAAATCGTTTCCATTGTCTTACAGACAGCATTTCTATTGATGCCACCCAAAACAGCAGTTCTTTTTGGCTGCTGCATCACATTTGGTGTAAACAGACGGATGGCAGCTCTGCTTCTGCCGGCTTCGCCCCCGGGTTGGCCAGCCGGTGTAATGCTGCCTGCCAGATGTTCAAAATGGAGCAGGTTGATCCAGGGTAGTCCCGCTGCCAGTGCGCCGGAACATCGCAGAACATGCTGTGTGGAGCAGGCTGGAGAAACGCAGAGCAATGAGCTGCTGTCCGTCTGTTGGGTGGACCCATGGTGCAGCTTCACGCCTGGGCATCCCTTGCTCTGTTCCGCACTATGGCATTGCAGGCACCAGAGTAGAGTGTCAGGGGAGTGACCACAAGTCTACGGTGTGGGAAGGAGGGGGGCACTGCGCCGGCAGACCACGACTCGGGGAAACCACGTGTCTGGTACAGACCCAGGCAGGACTGGAAGCGGGGGGTTGTGGGGCTACACCCTCAGAGCAACTCCGGAGGAAGCCAGGCTCCACGTCCATCTACAAACACCCATTGTTGACAGGATTGGCTGTTCTGGTAGGGCTAATGGTTTCGTTCTGTTTTGTGTTTTCAAAAATCCTTGCGGATTGAGAATACATTGGGAGTCAAAAGAGAAAAAGGGAAGGAGAGGGTTAAAGGGTCAGTGTGAGGTGAAGAGGGTAGGTAGAGACAGGCTGACACCACATTCACATCTGTGGCCATGGCGGCGGCAGAGAGAGCAGCAAGGGAAGACGCGGCAGAGCGGAGTAGCCGGATGACAGGGAAAGAGTCGGTGCGAACGGGGATCTGCCGTGGCTTCCCTCGTGCATGTCAGGGCAGGACTTTGCGCATTCCGTTCGCACTGGGTCTTCTGCTCTCTGGCTCCTCCCCGTTGCTGCGTCTTCCCTCACCGCTCCCTCTGCTGCCAGCGCCGTCGCCGATGTGAATGTGGCCTGAGACAAGGTGTCTGAGGGGGTTGGTGTGAACAGCCAATCACAGGGCGTTTTCAGACAAGACACTCTCCACCCACTACCCACCCTCTATACATGTTACAGGACACCCATAGGGCAACACTGCAGCCCTGCAACATGTACAAGGGGTGAGTGGTGGGTGGGTAGTGGGTGGAGAGTGTCTTGTCTGAAAACGCCAATAGAGTTGGACGGTATCTCCAGGGCCATCAAGTCTAACCCACCAATCAGCTAAGGGGAATGAATTGGAAGGCTTTATGGAGGTTGAAGCTCCTTTCCTATTGGCCTCTTTGAATAAACAAGTTGCAACAAGACCATTTTCCTGACAACACAGAGGGACATCCAGACTACACTGAACTTTCCTAATTTTTTTTTTTTTAAAAATCCAAAATCACATCAAAGGTTCAAACAAGACTTTGAAGAGCTCTCCTTGCTGGAAATGCAATTAAAATTTTAAGAGAACGAGATGCCTGTTTGCCTGATTTTTTTATATTCATATTTTATTTTTTTGCCCTATATACAAGTGCCTAGGAATTGATCATTCTCTCTCTCTCGCTTTTTAACTTAATCATTAAAACAAAGCAGCATGCAAGACTAAAGTTTAACTGCAGGGGAGGGAAGGAGAGGGTACTGGGAACACCGCAGGTGGATGCTTATGGGAAAATGGCTGCTACTGGACTAGGTAGAGTTGGCCTTTCCTTATGGGGTGTCCTAAGCAGAGGGGAGGGAGGGTCTGGTTGGAAGCAGAGATAAGATGAATAACAACATTATGATTCCCAGTTCGTAGGCACCATTCCAGATAGTTTGAAGGTTATTCGGCCATTCACCATTGAACATAATGGCTAACTGACAAACCAAATGGCTGGATAATACGGCAACCGTTGTGTGGTTTCCTGTATTACCACATCCCCGTGTAATCTAACGTTACTGTTACTAGTCTGAAACCAGGTCCAGAGAGAGGGAGGGCGTATATGGGAAAGGAATGATTAGGGATGTGCACCAGGCCCCTATGTCATTTCATTTATCGTTATTCAAAAATGTCATTTTTGTTATTGTTATTAATGACGACGTCATTTTCATTATCGTTATTGTTATCATTCTGGTATCGTTTTTGGTATCGGTATCAGTATCGTTTTCATTATCGGTACTGATATTCGTTATCGTCATTTATATCGTTATTGATATCAGTACCATTTCAAACAAAGATTTTATTTTTGGTATCGGTATTGTTATTGATTCCTGTGCACAACTAATATTTATCTAAATCTAAGGGAGACAGAGGAAGGGGAAAGGAAAACTATCTATTAATCTAATCAATTATCTATATAACCATTCTAATCTAATCTGTATGTCTGTAATATATAACTACATCTAATCTATACTACCTATCTATATATAATTTTTATTTTTATGTATTTATTTATTTAAAATGTATATCCCGCCCCTCCTGCCCTCAGGGCAGCTCGGGGCGGCGAACAACATTTGATTAAAAACAATATAAATTTTTTAAAAACAATTTAAAAATACAGTATGTGGGGAAACCCCACCCCACCCCTACCCCTCGCCAAAACCTGTACAGGGGGAATAAGGGCAGGGAAAGGGAGAAGGTAAAATGTAGGGTATGAGGAAGGAAAGGTATTGGTGGGAATACCTAATAAATAAATAAATAAATAAATAATAAAACAATGAGGGCTAGGGAGGATTTTTTATGTGCAAGCACCACAGTTCTGTAAATGCAACCTGACAAGCAGAGCTCTCACACAACGGAGAGAAAAAAGCCTGGGTCTCCCATTATAAAGGGTTGCAGTGCCCTCCCCCTGAGACTCGTGATTGGTTGTGGGAGGCAGCAGGCATTGAGCAATCACAGAGTCCCATGAGACTGCTGGGGCCTGCTTGCGCTGCTCATTGGCCAGGGATACATCCATCAGATACTGCTGAGCTGCTCGCCCCTCCCAACACAGGCACAATTCAAGAGTTCAACCCTGTTAAGACTCTGAGATGTCTGCTCCCTCCTCCCTGGTCTACATTTTCCCTCCAAAACCCAACTGCCACAGCACAATAATAACCACAATGATAATGACATTGTCATTTTTGTTTCTTGTTATCGTTTTTGTTATCATTTTTGTTATCGTTTTTGGTATTGTTTTTGGTATCGGTTTTTATATCAATATCAGTATCAATATCCGTAACGATATTGTTAACGATATTGTTATCGATATTGTTATCGGCATTCTCGGTTGTCGTTTTTTATATTCTTGGTTGTTTTCATTATCGTTGTCATTATTTTCGGTTTTCATTTTCGTTATTGCAATATTGAAAATGAAAATGACAATTTTCGTTATCGTAATTGTAATAACAAAAACGACATGCACACTCCTAGGAATTATGGGTAAATGGCAATGCATTAAATGACACAGTGGGTGTCTTCGCACAGACAGCACCCATGCCTTTGCCCCACCTCGCCCCCCCAGGTGAGCCATCTCTGTAAAGTTGGTCCGCCAGATGTGCAGTTGGAACAGAGGCAGGGCAGGCTGTCCCTGCTCCAGGGAAGTCCCATTGGCAGTGCGCCAGAACAACCAGGAGCACCGTGACCGGCAGCAGAGTGGGCAACCCAACCCTGGAGCACCAGCCTGAGGTGGGGCTGCGGTCCGTCTGCTCAGTGGATGGCTGTTTCAGCCCTGATCTTGGCCAGAGGTTGCCCTGGCAACACCATAGAGTTGCGGGTGAGCCACCCGTGACTCTAGGGTGTGAGGGAGAGGGGAGCCACATGGGCAGCCGGGTCCATTTAAAACAGACCCAAGTGGGGTTGCAAGCAGGGAGACGTGGGGGTGCACCCTCAGACTTGCTCCGGGAATGAGCACCCCCCAACCTCCATGTAAAAGTACCCACTATGATAAAATGGTTAATCGGTGAATGTGCTGAACAACAAACAGGTTTTGCTCTGTATACAGTCCTTGCTGGAGTGGGTCAGATACCATGGATCTGTTTGGATAGAGAATAGCAGAAGGTAGCCGCTTCAGTTCTAGTTAGGAGAGTGGGATGCCAACGTGGCTTGGGCAAGAGAGGTGGGGTTTATGAGTGAGTGGGGTTCTGAGGTGGGGTTTATGAGCGAGTCTCGGCAGGGGCATGGCTTGGGTATGATGGGTGGAGCTCCAGGCATGAGGTTTGTGGAAGGTGTGGTCTTTGGTTGTGACAAGAGGGAGCAGGGTGCCTGGTGCTGAGGGAGCTAGAAACCCTCATTAACCAGTGAGCTGGACCTACAGTGTCTCTACAGACTGGGTTTGATGATCTGGGGCAAGTGTGGCCAACTGTATGGTGCATTCAATCTACCTTTTCCTGGCATCATCCTAAGGTGGGTCTACTGGGCCCCTCACTGCCTCCCCACTCAAGGGGGAGAACCCTTCTGGTAGCTTCCAGCTCTCCTCATGACTCCCAGCGATGGTCTCCTCAGAGAGAGCCGTCCCTGCCATATTGGACATGATACCTTATGACCCTTCCCCACTGGAGATGCTCCCCGTGGTGCCAGTCCTGCTCTCCACCCTGAAGGCAATTTCCAAGAGGCTGGTTCTCATGGTCTACATACTCTACTAGAAAGTAGCTCATGGACTGCAATGGACGTCTTGGCTGACCCTGATTCTCAGCAACAGTTGAGGAACCTTTATCCCTCCATGGAAATTAGTAAATGTCTGCGGGCTGGTGAGGGACTCACTTAAGGTGGGGGAAGGGAGGGCAGGGGCTGAGGACAGTGCTCCAGGGAGATGGAGCAGAGATAAGGCATGTGCTCAAAGTGGGAAGGGTGGAGACAGAGGCTTAGGGTTGGAGGAAGCTGAGGGAATTTGTTGGAAGGCAAGGATGGATGTCAGAATACTGCCAGAAAGTGTCAGAATACTGCTGGAAAGGAAAGGGGGAAAACAGTCACAAAAGCTGGAAACTGTTGCAAAATGTCAGAAATGTTGCTATATTGGAAAGTGTTGCAAAATGTCAGAAATTGTTGCCAGATTGGTGACAAGAATGCCAGAACATCAACAGTAAATAGCAGAACGGCAAATGATGCTGCCGCTTAAGCCCCAACAAGAACCCACCGACCGGGCTAGATCAGCTTCCCAAGAGTTATTTAAGACCAGAGTAAACAAGAGTCTCTAACGTCCTGGTAAGGGGCATAGTCCAATGTGACGGAGCCTGTCTGGAGGATGGGGACATGCCCAGCAGCCATAGAAACATGAACAGATGGCGCAATTTAAGCGTATTGATCAGCTCATAATTTGACTTTGGTCAAATTTCTTTGCCGACTTGGCTTTGCCATTCCTGCCTTGCTGGCTATTTTAGTTGCAACCCTACACACGCAACACAATCTGGCACTTGTAAATACTTTCCTCCTGTCTCCTTGCTCTGTAACTAGGTTAGATTCATTTCTGGATTTTCCCCTCACCCTTTAATCTCCGATTCGGCATCTGTCAACAAGGAGTGTCCTCTCCCTCCCCCCCCCCGGAAGGGAGGCTCCAAAGAATGGCAATAAATGGGTTAAATACATAAGACTGGGATGATTATGGGATGAAACAAATTAAACAGATGGGCAGCACATCCTTCTTCCAGCTCAGATGCCATCCAGCCACAAACTAGGAGGTTTAGAAAAAAAGCAATCTAAATGATTCTTTGTGTTCTAGAAAATTAGGTAGCGATCATCGCAAAAGCAGGGCCATAAAATTAAAACCTGATAAAGCCTCTTCCTCAATTTACAAGAGATGAAATGCAAGGTGGAACTGTTTCCAAAGTACCAGGATCACTGGTTTTCTAGCCAGATGAGGGGAAATGGAATTGAACAGGCAGCTCCGTATATTTCCATCGCGGCTGACACTCTTGTTTTTTAATTTGCTGTTCAGCAAAGGTTTGACTTGGGTCAGAGCGGTTATCCATTCCTCATCTCTGTCTGTGTTGTGACCTGAAGCTCTCTGCTCGCAACCCTTCCCTTCGTGGAAGCTTTGAATTAAGCAGGATCAACACACCAGTGTCCTAATGAGCTGAACAGCTAACCTGCTGGAGCCAGCCCAGAAAATAGTAGGGCAGAGAAGCTTGGCTTTTTGCTGTTGTTCCAACAAGAAAACAAATGCACTTGTCTCTCCCCCCTGGTGCTGGTTTACGGCTCTCTCAGATGTTAACTCAGTGTGATACACAGAGTTCTCTCCAACATGGAAAATAGGGGCAACACTAATGGCAAACAGGGACCATGGATGGTTCATGAAACAGCATAATAAAATGCTCAGGATAGCCGCCAAGACGACTTTGGGTAGAACGCAGAAGCCATTTTAAACAGGGCAGTGTCCTGCAGTAGGGTTTCTCTGCCTCTTGACTACAGAACTCCACACCCTCTAACTAAAGTAGGACAGGATTAGGAGATGAGGGCTTCTGGGTTAGCTGGTGTACCTGACCCAATGGGGTGGGAAGGGAGGGATGCCACGGTGGTCCAGGCCAATGGTCCACATCACCCAACAAATGCCACAGCAAGCCAGTTTGGAAATCTGAACGTTGGCACTGAGGGTTGGGGTGTGTGCGCAAGGGGGTGTAGTTGCCCCCCCCCCCCGGCTCCTGCCTGGGCCTACCCTTTGGACATGGACATGCCCCCTTTCTGATCACCATGGGTAGCAGAGTGTATGGGCTATGATGTGGTTTGGGGACTAAGTCCACGAGCATGCCCACTGGGGTCTTAGTTAATGCCCAGAGACTGAGTCTATGTGCATGCTCGCTGTGGCCAAAACAGGACTCCATGGCTAAGTCCCCAGGCATGCTCAGAAGAACTGGATTTGACTGGGCATGTGCAAGGTCTATAAAAGCCTAAATCCAAGTTGGCTCAGGGTGGCTGTAGGAGAAAGTTCTCCCTGGAGAGCTCTCTCCCACTGGAACACCCAGGACAGGCAAGCGGAACTACAGAAGCGACTAGAGGAATACAGGATCCTCTCCAGAGTATCTGCTATTACCTACAGCCAGGTGGGACCTGTTATTCTCTACACAGACTGGGGGCTTTCTTAAAGTCCCAAAAGAGGGTTGGCCCCTACTAAGAATATTATACTTTGGCACTACTGGTGGTGCTCGGCCTGGCTTGAGGGGAGGTTGGAGGCCAGAACCAAAATACACCTAATTCATCTGGAGTAACAACAGACAGTTACGTACCCCAGGATCAGGTCCACTTGTTGGCTGAATACCAGGGCAACTTGGCTAGTCTGAAGGGTTTGCATGTCCAGGGCGTCTGAGCTAACTTCCCCATAAAGCTGCGAGTGCCCTCTAGAGGCTCTGGATGACCACCCTGCCACACCACGACACTCAGAAAAGGGGCGTCGATGGGCAGGCAAAGGCATCCCCACGCCTTTCTGACATGACTATGCCCCTTTTCTGAGCGTCATGACATCATGACTTTCAGAAAGAGGTGTAGTCACATCAGACTGGTTTAAAGGCAGGCCACATCAAACCATGAACTTTGGGACTGGGGCTCTGATGACAAAGAGGGCGAAAACAAAGGAGACATTATCCCACAATAACCCGCACCAGGTGGGTGTCCACCTGCCTCTTGGTGTTCACCCCCATGGGGCCACACCACAAACTGGGCCTGCAGCCCCATCTCACAGTGGGGCCTAGGAGAATGTCGGCTAATGTGCATACACATGTCTATGTTCTATCAATTAGGTTGCATGCAGCGCACAGGTCCACCAGCACCATAGAGTTGTAGGTGGAAATCCTAGAGCATCTGAGGAGCGACCGCTTCCTGCCCCTCTCTCTGCTCTCACTGGGGCTGCCAGTGGGGACTGCCCACAAGCGCATGAAAATACACGCAGGAGTCTGCCCGTTTATTACGCAAAACGTGCAAGCAGGGGTTGAGTGGGGATTGCACGGACCAAACCTGGACGGTCGTGGACGGTCGTCTCATTAATTAACACCCAGAGGGGATTCAGGCTGCCCTCTGCTGGAGAGGCAAGGCAATAGCAATGTGTGAATCCTACCACTGAAGGTTTCCCCTCAAACTCACTGGAACCCCGGCTAGGTGGCACGCTGCCTCGCCGGTCCTGCGGGCAGCAATAGGAATGGGGATGTGCCCCACCTGCTTGGGAGTATGGAGCAGCTCCTGAGCGATGGTCGTTGCCACAATAACCTGGTTACTCGCTGTGCTTGGCTGAAGGGAGAGTGACAGCCCGGCTACCAGCTGGACCCCCAAGTCCGTGATGGCCACTTTGTCATCCAGCACCGTCACTGTCTTCTCTGCCAGGATGGTGTCCGATAGAGGAGATAAAACCTAGGGAGGAAGCGAAAGGGAATCGGGTCAGGAAGGGGTTGATGGCTGCACTGATGATCAGTTGGAAAGTCTTACTCGGTACACTGGGATGGAGCAGGGGTAGAGTGAGCAGAGAACATAATAATTAGAGGTGGCTTTTAAGATTTGGGGAGCACTTTAGGGTCCGATATGTGTCAAAGACCCCTCCTACTATGAGACCGGATTAGTGGTTGATGTACATAGAGACCCAAGTGGGGTCCCTCCTAGTATGTCACTTCCTCTGGAGGAGAACCAGGGATCCACGGAGAGTTTCTTTTAGAATAAAAGAATCATATAGGTGGAAGGGACCGCCAAGGTCATCTAATTCAATCCCCTGCTTTGATGCAGGAAGTCCACAGCTACAATCTCTCTGAGAGTTGGATGTCTAGCCTCTGAACCTCTCTGGGTAACTTGTTCCTTTGCCAAGCAGCTTACAACTGGGACATTTCCCCTAGTATTTCACCCAAATCTACCTGCTTCTCTTGGATGCCTCTCTCTTATGAGCCTGCAAATACAGCAACATTTTCATTATTCATCTTGGGCTTTATTGCACAATGTGATGAGTGTGCTCAAACTCCCACTAGCTTCCATAGGGGCCTCAGCACCTTCCAGGGTTTGAATAAGAATGGAAGGAAGATATTCCGACAGTTCCTGCTTTGGTCTAGAACTGGAGAAACCTAGGTTATGGGCCCTGTTTGGCAAGATATTTTCTGTTTTACTATATAGAGGATACATGGTTTCTTGGACCTTCTGTTTCCATCTATAATTCCCTACCATGTGGGGTGATAAAGATCACGAGGTGCTCACTAAATGCAGTAGCGGGGCGTCCTATATGTATATTAGATAAGGGATAAGAAGCCCCCATCCTCTGGACTGCCACCAGGCTGCCCCCTTTTGTTCCAGCCCACAGACTGATCTATGACCGGGAAATGCCATTGTGGGTAGGCAGTGGCTACCAAGGTGGGGAGCTGGAATCAACAGGATGTGATGGGGGGGGGGCTATGGGGCATGGAGGCAAGGCCTTCCTGAATGGGATGTGGTGGCGTATGCCAGAATGCAAAGGAGTGGGGGCTTGGGGTGTCCCACCAGAGTGCTTTGCTTGTGGGTGGAAATCATCCATTGACAGAGTTCTTGGGCACGTCTTCTGGGCTGCACCTTCCTGCCCTAGCATGCCCTGGCTCCCTGCTCAAGTAGATCTTTCTCTGTCCCATGGACACATTCCAATGTCACCTTATCACCTCACCCTGGTGCCCCCCAGTGGACTCAAAGTGCTTTGCTATGTTATATCCGAGTCTGGATCTGTGAACCAGTTGTGAATAATTTTTCCACGGCCTTTCAGACCAAAGCTTGGGAACTATTATTATACTGGATTCCTTTACTTCAAAGCAGTGGCATGTAAGTGCACAACACTCCTTATTGACCATTATTCGGTGTTTCCACAGGAATGGCAGAACAGAATGGCTCCCAGCATAATTAACCCTTCCGTACCTGGATTGTCGTCATCCCAACTTCCCGCCCAATCAGAATCCTGCCGTCCAGCAGCTTGGCGATATGAGGCTCTTCCAGTTTCATAAAGTCAGTCACTAGGTCAGTGATATCAAACTGCCAATCGGAACCCAGCAAGTAGTTCAGCTGCCCCCAGGGGCTAGAGTCCTCGGCTACAAACTGGGTGAGGACCCGCACCATGGCATGCTGGTATTGGAGAGCACAGCCTCTTGCCCTCCGCTCATCTTCATCCTCATCATCGCTGTCCCTTGTTGGTCTAAAAATGCAAAGGAAGAATTGCAGAAAAAGTTTTATGGGGCAAAATTCTCCAACATCACTTTCCCTCCAGTGAAAATCCAACGGCAGCATCAAGCAAGGAACACAGCTGTGTAACAGGCGTCTTTGGACATAACAAAGATCAGGTGTCAAAACCCCTAAGCACGTGTTTGGCCATTGTGTCAGCGGCGGCCCCTCGCTTTGGCGCTGGGGGCGGTGCCCCACAACTAGCCCCCCAGTGCCCAGCACCAGTCCACAGCACCTTTTGTGTCAACAGCTGCTGTCCATCTGACTCCAGCAGCATGCGCGTGGGTCAGCGTGAGCCACGCAGCGCACAGGACCGTTAAAAAATGTTCCTCGACTGGGAGGATAATTTTTTAAGGTCCTGTGCGCTGCGCGGCTCACGCTGACCTGCACGCATGCTGCAGGAGTCAGACGGATAGCAGCTGCTGACACACTCAAGAGTCCCTGTCTCTTCTGCGCATGTGCGCCAGCCCGGGGAGCAAGAATAGCTTTCCCCGCAGATGGACTCAGTGCGCAGGCAAAGCCATGAGCTTTGGTGGGTCAGAACTGCCGCCAATCTAACAGCATGCAGTTTTCGGGGGGCGTGGTCAGCCTGGGCAATGGGTTCTAATGGAACCCATTGCCCAGCCATTTTAATTGCCTGGAGGGGCGCCTTTGATGTCACCTCTCTCAGGCTGCGTCTGCGCAAAGTGGGAAATTTGCAAGGTGGGTGGGGTCTCTTCAGACCTTGCTGACTCGCTCCCAGCAGCAGCCATTACCCGAGTTCCCCGGTCTGGACCTGTCTGTGTCGATCATGTAGGGTTTAAAAAACTTTTTTGCCAGGGGGACTTGGGGACAGTGGGGGAGTGGGGGACACTTGGGGACACACTGGGGGAG
>QEPC01002388.1:15320994-15350751 GCA_003113815.1 Sphenodon punctatus | reverse complement strand
GGGACGTGAAGCCAAGCCATGGGGAGCAGGGAGGGGGTTGCTTCTGGGAGGGGGTGTTGGGGGGATAGCTCGGGGGGTGGAGGCCAGCGGGCAGTAGGTACCTGGGCTCATGCTTCTGTTGCGTCGCACCACCTAACCCCGGCTGGGACTCCCTCAAGCGAGTCAAGCCCCAACGAACTGACTCTGCCCGCTGCAGTGCTGGTTGCTGCCTGCTGTGCTCCCAAAAAGCCCGCCGTCTGGCCGTAGCTGCGCTCTCTTCACTTCCACCCGGGGTCTATGTGGGAGGAAGTGCAGACAGCACAGCTGTGGCCATCCGGCAGTAGGAGGAGGGATGGAAGGGGAAATTCCCGGACAGCTCTATGGTCCGGTTCCCCTTCCATCCCGGACAGTGCAAGGGGCTGTCCGAAATACTGGGCTGTCTGGTATCAATCCGGACGTCTGGCCACCCTAGGAGGAGGTCAGGACATGGGGTGGACATTGGGGACGGGGACACAGGGTCAAAACTGAGGCTGAGACTTGGGATTGGGGCCAGGAAACAGGGCTCAGGTTTGGGGTAGGTGAGGGGAGATAGGAAGCATGGTGGAGTAGGGAGCAAGGAGGCAGGAAGGAGGAACAAGCAAAGAGAAGGAGCTGGGGACAGGAACCAGAAATGGGGTGACAGGAAGTGTTATTCCATCCCAACTTCCTGCTCCTACCAGCCAGGCTTATATGTTGGCTGGCAGCTAAACAGGACAATGGGAGGCATGTCAGGGTCTGAGACAAGGCCGGAGAAGGGTGTGGCCTGGCCTGCACAGAGACATCACAAAGAGTGGCCAGGCCAAAGGCAAAGAAAAACAGTGGTTCGTAAGAAGTGGTCGCTGTTTCGGAACCCCTGGGAATGTGGCTTCAGGCCCTGTGGCCTAACTGCCCCAAACTTGAGCTTTATCACAGTGAGGGTGTTGATCCAATCCTGGAATTGGTTCCATTACTACAATGAGGCCTAGAGAAGGGTTACCAACTGTGGGAGGGAATGTGCAACCAGGAAACGCGTGGGGTGCCGCCAGTCTGAAAGCCTCACCCCCCCCCGCGCATCTTTGCTGGCAAACACCTGCAGAGATACTAGCAAAACGGGGTGGGGGTGGGGCGCACATAATCCTGGCTGCCCATTCCCTCCTGCAGCCAGAATATGCACGGGGGGCGGGGGTGTGTGTGTCTGAAAGTGGCCTAATATCCAATCCCACACCTTATCCACTAGGCTAAACTGACTCTGCTAAATACTGAGGTGCCAGAGGTTTCATCTGTGCAAACAGCACTAGTCTGCCATTCCCAATGTTGATTTTTTTTAAAAAAAATCTGTGAAAATTTCCCCCCTTTTGAAATTCTTCTTTTATCTACTGCATCTAAAAGGGTGAGAGACAAAGCCGAGAGCTCCCGCTTAGCCGTCACCTTTATGCAAATGCGCGGAGTAGATCAGCAAGGATTTTTGCATTTTAAGGAGCAAGCGGATGCTATTTCAGCAGTTCCTTTCATTAGGAAAGTTGAGCTGCAGCTATTTTCTCCCCCAGTTACTTTTTGTGAATTTTTCTCATGAAAGAAAGGGGAAGGGGTGGGGGATAGAGAAGGGAGGAAAAGGAAAGGGCTAAGCAAAATCTCTGAGATGCTTCCTTTTCTGTTTGTTTGTTTGTTTTAGTTTCTTGTGCATCGAAGGCCGTGCCAACTCAAAATGGCTTCATTCTGTGTTAAATCTCAAACCCTGCAGATTGCGTGCGGAGCGGTGTGCAATGCGGATCCCTAGTGCGCGGGCACATTGTGCCTCATGGAAACACTGTGCATGTGCACTCACAGGATCTGCAGAATTTGGGATCAGGCTCGTACTGAACTGACTAGGGATGGGCGAACAGAATGGAGTTCGGAAATTCGGTTCGGTTTGGTTTGGTTTGAAATTCGAGTTCGGAAATTCGGTTCGGTTCGGAATTCGTGTTCGGTTTGGAAGTTCAGTTTGGTCGACCTAACAGACCAAGTTCGGTCGAATTCCGAACTTCCGAACCAAGTTCGGCCATTCAAAACCAGTTTTTTTGGTATGTCTTGCCACTAGGGATGGGCGAACAGAATGGAGTTCAGAAATTCGGTTCGGTTCGGTTTGAAATTTGAGTTCGATTTGGAAGTTCTGTTCGGTTGACCGAACAGACCAAGTTCGGTCTGAACTCTGAACTTCCGAACCGTGTTCGCCCATCCCTAGAACTGACAAGGCAAGCAGAAAGTGGAAAGCGTACCTTCCTGCCAGATCTTGACCTTGCATGACTTTGAGGACAGGTAGATACTGCTCTGGAGGACTCTGAAACCAAAGTCGGTCTGACACAGGGATCTACACCCCAGTCTGGTTCCACACCTCTGAACAAAGACTCGGAAGGACTGCCACCACCACTGGCTCTTGAGGCTTCTGCCCCTTCGACTGCCCTACACCTCAATTACAGCTGGAAAGAGTACTCACAAAAGTGGGTGTAATTGTCCAAATTGTGGTCTTTACTTGGTAACATCAGACACTAATCAGCACTCGATTCCCGATGGGCTATTCTGTCTCCATTTTCTGCCTTATGGTACTGATTTTCTGACTTCTGGTACTGATTTTTCAATTTCCCGTCCCGATTCCTGTACTGATTTACCATTTTACCAATCGGTGCCCTTTGCCAATGCTTGTAAATGCCCCTGTCAAGAAAGAAGTTTTAAGAGTAAGCAGGGGTGGACTGCTGTCCTCACCCACTTTTAAAACTTCCCTCCTGCCACTCCAAGGGAGCCTGCTGGGAACTAGGATAGTGTCATTTTCATAGCAAAACCCTGCCCTCACCCTGGAGACCCTTCACCTTGAGGCCCTATCCCTTTGCCCCTAAGGGATGCGGCAGAGCAGACTGAAACTTAATCCTGATAAGACGGAGGTGATAGTGGTGGGAAAGGTGATGGGGGTGCTGGCTCCTCTGGTGGGGGTGGGGTGCGGTGTCTGCCCTCCTGTAGTCCAGCAGGTTCGGAGTCTGGGGGTGCTGTTGGATTTGGACCTCCGTCTGGATCGGCAGGTGGAGGTGGCTATAGCCGCCTTCCGCCAGCTGTATCTAGTATGGAGGCTCCGTCCATACATCTCCAGGCCCGACCTGTCTACTCTCATCCATGCCTTCATCACCTTGAGGCTGAACTACTGCAACGCGCTCTACGTGGGGCTTCCCCTGTTTCTGGTCTGGAGGCTGCAGCTGGTGCAGAATGCAGCGACCCATCTCCTTACAGGGATTGGTCGGCGGGAGCACATAACACCTGTGCTCCGCATTTTGCACTGGTTGCCTATAGCGTACCAGGCCAGATTCAAGGTGTTAGTTTTGATCTATAAAGCCCTCCACGGTTTCGACCCCTCATACCTCGGCGACCGCCTCGCCCTCCATGTCTCAGAGCAATCCCTGTGGTCTACCGGGGACACCTTCTGGGCCACAATGTTCATCGCCTACCCGCCCCCCCTGATTAGGGGGAAGGCTTGGGGGCGGCGGCCGTTGTCCTCCTGCCGCTGGGCCGAGGAAAGACACGCTGCTGGGGCGGCGCACGGCGTTGGGGGAGAAATTGGCGCAAAGCGAGCTCTTGCGAGGTGCGGGAACTCGTGGCCGCCATCTTGTGGTGAGCGCGAAAAGGCCATTCGCGCCTAGACCGTCGTCGAAGGAACACCCTCCCACCCACCCTGTGATACTGTGGGTAATACTGGTCGCTGACTTGAGTCAGCGCCGGGAAGGAATTTTGGCTGGCAGGATAATTGGCATAATTCCTGTTTGGTTTTTTCGCCTTCCTCACAGTGTCATTCGAATCTTATTGGCCACAGGTGGGAAGGGGTTTGGAGACTAATAATTGTCGCACCGCAGGGGTCCGGCAAGGCAGTAAGTTAGGTAGGGATAGTCTGCTGCCAGGTCATCTCCTTAAAGAGATGGGGTACACGTGAATGCTAGAGCTTGCCAGCCAGCATCGCGCTGAACCCAGGAAGGGGGCTGGACGGTGAAAGGCCCTAGGACAGGGGCGGTCCAGGGTTGTCGCAGCCTGCCCTCATTCCTTCCTTGGGTCACGGTAGGTGGAGACCGCCTCACCCGGCCGGGGGCAGCTGGGCAGGTGTGACATCGCAGCAGCTATAGGTGACATGGTGCGGTACTGAGGGACATCAGACCGCCTTTAAGTTTATTCTACCTAAGTTAGGAATAGTATAGGTTGACAGGACCCAGAAGGGCATAGCCCCTTCCTCCCCAATAAGGCTAATAATAAAGTATGGTGCGGCCTGATTTACTCCACAAAATGGGTGTTCGTGTCTTCTTTTGGGCTGGGGGACAATGGAACGGACGTTCTCAGTGGCCGTGCCGCGACTCTGGAATTCCCTCCCAGAGGAAGTCCGCTGAATGCGTGGTCAATCTTGTGTCTAATGATATCATGTGGCGTGTTAGCAGGTACAACACGGTGAACGAGGCGGCAGTGCTTGCGTGCTGAGATTGGGTGGTGAGCAAAACACCGATTTGTCTCAAGATGGGCTGTGTGTTTAAACAGCGCCACATGGTGAACAGAGGGCCAAACCGGTGTTCATATCAAGGTCCAAACACACATTCAGACACCCATTGACGCTATGTCTAAAGACACCCACAGTCGCCTTCATTCTTTATAGTCTCAGATATAAAATTCAGTATTTGTTTCAGCTGATTGAATGGGGCTTGGGTCTCCCATTAGGTCTCTGGTCCTTGCTTGGATCCCACTGGTTGCTTCATCTAAAGTAGATACAGTAGAACTGAAAAGGTGCAGAGAAGGCCAACAAAAATGATCAAGGGGATGGAACGGCTTCCAGATGAGGGGAGGCTTGATAGGTTAGGTCTCACCAGCTTGGAGAAGAGATGAATGAGAGGGGATATGATAGATGTTTATAAAATCATGAGTGATGTGGAATGAGTAAATAGGGAAATGTTATTTACCCACTTAAATAATACTCAAACATTAGGGGGAACTCCATGAAACTAACTGGCAGTGGCAGCAGAGTACTTTGTCACTCAGTGGGGCTGATCCCATGCCCCGTACAAGCCACGTGCACGCGTACATGCGTGGAACCCACGCACAAGTCCATTGTAGAGACGTTGCATCTTGCGGGACCCACGTGCATCCCACGTGCAGGGGGTTTGGGATCATGGTCAATGTACAATGTACAATTAACTTGTGGACCTTGTTGCCAAAGGATGTTGTGAAGGCCAGTAGCAATAGGTGGGTTTAAACAAGGATTGGATAAGCTCTCAGAAGAATGGTTTATAAATGGCTACTAGTGAACAGTAGCAATGGATCACTCCATTATGACCAGTTGGGGACTTCTCCAAAGCAGCCAAGAGTGGCCACTGTCAGAGACAGGATACTGGGCTAGATGGACCATTGGTCTGACCCAGTATAGCCCTTACGTGCTTATGACCAAAAAGCTAAAGATACAAAACAACCAGACAATATTGGGCTGTTTGTAATACTCAATACTGAGGACACCACACCAAGCCATCTTGATTCATAGGAAAGATAGAATTCATGGGGGATTCGTCAGGAGCTTTTCAAAGACCTGAAAATTAAATGGGAAAGTTGCAAGGAGTGGTAAGAAGGAAGTCAGGATAAGTATAAGGGAGTGGTACAGGCAAACAGGAATGGTAGAAAGACAAAAGAACAAAATGAATTCCAGCTAGTAGGGATGCAAAAAGCAATAAGAATGGGTTCTGTAAGTGTGTTAGAAGTAAAAGAAAGACGCAGGAAAATAGAGGTCCTTTACTCACTGGAAAAGACAAGTTAATAACTGATGACACAAAGAAGGCGACGGTGTTCTTTGCTTTGTTATTCACACAAAAAAGGAGATTGTGAGCAGATGATCAATGCCTATAATATTAATGAGAAGCGGGAAGGGAATGCCGGACGGCGGACAGGCTAGGAAAGGAGCCGGCTGAGGCACATCTGGTTAATTTAAATGTATTCCATCAGCACTACCTCAGGAGATTCACCCTGGGGTATTAAAGGGACAAGCACAAGTGATATTTAGAGCCGTTGCCATTTATCTTCAGCAAGTCATGGAGGACAGCCGAAGTCTCGGAGGAGCGGAGCGAGCCAGTCGTGAGACCTATTTTTAAAGAAAGGCAATAACGAAATCCTGAGGAACGGTGAGCTTGACTTCAGTATCTGGAGAGTTCCTAGAACAATGACAATCAGTTTGGGGAGCGCTTAGAGGAAAGCAAGGCGGTAAGAAATAGCCACGGTGGATTTGTCAAGAAGAAATCATGGTCATCCAACTTATCTTCTCCTTTGATAAGGGGACTGGCTGAGTGTATAATTTTAATATTGCCCTCACACCAGTGATGTAGCAAGACTGTGGCAGCAGGCCCAGGTTCTTGTCATACTTATATATTTATTTGTTATTTATTTATTTGTTATATTTATTAGCCGCCCCCTTATGCCTACGGCATCCCGGGGTGGCTTACAACACTAAAAACACAACAATAAATGAGCAAAAATGTAAACATTTCTAAAAACATCTTCCCCCCCCCCCCCTCCCTCCCCCCCTCCCCTCCAAAGGCCTGTGCGAACAGCCAAGTCTTGCAGGCCCGGTGGAACGCCAGCAGACCCAGGTCCAGACATGCCATTGGGTCCTAGGCCACAGTGGGTCACCGTCATGTCTGTGTTTACCCACAATTCCCTTCACACACACACAGGGCGTCTTTAGACATAACAAAGATTGGGTGTCAAACCCCCTAAGCGCATGTTTGGCCGGTGTGTGTAAGCACCATAACAATCTCAACACCAATTTGGCCACCCATTGAACACGCGATGTGAACATCATTGCATCACAAGGACAATTTGTATGGGGGATATTTTGGTTATTTCAACTCAGCTATTTGATGGATTATCTCAATGGAAATAACCAAAATGAAATGAATATCTAAAAGAAGCAGCCAACATGGATGTAATTTGCAAGGACAGCCAGCACCATGCATGCGCTGTACATGTGCATTCCCACTTCCTACTCCCTCTTCTGCAGAGGGCTTCCCAGGCAGGACTTCCTCCCGGGGGTTCTGGCCAGCCTTGTACAAAGCACTCTGAGCTCCTGCCAGTTGGAAGGCGATGGAGAAACTCAAGCTATTTTTCTCCGAATAAACACAGCTAAATTAAAAACCTTTCCCACCCAGGAGTATTTCCGATGGAAAGGGCTGCCTGTTATGTAACTTTCTTCTGAAGCTTCTGCCGGCAGATTTCCAATGCAGGAGCCCAGTGTTTAACCAACGGCACGTCATTTACTCCGAAAGAATGAGGAGTGCAAAGCAGCACTGATGGCCAGTTGTGACCGGAGGGTATGTGCTAGCTTCCAAGTGACCGGCTTCATGAATCTGCAGCTCCTCAGAGCGACGGGAGCTCACCAAAGCCGGCAAGAGAAACCAGGAACTACAGAACTATAGAGTTGGAACAAGGATCTCACAGGGCAACTAGTCCAATTCTCTGCCCTGAAGCAGAATACTCTACACCCAAGGACCCACATTCACTGAGTTTTCCCCATTGGCAGCAATGGGGGAAATGCAGTGAACACGAGTCCCTGTAACCTAAAGCACCCCTAACAGACATCTGTCCAGTAGAGCTGAAACGAATACTGAATTTGGTACCTGAAGGCAGTACCAGCATTTTTGAGGACCATGCATGCCACATATTCGACATGGTCAAAAACCAAAAAATCAGGACTGAAAACTAAAAAAACCCCAAGATTGGAAGTTTATATTTAAGGGCCGAAAGTCAATAGTCCGGGACCGTAAGTTAATATTGTGGGACATTCCGGGACATCAGGTACACAGATTGGGTCCTAATTAGGCACCGATTCATTCCCGATATTTTCGAGTTGATTTGGGTACCGGAGATTTGATGGGTATGCCAGATTTTAGGGGACGCATTTCAGCTCTACTGTCCAGTCTTTTCTTGAAAACCTCCACAGACGGCGATTCCACAACCTCCCTAGACAGCTTGTTCCATGGCTGAACAATTCTAACAGTGAGGAAGATTTGTTCCCTAATATTTAGGCTAAACCCACCTTCCTGTAATTTAAAATCTTGCTGCTTCTTCTCTCCTCAGTGGCAATGGAGAACAAATGTTCCCAAATTGGAAACCCCTTGGGGTAGGGAGTGATACCTGTCTTTAAGTCCTGATTGTACAGCACCAGGTACATTTCTGGCACAATGATAATAACAATAATTACGGCTGTGCATTTAGGTTTTGATAAAACATAAATAAACACAAAAGGACCTTTTCAGGTTCCACATTCGAAGCACAAATATTAGGGCTATGTCTTTAGGTTTAGAGCAAATCCAAAGTTTCCGGAAACTCCAACTGGGTCCCACAAACTGCGGCACATATCCATCTCAGAGCCAGGCGGCTCTCTGACTCTCAGCTTTGCCATCTGCTTGGAGAGCCTGTTGTGAGCCTTCCCCGCATGCAGGAGCTTCTGCTGTTTTAGAACTGCCATTTCTAGTACTTCAGCCAGCCCCAACCCAGTGGAGACCAGCTTAGCCAGGGAGAAATGATGAATCCCCAATTCAGCACCCCCCCCCCCCCTCACACCAAGTGACAGCCACATGTCCCATTTCCCCATCCCAAGGCAAAAACCTCCCCGAAACCTAATCCCAAGCCCCTCTCCCCAAACCAGTGACCTCTTCCCTAAGTCAGTGACCCCCTTTAAGCCAGATCCATGCCCCATTCCTACCTCCACAAGCTAACAACCTCCCAAGCAAGTCAACCATATTCTCCACCCTCCTCCAAACCAGTGCTCCCCTTTGTAAGTTGGTAGCATACTTAGCAGCATCTTTTCTTACAGGCCTGTCAAACTGATAGAGCCTCATTGCACTTCTGTGCCAAAATATCCCATGTTCATTGTGTTTTCCCACCTTGGTGGCAATGGGGAAAATGCAGTGAGCGTGGATCAAGATACAAAGAGAAATACACATGAACACTAAAACCACAAATACAAATGCTTGTCCCCGTGCACTGCCCTAATAATTACGTTCTCTGCCTTTTTTTTATTGCATCCATTTCTACATTTGAAAGCTGTCAATCTTGTCCATGCTCAGTTTTCTTTTCTCAAGGCTGAACATGCCCAGTGCCATCAGTCTTTCCTCACAACCGCTCCCCTGTAAGAACTGTCGGACAATGGAATAAGTTGTCAGGGAGGTTGTAGAATCTCCTTCCTTGGATGTTTCCAAAACCCAACTGGACAGGTCTATCCGCGAGGGTGTAAGCAGAAAATATCCTACAAGACAACTCTTGAAGACCCTTCCAACCCTAAGGTTATATGCTTCTATGCCACTTTTATTCCAGACCTTTGATTAACTTTGTTGCACTCCTCTGAATCCACTTCTGTTTGGCAACATCCTTGAAATATGGGGCCCAAAGCTGAACACAGGAAGGAGCGGGGAGTCATTTTGTCATTTCTGAAGACATTACAGGTTGATTTGACTTCTGCTCACTACAGAAATGACAAGAAGAGAATTTGGTGGTCTTGCGTGTGTTGGTGTGTTTTGACATGCCCAGGCGGCCAGGGCAGTCTACAGCTTCATATATGGATAAAATCAGGAACGGCTTTGTAAGGACAGATGTCCTCAAATAAGCCTGAAAGGGTGCCTCCCTAATCAAATCTAGTGGCCACAGGGGAGTTCCTGGCTTGAGCACCCTTTGTTTAGTTTACTGATCCTGTAGATGCAGAGTTTATTCACACCGCCCTAGGGGGTATTATTGAATTAACGTCTTGACTTACTCCTTCCTTCTCCTTTGTTTACCTGTCACATTTCCTGAAGCTATCCTGTGCTGAGCTGTCTAAGAGTACTCTCTCAGTTTGTACAGTGCCTTAGAACCATCTTGGCTAGCTAGAAGGGTCTCTATTGCTGGTTCTCCTGGTCGGGGACAGATCTGGATCCACCGTCACTGTTCCAGTCCCTAAGCAATAAAAACCTACTGATCTGATCCTGAGAGTGTGGTGTCTGCCTTGTGTTTGTCCCATGTGTACTGCTGCAGCAACTCTTAAACCCCTCTACACAAGAGATGACATTGAGACCTCTAATTTTGACTTAAAATGAAGGAGTGACCCAAGAAGTGTCCACTGACCTAGATGGCAAATGTTCCATAGGTTGCAATTTAATTCTTTTAGAAAAAACCTTCAATAATTTACATCTTCCCATTGATTCCCTCACCTGCTGCAAGTGACAGCTTCCCAGCTGTGCTGACAGTTCAGATGGCAGGTTTCCACACCACATGATTTAGAAAGAACATGCTATTTTAACCCCGCTTGAAAAGAGAACAGGGGGAAGTTAAGAAGAAGGGATTCTTAACTGCAGCAGAAATGTAGGTCTGCAAGAAATTGCTAAGCCTCCTTAACAAATCTGTCCTCCTTCCCGTCCTTTCCAGGAGGACTGGATTCCATCTTCTATCTTTGATCTTGTTCTTGATGCTTTGAACTTGATCTTGAAGCATGTACTTTATTTATTGATTTATTTATTTATTTACTACATTTATACCCCGCCCCTCCTGAAACAGCTCGGGGCGGCTCACAAAAATATTTAAAACACTCATAAAATACAACAATTAAAACAGGACCAGGGAACATGATAAATAAGCACTTTAGTACTTATGGCCTTGCTAGGGCTAGTTTTCAAAAGGGCTTTTTGGGAAGGAAACGAGCTTCCCAATTCACTTTAACCTCCCCTGCGTTCCCATGAGCAGAGATTAGGGGAAGGGAAGAGCTATTTAACCCTCTGGTTCCCTCTGCTCATGGGAAGAGAGGTGGATGAAGTCCAGTTGCAGATGAGAAGAAGCCCTTGTTGATATTCCTGCCATAAGGGTGTAAACGAAACAGAGAAGATCGTAAAATCATGGAACTATAGGGTTGAAAGGAACCTTAAGGTTTATCTAGCCAAGCCCCTCCTGGGATGGAGAAATCTGGAGTGACTTGATCTAATGTTACTCGTGCCTTACTGTCTTTGCATGTGAGGAGTTTTCTGTCTTTCATTCCGTACTTTCATTGTTTGCTGTTGACTTCCAGATTTCATAGCATCCCAGTTCTGAGTTTTGATTGATCTGGAAGCCAGTGTTTAGAGAGTTGCATTATAGGCCTGATTTCTCCAGCTGTTCTGTATTTTCACTCTCCCTCTTCAATAACATAATTTCTTCTAGGAAAGCTCCTTAGCCTGCCCGCCTCTATTTCCAATCGACATCAGAGACAAAAACAGGCTGTAGAGCTCCCCCCACAGCCCTGCTCCTGCCGCTCTTCTGCAATGATGCTTATTGATTCCATTAAACCATGAGACGGCGAGGATGCACTTTGATTTGCAATCCTGCTCTAAATATCACACATCATCCTTCATTTACTAGGGGTACAGGAATCGGTGCCCTCTTCCGGGTACTGATTCCTGTACCGATTTACCAATTGGTACAATGGTAAATCGCTAGCCTAGTAACCCCAATCCCTGATTGCAACAGGGGTGAGGGGAGCCTGGGGTGAGCATTGGCAGGACAGTGCCCACGGAATCACACCACTCTGGATCTCTGCTTTTCCGGTGGCTTTATTAGCACACAAGTTCACGCACAGTTATATGTGGCCCTCCCTAGACCCCTGATCCGGCAGCAACCCTCCAACTCAGGTCCCGTCCCATAGCTCCTTTATCTCGATTGTAGGCCCTCGCCAGATTACCTAAAAATATCAGTGCGGCAGGTGCCTCTTCTGACAGGGGGTAGTAGCCCCCTGGCTAGGGGCTGGCTTAGCCCCTCATAGGCAGGGTTTAACTCACCTTTGCCTCTTGCCCTGGCAGGTTCCCCTAGGCAACCCTGTGTCGCTCTTGCCTCCCGCAAGGTCTCTTTCCTCTCACTGAGCCTTGGTTAGGTTTGTTGGACTCTGGGCTGGCCTAGCCCCACCCAAGCCCAGTGTGCAGCATTCAGGCGCTATCCTTGACTCCCTTCAGCGTCTGGGCCCCATTTAGCACCTGCAGTCTTCTTCTGCTGGTGTGCTACACTCTTAAAGGGCCAGTGGCCCAAACAGCCTGCTCCCTGCTCCACTGATATTTTGAGGTAATCTGGCACCTGACTCGGTACCCAGGTCAGGTACCGGATTGGGCACCCAACAGACCTCTCAAAAATGTGGGTATTACCTATGGCTAGCAAATGCATTACCCTTTTAAGCTCCAAAGAGGACATTATGTTTAACTGAAGCTCCAAAATGAATTATGGGAATCTTTTCCTATTTCTAGTGGATGTGTCAATGGGTGTGTCTTCAGATAGACAGCAGCCACACTTCTGCTCTGCCTGACCCCCAGATGGGTCATCAGCGGCCTGTCAGATGTGCAGGTGGAGCAGGGGCAGGGCAGACTGTCCCTGCTCTGGGGCAGTCACACCAGTGGCAGTCCGGAACATCCGGGAGCACCACCAGTAAAGCAGGAAGCCCAAACCTGGGGCACTGACCGGAGGTGGAGCTCTGTCCATCTGCTTGGCAGACGACTGCTGCGTCTCTACTCTCGGACAGGGGATGCCTTAGTTCGCAACTCTATAGTGTGGGGGAGGTGCCGTGTGGGCAGATGGTGGACAGAGCAACCGCCAAGACATTTAAACCCCACCCAAGCAGGGCTGCAAGCAGGTAGACATGAGGGTGCACCCCTGGACCTGCTCTGAGGGGTGAGTCCCGCTGCATCTGTGTGAAAATACCCAGTGTGTGTCTGTCAAACGTTAGGAGAGGCCGGCACCACCATTTTACATGAGGTCTCATCTTTCCTGGATTGGGCGCTGATGGTCTCTGTGAAGAGTGGGAAACGTCAGGAGTTTGGATTGATTTCCTCATGCTTTCCTGAGCGCTGCCACTCTCTCGGCAAAGCACAGGCAGGCAGGAGGAGATCAGCAAGCACAGCATGAAAGCAATTGTCCACCAAACTCAATGCTTGAAAACTTGACCCACTGTAAATCTCCCCCTAGTTTTATTTAGTCTTGGGGAGAAAGATAGTCTTTAATCAAAAGCTCATCTGCTTGCTGGTTATCAAACACACTCTGTTCTAAAACAATTGTGCCCAGATAGCCAACTCCAGAGAGAGTTTTATTTGACCTCAGCAAACCCTGGGCCATAAATCAATTGCATTATAGTCACCACAAGAGATTTTTATTGGAACTTAGTGTTTCTTCCTGGATCCAAATAGCTGGTCAGAACAGGTTGCTCCTTCCCAGCCAGTCACTTGGTTTTATTTTCTTCTATACCCGGCACTAAAAACATCACATGAATCTTTAAATACTCACAAGCTAGAAGGCTTTGCTGTAGAGACTCGTACAAGGGATGTTTCTCGATGCTGAAGTGCACAGTACAGGCTAAGATACTTCCTTCTTCTTTAGTAACATGTATGAGGTTTCAAGGTGTGAGAGGAAACTGCTGGGTCTTGCAATGTGCAGAGATAACCAACTAAGAGGGCCAAACCACCTTTACAGTTTAAAAAAGGCCCCTGGGCCAAACCATCAACTATGGAGAGAGGTTGACCTACGTCATCCAAAAGTCTCACTTTTCACGTTATTTATAGTTTATTTATAGGCCTCCACTGCCAGAGGCTGCTGGGGATTGGGTTCCTGAAGAATTATCTCATGGTCAGGGATGGAAAGTAGTGCAGGATCAGGTCTGGGCGTCAGTGCAGGATCACATCAGAGTCAGACTAGGGGCCAACACATGGACAGACAGGGGTACAGGGCAAACAGGCACAGGATGGGCAGTGAGTCAGGCAGGCAAGTGAACCCATTGGGTAAGAGGTTGGACACCCAGAAGGACAGACTGAAAAACAGATGGTAGGAATACAACGCAAAGCAGGTCCAAAACAAGGATTCGAACGTAGCTGAGTCATCAGTGATCAGCTGAGTCATTCCACCCTCTACTACATAACAAAGAGGTGAGCTGTCCTCTTCTTTCTCAGAATGACTATGGTTCAGTGCTAACTAGGGCTTCCTGTTGCTGGCGGGGAGCAGACCCCCAAGCTTTTAGTAACGGATTCGGGTCTCCCCTTCTCCAAAACAAATAGGACAAATTTGGTCTGTAAGCCAAATCCAGCCCATTGCTGTTTTTGTATTTGGCTCCTTTCGAATTCCTGAATCTGGCCCATGGATCCAACCCCAACCCTTAAACCCCGACAGATTGATCTCATGGAAAGGAGCAGAGATGAAGGCATACACTCAGGCTTAGGGGATGGATCCATGGCAAAGATCCGTGAACTAGACCCTCCTCTTTCTTCCCTTACCCTGAGCATCTCCCCTAAGCAACCCTCCCCACCCCTCCCACAACTGAAAGCTTGTACTAGTTTTATTTTCTGCATGGCCCATGGGAGGGAAAAAATCTCCCCATCCCTAAAAAAGCTAAGGGATTTGAAATGCATCTGAGTTCTGGAAAGACCGTGGTGCAATCTAGCATTTGAAACTGATTAATCAGTCATCATCAGCTGGCTGTATTAAAGAAATAGCTGAAGAAATATTCCGCAAAGAACAGCCCTATTGTTGGTTTTTCTCCTACCAGGCTGACTCTGCCAATATGTCTCTCCAGAGACAGAATTTTTAAGAATAAGCCATTATCGACAGAAACCCTACGGTCCACAATTACTCACTGATCTGCTTAGGAAATTCCTCTCCGTCAGCTTTCTTTCTGTCAAGCTGAGACGCTGCTGAGTTACATGGTGGAGAGCACCAGGCTTGCTTCAGTTTGAAAGGGAGGCACAAACGACAGCAGCCTTTGAGCAAGGAGAGAGCGTGCATTTCACTTCACCAGAAACACAAAAGTCAAAAGTTGTTAAGATTAGAGTTGAAGCCAGAGTCGTAACTAGCCTATGGCCAAGATGCGTTGGCCATGGGTACATTTCTTTTCTGTCCCCTCTCTTGTTCAAAGTGTATAATGCAGCCATTGGATGAGGTAATGAGGAGGTTTGGTGCTCGGTGACTTAAATATGCTGATGACACCCAACTCTGCCTCTCTTTTTCATCTGACCCAGATTCAACAATCTCGGTGCTTACTCAGTGTTTGGTGACTGAGAGCGAGCCATGTGAAACTGAATCCCAACAAGACGGAGGTGATGTTGGTGGGGAGGGCGGTGGGACTGGCATTCCCCATCAGTGATGGGGTTTGCCCCCCTCTGGTCCCTCAGGTTCGGAGTCTGGGAGTGTTCCTTGATTCCCAGCTCCACCTGGATGTCCATGTGGGGGCTGTGGGGCCAATTATGCCTGGTGTGGTGGCTACGTCGGTGCCTCTTGGACTCTGATCTTGCCGCTATCATCCATACTTTTATCACCTCAAGGCTGGACTACTGTAACATGCTCTATGTGGGGCTACCCATGATAATGGCTTGGAGGTTGGAGCTGGTGCAGAATGCGGTGGTCCATCTCCTTACGGGGACGGGTCACTGTGAGCACATTACACCTGTGCTCCGTTTTCTGCACTGGCTGCCTATAGCCTTCTGTGCCCGATTCAAGGTGTTGGTACTTACCTATAAAGCCCTATACAGCCTAGGCCCTACCTATCTGTGGGATCGTCTCACTCTCTGGGCTCTAGATCGACCCCTGTGGTCAACTGGGAGCGCTCATCTCAAAGTCTCCCGAGTATCTCAGGGGGCAACTATGGAGAGGACGTTTTCAGTGGCCACACCAAGGCTATGGAACTCCCTCCCAGTAGAGGTCCATGTGGCCCCCGACCTCCTCCCCTTTCAGTGATTATGTAAGACCTGGCTGTTCCGCTAGGATTTTGGTGGGTGAGGGGTGGGGGAATTTGTAATGTACGGGGGGAGAAAGGCAAGGAAAGGGAGAAGGTAAAATGTAGGGTATGAGGAAGGAAAGATATTGGTAATACAATGAAGGCTAGTCAGGGTTTTTTGTGTGCAAGCACCACAGTTCTGTAAATGCAACCTGAAAAGCAGAGCTCTCACAGAACGTAGAGAAAAAACCTGACCCTTCCATTATAAATGGTTGCAGTGCCCTCCCCCAAAGCCCCCCTGATTGGTTGTGGGAGGCAGCAGGCATTGAGCAATCACAGAGTGCCATGAGATTGCTGGAGCCTGCTTGCGCTGCTCATTGGCCAGTGATACATCCATTAGATACTGCTGAGTTGCACACCTCTCCCAACACAGGCACAGTTCAAGAGTTCAACCATGTTTAGGGCTCCAAGATGTCTGCTCCCTCCTCCCCTCTCCACATTTCCCCTCCAAAACCCAACTGCCACAGCACGAATAACAACAACGATAACAACATTGCTGTTATCGGTTTCGGTATCGTTAGTCTCAGTTTTCATATTTGTTATTGCAAAAACAAAAATGCCAATTTTCGTTAATGTTAGTGTAATAACAAAAATGACATGCACACCCCTATGGGAGGTAGTGAGTTCGAATCTCACTTACCAACAGAAGCTGGTCCAGTAAATGGTACTATCTTAAGTATTTATTAGTATTTATTTATTTAAATGTATATGCCAACCTTCTCAGAGACTCAGGGCAGCTTCCAATCCATAAAAAAACATTTAAAACTAATACAAAAAACTAGGGCTGCACTGAATAGAGGAAAAAATATTTGCCGAGTATTTCCAAGGGCCAAGCAGTGGTCCCACGTTTTCAGACTGCCCCTCATACTAGTGGAGAATACTCAGCAAATTTCCTTATTCTTTGCAGCTTCCTCTACCTCCACCCATTGTTTCAGCTGATACTCAGTCTTTTTAAGGCGCAAAAGCCGCTTTTATTCTGCCTTAGACTGTTGTAATAAACGCAGTCTATGAGGGGCATTGTCCCTCCGAAACTGTTGGTATAAGGCCCTTATTTCCTTTCTGGACAGATAACACTCCCTATCAAACCAAGGCTTCCTGGACAGTCCAGAACCCACTTTCTTGTTTTGACAACTCCCTCTAAGGATCTCCTTGAGATCTTCTACTATAATTCTGTAGCCAGCCAAAAGGTCATCCATATCTTGGGCAACTTCAAGCCCATGGAGCCAGGTTGAACCCACTGAAGAGGCCAGAAGCTGTTGGCTATCCCTTTCTAACTTCCGGTTCCATCTGACTTCAGGTGGAACACAGGTCACTGGGCATACTGGTGAGGTTATCCCAGACGGCAAATCCAGCCCCTTTCTCCCCAAAATCAACTGAACCAGGAGATGATCACTACCAGGGTGGTAAACCACCATGAAACATTCAAGCTGGGAATAGAGAGAGGAGCTGATACCATCATCAGGTCAAGAACACTGCACCCCTGGGCTGACAAAAAAGTAAATTCGGCAGGATAATCCTGCGGGGCCGTGCCATTTAAAACTATCAGGTCCAAGTTTATGATTAATTCCAGCAAATGCAATCCATTGCTGTTTACCCCCTGATCTTTACCCCATGCCGGGGTCCTCCATGGCCCTGAATACTCCAGCACCAAAGAGGGCCTCATCGGACATGCCCAAACGAGCATTAAAATCCCCTACCAAGAGGATCCCAGCCTCTGGATAATGCTCTTCAATGGAGTCAATAAGAGATGTTAACTCTTGCCAGCTGTTTTCTCTATAATAACGTGACGTGCAGGGAGGGATATAAACATTAATAAGCGCCAGGATCCCACTTGGGAATTATAAAATTGTTCCACAAGCAAAAGTACAAGGCCCTGGAAGCGGATGACAGGCCAAAGCCAGCCCTGAGGATACAAACCACGCAGAGTCACCACTGGCATGGCCCTTTCCTCCCGTTACAAACGCATCCACACAAAATGAATCATAATTTGGGAGAGAAACTAAACCTTGATGCCAGGTTTCTTGCAAACAAACTATATCGTTACTGGCCAGGAAGGACAAAAAATCAAGGCGATAGCCTGCCTTGGCCCTCCAACCTGCAATGTTCCAGGACAACACCCTGATCCCGGGAGAGCCCTATGCAGAATTCCTTATACATCTATGTTCACTCTCCCTAGCTGGATAAAGCTCTAACTGGTGTTCCCTCCCCACACTGTCTCTATCGGGGAGGCTACTATTCCCCTCTGCCACCCCCGAATACTGGTTTGTACTTCCCCCTAATTTACTTCCTTGGAAAGAAAATACTTGATCCAGTTTTTCCCCTGCTACATCACCAAAGACAAAGGAGGTGGGAATATTCCAGGGGTCCACTACACTACTCTCACCAAGTTGGACCCGCGCCAACCCCACCCCTGGAGGCACAGAAATTACATCACCATCCTCAGCAGGATCCAACTGCCTATCTGCCATCCGCCGGGCAGATGTATAGGCTTCCTTCCTTACTCCTGGGTTGAGCAAGTATACTTCCCCAGGATTTATATGCCCATCCTCTCAGATGAAACTTCCCTCCTCTGCCCCTGGAATGGCCCGAATTACAGGCGAACCATACATCACCAGGTGGGTGGATCTATGCTTATTCGACTCTGGAAGGGGCTCTGCCTTAGGGAAGACCAACCTCCTGCTTACAGGTTGCCACAGAGCACCACTACGGACAGCAGGGGGGTGTATACGGGGAATCTCCTCCCCCAATTGCCTCTCCAGCTTGAACTGGTCCCTCTGGATTTAGATAGATGATATTAGTTGCACACGGGAATCGATAATGATACTGATACCAAAAATAAAATCTTCATTTGAAATGGCACCGTTACCAATACCGAAAATAATAACGATAACAAAAACGATAATGAAAACGACATTGTTGTTAATAATGATAACGAAAATGACATTTTTGAATAACGAAAACAAAAACCGAAAACAACATGGGGCCTGGTGCACACCCCTAACCTTCCACGCATTCCTTAATGGCCAGTCTACTCTGCTGGAGACACGCAAGATTTTGCAGTCCTTGCCCAGGACTGTAGGACAGCTGTCAAAATCAGGGCTTGATGCAGGATATCTCATGCAACGCAGGACACACGAGAGGTTTTATGGAAGTAGCTAAAGCTTTCCTGGTTTTTTTCCTCTCTGGGAGATTAAAAGGTGCCATGATCAGAAGGCTGCAACTGTTATTAATAGATGCAGATAGATCATATTTGCAAATTCTAGCTTAGCAAGTAAAACTTAGCCATTCCTCAGTTTTTAATGACACCATAAATTTCTCTGTCTACTTTTAAAAGGTTGGGACAATCCTGTGAAGGTCTAGCGCTCTCAAGGACTTTTATGGCTCATGAAATCGACTGTAAATTTGGGTCACGAATCAGAAACCAGGGACTCTGAAGAAGTCCCATTGCAGCCCCTACGGCTACTTCAGAGTAAGCAATTTGCAGATTGTGGCCTTGGCAGTGAAGGAGTGATGGTGCTGGCAAGAAGTGAAATTCAGAGCGAGGGAGGGGGAAAAAAACAGTCAGCAGATCATGCCAGGATGCTAGCTGTCTCCTGACCTACCTGGAGACAACACAAAAATATTACCTGCAACTTAGACGTATTTTATTTTTAGATCACCATTGCTCCCTGTTCTCTGAAATCATGTCACTGTGGCTGAACTTGCAGCATTGTTAAGAGAATACAAATGGGCTCTTCTTGGACAGTGCTTTGCAGATAGTTTTGCTCAGATTGAACGGGTCACCATTGAGTTACCTCAGAACAAATTACCCTGGACAAACCCTTGAGAGGTGCTCATCACCCTTGACTTCCATTATGTCTATGAGTGCGGGAATCCAAAGTATATCATCGGCAAAAACTAAAATTTTCCGTTTCCCAAAACTGTATTCAAAACCATTCGATTTCTATAGCCCAAAAGTTAGAACTGTACAAAGGGTTCTTTATAGATACACCTCTCTGATCAGTTTGACCAGCTTCAACTTGGGTCTTGTTTTTATGAGCAACGGTAACAATTCCATAGACGTTATTCGGAGTAACTAACTACATCTCTTTGTTTCTCTTCTCATGTATAGGGGGAAGCAGGGATTAAATAGCTAATCCCTTCCTCTGATTTCCCTACTCAGGAACTTGCAAGGAACTACTAGCAGGGTGATGTGGAATAAGAATCAGTCAGTGAGATAGAGAGATGCTGTGCCCATGCCACTAGGGAAGGGAAACACAAAAGCAGGAAAACTGTCAGCTGCTGGGAAAATGGATCAAGGTAATTATTACCCTCTTGTATTACCCTCTTGCCTCCCCTGTGTAGGAACCTGCCTCCCCACTTTAACCCTGCTTTTTTGCAGTGGCAATTACCACCCTTTAAAGTTATCCTGCTTGTGGAAACAAAGGGGTTGTTAATGTCAGGTAGGAGGTACTTACTTCCACTAAATGTGTTTGTGTGACCATGCCCTTGAACTTCCATTGTTTTTTTTTTTTAAATAGGTTGGAGTTTTAAACTATCCAGTGTTTGGGAGCACTATGAATTTCCTATTCAACATGAACCTGACCTTTCTCCCCTCTTTCCCATGGAAAAATGTATTAGTGCTAACTGAAGAGTATTTAATTTTTAGTAGTTAATGATTATGTCTGATGGATGCATTTCTCCAGAGACATTGCCTATTTTTTGGTATCAGGGACAGTCTCTTTGCCTAGCCAAGCCACTCAGCCCCCCTTCCACTCCCCACCCTTTTTTTTTGCAGGGAAGACATAACGCACGGAAAGGCTTTCCCACTCAACTCCTAGTAACATTCACACCTTGGTTTCCTGTTATGTATTTTCAGAGTCATTCAGCGAAATGGGCTTTTAGAGCACAATTACAAATTCATCTAATGCAAGAAGCCTTCTTGCCAAAGAATACTTCTGTAAACACAGGAATCTCTGGGGAAAGACCTTGAGAGGAGAATGTGAAATACTTAACAGGACGTAATACTGCAATACTGCTTTCAGCTATTGCAGATGTGCTGGTCCAGCAACATAAGAACATAACCAGAGCCATATGGGGTCAGACCAATGTTCCATCCCATCTCAGACAGCGGCCAACTTTAGCTGCCTCAGAGAAGAGCACAACAGGTCCTAATGGAATAATTTGTTTCCAACATGGGGTTGTCGTAGAGTTACAATTTCTGTGATGTCCGAATGGACTGACCTTGTGGAACCTTAGTCATAGTGGATAACATCTGAGTTGCTTCTACCTCAAATTGCTTTGGTTTTTTTGGAGGGTGATTTGAAGGGCTACTCAAAAAGGCAAATAATAATCTCAAAAAATAAATCCACGACCTGTTTCAACTCCAGAATTTACTAATATATTAATTACTGTATTAACTCCCTTATGTGAGAAATGTACCAAAATATGCCTATTTGACTTAAACTGATTATCAAATGCTCAGTTGGACGTTAGGTGCTCAACCTCCACTGAATGCACGAGTGGCTGAGAGGAGCCCTAGCTCCTGTTTCTCCCTTTGAAAAGCTTTCCTGTACTCAGTGTATTTTATAGTGAGCCATAGGGGCGACGGAAGTCCCACCCCCTCTCCCTCTGCCACCGGGAGGGGGGGAATGAGTCCCTGCAGTCTCGCTCCCAGCCCTGACAATGGGTGATCAGGGGCCAAACAGTGATGTGGTGGTGGGGGGAGGAGGCGAGCCCACCTCGCTCTCAGCCCCCTCCGACGCAGCAACTGTGGCGGTGCTGGCAGGCAGGCTGCTAAAACTCCCGCTGGAGCTGGTGCCCCACCCCCAAAAGTCACAGGGGCAATGGAAGTCCCACCCTTTCTCCCTCTGCCACCAGGAAGGGGGGGGGATGAGTCCCTGTGGTCTCGCACCCTGCCTGTGGCAGGATGGGCGGGTTAAAAATATTTTAAATAAATAAATAAATACATTAGAAAACCTGGAACAATTAACTCACACCCTTATGTAATTGGTGGAACTCAGAGACCCCTATCCAACAGCCATTTCAACACAAATAGGTATGAAATCACAGGAGGCAGATGATGAGGCAAACTTACTTTGACAACGTCTTCATCAGAAGACTTGCACTCTACTGATTCCGAGATGTCGGTCACAGCACTGTTCTCCTCAATGGAAACCACTTTGATGGGCACTGCCACTGTCTTCCCAGTGAGAATCGCAGTGTTCAGAATATCTGTATCCTGCCACAAAACAAGAAGCAAGCAGTGTTGTTAAGGAGTTTCTTGAGGTATGAGCTCTAGTGAAGGTTAGACAAACTCCCAAGAAGATCCTCAGACTTGTGAGAAGTCAATGAAGCTCTAGTAGGGATGTGCAATTTGTTTCATTTTTATTAGTTACTAAAATGATTGGAGTTCATTCATTTTAAACTAATATTCCAAAAATGAATGAATAGGCAAATGACATACATTTGTTTTCATCCATTTTCATTTTTTTTCCATTTAATTTTAATTTAATTTTTTGTAAAAAACAGACTGTGCATATGCAAATGGCCACTGGACCATTCTATGAATGCACACCCTTTCCCAAAATGGTGCAGCAGCCATTTTGGGAAAGGGCAGCCAGCCTGCACATGCAAATGGCTGCCGGTGCCATTTTGGAAAAGGGCATGCACGTGCAAATGGCCCTGAAGGCCATTTTGTGCATGCACAGTGCGCTTTAAAAAAAAAAAAAAAAAAGTTAAACAAGATGTTCCGGCACTGCAAGCAGAGCTCACGTCACACCCAGGTGGCCTGCCTTTAAATGGACGGACCACCCGAGGGGTGAGGCAGACTACTTCTGTAGTGCGTTTGAAGCCCAAATCTTTATGTAATTCTTTGGTTTTGGCATCTACTACGTTTATGAATGTTTGAACCAAGACCCATCTTTTCAATAGGTTGTACAGGTTCCCTTACAGGATAAGGATGGAGAGATCAGAAATACCTGCCTACCTGCGGGACTTCCTCACCCCCCGGGTTCTGGATTGGCCCCTGCGATCATCCAGGAGCACCCTTCTCGAGGTCCCCCAGGTTTTTCAGGGGGCAACTCTGGAGAGGGCGTTCTCGGTGGCTGCACGTAGGTTGTGGAACTCCCTTCCAGAAGAGGCCTGGATGGCCCCAGACCTCTCCTCTTTTCGACAACTATGCAAGGCTTGGAGAGGGAGAGGGATGAAGGGAGGGGGGATGAGGGATAGGGTGGTAGGGGTTTTAAATTTATCTTTTTTTAAGCATTCCCATTTTATTTTTAACATTTGATTTTATTATTGTATAATATGCAGTTGTTAGCTGCTTCGAGCTGCCTTAGGTGGAAGAGGCGGGATAATTTTTTAAAATAAATAAAATAAATTAAATAAAAAGGGTGGTCACTTGGGAGAGAAGTGTATTCTGAGTAGAATATCCTTCCAAAGCCAGACACGTAGTGGCATAAACGAAAACAAACAATGACAAACAACAGAATGGTGGATGAGCAGGAAGCTATGTGATGCAGTGGGTCAGGCCACGAGTGACTGATCTGATATGGCTTGACAAGCCCTGTGTTTGTATGTCTCTAAGACTTTATGCCTGTATCACAAGAAGAAGGAAACCAGCTGCTCCCCTTATTCTGACTTCACAAGAGGACCCTGTTGAGGATACTGACAATGCGGTCTAGCAGTATCAACTTAATCACATTAGGAGGCAGCGAATTTCTGAACTGGAATCAAAACAAAGGGCTTGCCATTTGATGTATATACCATTTGATGTATATACCATTTGACCTCAACTCCTGACATGATCAACCCCCACCCCCAATATCTTCACCCATTCCTGCCTGAGATAGAGACACTCGGGCTGACATGAAGAATCAGCACCCTGCATATTCGACAAAATTTCCGTATAGATTCTGGGAGTACAAAACCCCAAATTCTGCCAGCAGATTCCGCGAGAAAAATAAATGATGCAAATTAAGCAAATCTTGAAAATTATACACTTTTCCAAATGCAAATACATTTCCCAACATGCAGTTCCATAAATTTCAAATGTTTCATATCTAAAAACTACAAAACAGCCCACGGACCCTTGAGTGAGGTTCTTGTGGAATTTGTTGCCAAAAGATGTGGTCAAGGCCAGTAATGTAGCTGGGTTTTAAAAAGGATTGGACACGTTTCTGAAGGATAGGTCCATTAGCAGCTCTTAGCTGGGTAGATTTTGGGAAATGTAACCACTTACTCTCAGGAGATGGGAGTGAACAACAGGGAACGGATCACCCCAATGTGAACTGTTGGATACTTCTTCCAAGCGTCCAATATTGGCCATTGTTGGAGATAGGATTCTGGGCGTGATGGACCATTGGTCTGACCCAGTATGACACTTCTTATGTTCTTAGGTTCTTATATTTGTCTTCACTAAGGTCATGTACTGCAGCTAGAGCTGAAACGGGTAGCACATTTGCTACCTGTAAGTAATTATGATATTTTCGAGTAGTCTATTGGGTGCCTGATTGGTACGTGAATACCAAATCGGGCACCCAATTACCTGAAAGTACAGGGTGTTACTGTTACTGAGTTGCTGATTTACCATTTTATTGATTGGTATAATGGTAAATTGGGATGGAAAGTCAAAAAATTGGTACCAGAAGTCAGAAAACTAGATAGAAAACAGTAAATTGGTAACTCAAGTAGCTCGTGGGGCACTAATCAGGTACCTAGACCAGTATTCTGTCTCTGACAGTGGTCAACACCAATTGCTTCAGAGAAACAATAGAAGAACAAGATCAAGATGTATATAAAGAGTGATCGATCTCTTGTCAATTTATATACTTGTTTCTTTGGCACAGCTACTACGCACCATGAATAGAGAACCAAATCCTTGCTTAAGATAGTTGTTGAAATCATACCAGATATTAACTCACTTGGGGCTGTGTTACTCCACATTGGGCAACATTACCCCATGATGCAGTGGACCATATGGGTGGCAACTGCCAGATGTTCGCCCAGCTCCACCTCAGGGGCAGGCATCTCACTGCTATGTCATGTATGAGTCCACCTGAGAAGGCCGGTGATGCATCGCATGTTACTTTTGCCCAACCTGGGCCAAGGTTGCCCAATATGGGATAACAGGCTGCTTCCTGTGTATCCAGACCTGTGCATCCCCTCCTCCCGGTGGGGTCCACAGGCACCATAAAGTGGCAGATGCACTTCACCATTCCCTGTGTGTCCACGTCAAGGTCAGGATAGTGGGTGGACGGTGGGATAGCGGGTGGGCCAGGGCGGGGCTCCCACTTCTGTGGACGACTACAGGATTTGTGACAGCAGCCCACCCACCTGGTTGCCCTGTGGCGAGGCAGATAGTTTGGACTGCTCTCCCCAACTGCCCAAAATGTGACGGCTGCATTCGCCCTTCCCAAGGCGGACGGGGGATTGGGCCCACCCTGTTTTGTGTGGCTTTATCCAGTGTTTTTTCATGCTTTGAGACTTGAGTAGAAATTCTGATTATAAGCCAAAATTAAGATATCTGTGGATCTGCGCCATTCAAACTTCATTGACTGATCACCCCCATAAGCTGCCCTCCTACCCTCATGCTGCAGCATCCTCATTATTGGTTAATCCAGCCTGGAGGCAAAAACATTCCTCTTTTCCTCTTCTATGTCTCCCTTTGGCAATCTCTCTGAGCAAAAAGGGAGGTGGCTGCCATGGAAGAGTAGACTCGATATTGGATATTTGCATTGTGAACTTCAACTGTGTTAAGCTAATTGAAGTTAACAAAGTTGGCATTTGCAGTTGGTTAAACTGAATCTGAAGATTTGTCGCTGGAAATGAATCTCTGGGTTTGATTTGCAAATTAAAAAGAAAGAAAAAAGCAGCCTTATTAGTTCCAGCTCTAGCGGCCACCTTCCTGAATAAAAGAAACGCGAGCTCTGCATTTGAAAGAGCGGATAGAACCAATATCCCGGCTGCTGCTCACATTTTTTTTTGTTGTGGCTGAGGAAGAAAGAGCACAGGGAAATGGGAGGGTGGGCAACATGAACAATATATGAACTGAGTCCCCTTACACACTCACCCCCAGATCCTTCACTCACACTCAAAGGGTGAAAACAGACGTGACGCTGGTCTGCTATGGCCCGGGATTCGGTGCACGTCTGTTTCATCGTTGGCTTGCTACTGCCCCAAGGCAGATGACGGCTGGTCCAGAATGAGTCCTCTGGATGATCCCAGGTGCTCGTTCCAAGCCCAGTTCAGCCCCACCATCCCTGCTGTGGGGTGGGGACAGCCACGGCTAGTAGTTGCCCATGACTCCACGTTAAGGCGATAAGCGGGGGGCTATTAGTGGGGTGGGACTGGCCACCAGCACATCTGTAGTGCCCCATACACCTAAGGGGTGGATGGGCGGTGGGTCAGCTCTCTAACCGTGAGCATGTTTGGCTGGTGTTCCTCCCCAACCTGGAAAGTTGTGGACGCTGTTTCCTGCCCCATCCCGGGGTGGTGAGCTGCCATGCCACCCACATGTCTGTTTTCACCCAAACTCAGCCCCCTTTACACACACATTCCCCCCTTCACCTAAAACAAGAAACCAGGCTTGCTTCTTCCTTCCTGCGGCTGTCTTAGAACTCGAATGGATGGGAGCTAACCCCAGGCTGCTTAGGATAGGACAGATGGAGGAAAGCTCTGTTAGGAGCCTACTCACAGTTCTCCAGCACAAACAAGAGGTTTATCAGCAGAGAGCGGAGAGACCAGATCAATCTTTCACCCTTCTCTGTGCTCTACCCACAGCACTGGGCTCAGGAGCCGTACTTGTCAGCTGGGGGCCCCGCTGCGCTCCGTCCATACGGCAAGAGTGTGCAGGGAGGCATTCCTGGGGGCTGCTCCACAGATCTGGGCTAGAGCTGAAATGCGTTAGCTCATTTGCTACCTGTGGATAATACCCGCACTTTTGAATGCCATATTGGGTCCCCAATGGGCTACTTGAGTACTGAATGAGCATCTGATGACCCCAAAATATTGAGTATTACTGTCACTCAGTTACTGGATTTACTGACTTAATACTAATAGGTACCAATCGGTAAATCAGCAATGAAATTGGGATGGTAAGTCAGAAAATCAGTACCAGAAGTCAGGAAACTGGCACCAGAAGTCAGAAAATTGGGACGATAAACAGTATTTCAGCACATTAGGTAGCCTGTCAAGTACTATCTTACCAGGTCAAGCCGAGTACCGCAATGTCAATGAACTGACGTGTTTTTGCAGGTACGTCTTTGTGAACCTCCCTTCCCCAAGAGGTTCACCAAAGTCCAAGCCTGAGCATTTTCCGGCGGTCATGCAAGACCCATTTATTTAGTCAGGCACTCAGCAGGCCCAAATAGGGCTTGGGGCATTTTTTGGTGGGTTTTTAATATAATTTTTATATTGCTTTGGTTTTTTAAATATTCCTATTTTATATAAGAGAATTTTCTTAATGTTAACTTGTTACCCACTCTGAGCCTTTTGGGAGCAGCGGGTAAAAAACCCAACTAACTAAATAAATGCAAAGCTGGGGCAATTGTTCCTTTTTAAAAATTTTCCTGGGAGCAAACACTCTTGGATTTGGCAGACAACAAAACACTCTTGGATTGTGTGGAACAGAGCCCTCCCCTGGGCCCCACAGGGTCAAGTAATCTAGCTGCAGCAGCAGGATATATTTCCTGTCCTGTGGGCGGGAACTAGTCTGCTCTTGTGGGAATTTGAAGGAACAGACTTATGTTCCGCCTGGGGAAGAAGAGAGACCCCTCTCACCCCAAAATTGCAGATGGGGCTGGCTTGTTTGATGCCAATCAGCAAGTTAGCCCCACTCACACCGTTTCAGGGGCTGATATTCTTCCAAACTGAGATCAGCCATGGGGCAAGATAATCCCACTTGAGGTCCAGAGGGTGGAAGGCTACAAACAAACCCATGCTCAGACACAATGGGGGAAAATGCAATAAATACAGGTCCCTGTATGCTTGATTATATTGTACCCATCCTGCATTCTCTGCATTGGCTGCCAGTAAAGCAGCAGATTGACTTTAACATTGTGTTGCAGATATTCAGGGACCCTGGATGGTTTAGGGCCTAGTATATTTGAAACCTGCTCCTGGAAACGCCCCCTGATGGTTATCTGAGCTCCGTAGTCACTTGGCGTCATGGAATTCTGCCATTGCGCCTGAAGTCGGCGGGTGATCGGTTCTTGGCAGTGGTGGGCTCCTCAGTGATGAACTCTGTCCCTTCAGATGTGTATCTCAGTTCGTTCCCCTTTGTTTTTTAAAAATCTTTGGAATATAATTAATTATTAATCCTCAGGTGTGTTTAGAGAATCCACTTCTGGTTCCCCTCAATCTATATTTTCTTCCCCCTCCAAATTGCTTTAATTGGTTTTTAACTGGATTTTAAGTTTTGATTATGTTTTACTGTATTTGACCGTATTTTCTGAAGGTCTCTGAGTGCCATTTGGAGGGGGGACACTATATAAATAAAATTATTTTTGATGAAGAAGAAGAAGAAGAAGAAGAAGAAGAAGAAGAAGAAGAAGAAGAAACCCAACCTCTTCTGGCTGAGACTAAGGGTACTTTTAGATGGACACGGGCCTGGCCACCCCGGGAACTGCTCTGCCAGCTCTGCCTGGGTCAGGTTTAAATGGACCCAGTGGTTGCCCTGGACCATGGTCTGCCCATGTGGAGTCCCCCACCCCTCCCGCACCATAGAGTTGTGAGCAGATCGCCTGATGCTGTAGGCTGCTGCCTGCGACTCTATGGCATTGGGGAACGGCTGTTCGGAAGCAGAACTGCAACATGGGTCCACCGAGCAGATAGACTGCAGTTCTGCCTTGGGATCGTGCCCTGGGTTTGGCTGACACATTTTGCGGGCGGTGCTCTGGGATGTTAATGAGTACCACAAGTAGGGTGCCTGCTCTGCTCCAACATCTGGCGGTGCAGCGTTAGACAGTAGGAATGGGAGAATGCTATTCAGAAGTTCGAACCAAACTCGACCAGTTCAGTCGACTGAACCGAACTTCCGAACCGAACTCGATTGTCGAACCGAACCAAATTTCTGAACTTGGCTCTGTTTGCCCATCCCTATAAGATAATATTCCATTTAGTTCAATGGGACTTGAAAGTTCGGAGTTCGGACCGAACTCGAATAGTTCGGTCGACCGAACCAAACTTCCGAACTGAATCAAATTTCCGAACTGAATCAAACCGAACCGAATTTCCGAACTCGGTTCTATTCGCCCATCCCTATTAGACAGTCAGGCCCATCAGGTAACTGAATGACAGTAATACTCAATATTCTGGGGTCATCAGTGGCCAGCACCAGGGCGTGGCCAGCACTGGGGCAGCTCATTGGTCTAAAAGCACCCACAGTGTGGAACTGTGTGGGATGGAGGATGCGTATAGGTGGCACATAAATAATTGTTCAATGGGGTGGGTGGGGGTGGACATCAGTTTGGCGGGATGGGAGTGAGATGTTATTTTTGCCTCCTGCGCAGGGCTTTAGGACAGAAGACAACTACAAATCTAGGAGGATAGCCGTGTGACTACTGTAACATGCAGAAGAGCCGTAGGCCAGTTCTTGTGACAATTTTTCATTTATCACCAGTGAATTCTTGTACCTGGCCATGATTTTTAAGTGGGATTAAAAGTAGAGATGCTGTTACCAAGCTTAAAATAATTGCAAGAATTCCCAGGAAATTTCTGGACAGAAGATGTGCAAAATTTGACTATTAGCTCATTACCAACAATTAGCACAGGGTGTTAACAAACAAAAGGGGGCCTCCTCGAAGCCTGTGGTCACTCCATGGGGCTCCCCTTGCAGGCTCTGTGTGGGGCCAAAACAAAGAGATAGGTGTTCTCCCTGCTGTGGTCCACCCGTGTGTCTCCCCCCCCCCTCCACCATTAGAGCTATGGTCGCGCCCCCTCCACCTCTGCACCATTAGAGCTGTGGTCGCGCCCCCTCCACCTCTGCACCATTAGAGCTGTGGTCG
>QEPC01002388.1:15300367-15320359 GCA_003113815.1 Sphenodon punctatus | reverse complement strand
AGAGCTGTGGTCATGCCCCCCCTCCACTTCTCCACCATTAGAGCTGTGGTTGCGCCCCCTCCACCTCTCCACCATTAGAGCTGTGGTCATGCCCCCCCTCCACCTATCCACCATTAGAGCTGTGGTTGCGCCCCCTCCACCTATCCACCATTAGAGCTGTGGTCGTGCCCCCCCTCCACCTCTCCACCATTAGAGCTGAGGTCGCTCAACTGATGCCCGCAACGCCATGATACTTAATGTGTGCATCGCAACAGTTGGGGGGGGGGGATGGGGCAGCTGCGGGGGTGCTCCGTGCCTCCCCCAACACACAGAGGCAGCGTGTTGCCTGTATTTGCCTGTATGGAGGGTTCCACATTTCCCAGTTTGGCGCCGTGGGGAGCAGCCATGGAGTGAGAACATCTGGCGGCCCCAGAACAAATGAGCAGGTGAATCCAGGGTTAATGGGGGAAAAGTGGGACGATGTCTCGTTTGTTAACATCCGTGCTTCAATCTCTCGCTCTTCACTAATGGTTTCATTAAGTTAAGCCACACTGGAATGGATTTCTTTTGATTAATTGTTTCGGGGGATGCATCTGAGGGCAGAAAGGCAAAAAGCTTAGATTCTCAATACAGAAGCTTGATGACATTTTAAAATATTTTTCAGAACGCGGCTTCAGCATCAGGAATACACGCTCCCACGGAGCACAAAAAGGAATGAAAACATATTAGACAGACTCGCTAACAGGAATGTGGCTAATAGCATTAGTGTCATCAGAAATGTTTGACATTAGTGGAGAATGGGTAGCTAATCATACTACGCTACTAAGGTCTATTAGAGCAAGGATGGGAAAAAGTTAATGCTTCATCTTCATTTAAATCAGTCATGACTCATCAAGATTGGAACTGCTTTAAGTATAATCTGCTCATCAATTACAAGGCACTAAGCAAACTGCAACCCTGCAGTAAGTTCTTGCCCTTTGGCCATGATGTGAAAAAAGGCAGGACGGGCCAATGGTTAGGGGTTTAGTTTAGAATGGTGGTGGGGGGTGGGCAGGCTGAGGTTTGTGGGATAAATAGGGCACCATGGCTGGTTCTGATTTAGCCCCCTTCCCATTCTTGGATAGGGCCCATGGATCCAACCTCTGAAAAAATGAACTCATTGAGAAGGGAGCAGAGATGAAAGCAGGCATCAGAGTAGGGGGTGGGGGTTTCCAACTTCAAGACCCGTGTACCGAAATAGTCACATGGGGTGTTTTTAGACAGGCGATTACCCACCAATCACCCCACCCATCATGCATGTTGCAGGCTGCATAGGTCACCAATGAGGCCCGGTTGGTTGGGTGATTGGTTGGTAATCGGTGGGGAGACGCTTATCTAAAAACACCCATGGTTGGGAACCACAAAACGCACAGGCATGTGCACATAAATCTCCCGCTTTGTGATGGACGGAGTGGAGCTAGTGCTCTGCAGCCCTGGATGCTGAGATCCTTAGAAGCAGCTGCAATTCATCTACATGTCACCTGGGTGTGTAGGACAGCATGGGGTCCAGGATCAGCCCAGGCAGAGAGTATTTTCACAAAAGATGCTCCCCACGTATGGACACTCACCGTCCACGTGGGGGAGCACACCTGTGAATTTGGTGCATGGGCGTGTGTGCTCCTGTGACCCACATAGTGCCCACCCCGTCCACACTGGGGCACTTTGGAAAAATCCAGAATACCCTTGTAGGGACGGGGTGGGCGGTGGGTGAATGGGGCGGTCATGCATGGGGCCGCTTGTTTGAAGCACTCCCCCATGCACGATGCCTCTGCACCGACCCTACCCCCCTCCCGCCTGCAGAGAGCCACACTTGAACTGCCCAAAACACAAATGCACCCTTTGGGCCATTGGCCATAGTTTGCCCACCCTGCACAAGAGAATACAAGGTGGAACCATGAGGTCACTTACAGCTTAAACATTTTGATGTTTAAACGTTAGGGTGGGATTGGAGGAGTAAGAACTGGATGTGTGTGGAAGGGGACACAATCCATCCCCAGAGCTGAAATGGGCAGTAGATTTATTATTTGTAGGTATTATTCCCTTTTTGGGGAAATACTCAAATAATAACCATGACCAAAATTGGTACTCACATATCAGGTTTTTGGGGTACTCTATTTTGGGGTAGGTTTTCATTTTTTTTTAGTTGTGGAGTTTTGGTTTTTCAGTTATTTTGGTCACACCGGTTTTGGCAGTCGGGCATGCGCAATCGTGCTAACATTGCTGAATTGAAGTAATCATAATTAATTATGGAACTCCCTCCCCTTGGAGGTTCATCTAAGCTCGAGAGGTGATCCAAGACCTTTTTCTTTGGCTGGGCATTTGGCACATGGGGGTAGGGTTGGGGTGTTGTGGGCCAGGAGGATTTTATCTGTTTGGTTTTATTTGGGTATTTTAATATTTGGGTTTATTTGGGTATATTTGTATTTGTTTACATATTGTAACCAGCTCTGAGCCTTAAGGGAAAGGGTGGGATAAAAATGTAAAAATAAATAAATAAATAAATGGAAATAATTGTAATGACCTAAATAACCAAACCAACCTCCTTACCCCCGGAACAAAAGAACCCAACCGAGACTAATCAAAACATACCCAACCTCGGTGGCTCATATCCTGAAGGGGTTGGGTCAACACGAGCACATTACTCCAGTGCTCTGCTCTCTGCACTGGCTGCCAATAGTCTTCTGGGCCCAATTCAAGGTGTTGTTTTTGACCTTTAAAGCCCTAAAAGCCCTGGGCCTACCTGCAGGACCGCCTCACCCTCCAGATCTTGGATTGGCCTCTGCAGTTGGCTGGGGGTGCCTTTCTTGAGGTCCCCCAGGTGTCAACCATAAGGACGACGTTCTCGGTGGCTGCACCACGGCTGTGGAACTCCCTCCTGTTGGAGTTCCACCTGGCCATTGACCTCACCTCTTTCCATAGACAGTGTAAGACCTGGCTGTTCCGCTGGGCCTTTGCCAAGGGAGATGGGATGGGTGGGTTGGGCTAGGGTGGGGTTTTATTGTCTTACTGTTGGGTTATTTTAATGTGCTGTTAAAATGTCGATTTTAATGGATTTTATTATGTTTTAAAATGTTGTTAGCCACCCCGAGATACTTGTAGCATGAGGGGGTGGCATACAAATATAATTGTAAATACATAAATAAATAAATAAATAAATAAATAAACCGTCTCCATTCTGTGAGCAGGTGCTCATTGCTGTTACCTAAGAATGCCAACACCTAAGGCTGGATCCAAGGTAGACCGGGACTGCTTAGAACAGCAATGAGCAAGCTCTGCTTAGCATCAGGTCACAGTTGTTAAGCACAGTGCTGTGGATAGAGCACAGAGAAGGGCTAAAGATCTACCAGTTCTTTCTGCACTCCACCATCACAACAGCAGCCTGTGCTGGGGAGCTGTGAGCAGGTACAGAATGGAGCTTGCTGGTAGCAGTAAGGGCTATCTGGGCAAGTATCCATCTTCCTGTAGGTACAGGGCAAGAGTTCAACTAGATGATCCTTGAGGTTTCTTCCAATTTTAAGATTCTATATTAAAGGTCTCTAGTGGGAGAGAGAATCTGGACCAGGGCCATCAATCAGAAAATTGTAAAGAACCACCACCAAAAAGTAGTTAAAAGGCTCCTGAAAAACTGAATAATAGCCATGAGTGAAGCATCCATGCTTGAAATGAATTTCTTCAAGGTTTAAAGCCACTCAGCAAAGGAAAAGGTTTCATAAAGTCTAATTTAACAAAGTGTTCAATTAGACTTAGAAGGGGGATCAGACTCATCGTACCCCATCTACACCAGGAAACAGCTGCTTCTCTGTTCTGAACTCTGTCATTGGGTGCCTCAGTATATGTGTTACAGAGAGGCCCAGCAAAACAAGAGCTTCTGAAACACAACTGACTTCTTCGCAACCCAAATCCTTCTCAGTCTGTGCAGTTACTGAGAACGGTGAGTTTTTAACCGGGCATCTATAGATTCTTTAATACTTATTAGGGATGGGATTTTCAGTTTTGGATAGAACTGAAATTGCCAGAAAATGACCATTTTGGATTAATCTGAAATTTCAATTTTTTTCAGTTCAGGCGTTTCATTTCTTTTACATTGATTTTGTTACAGTTTTTTGGCATTGTGCCGGTTTCATTTTTTTTTCCTTCATTGCGGCTTGTTCCCATTGACCTTAATGGTAGAAAAAGATCCAAAACTGAAAAATCCGAAACCGAAACTACATCGGAAATGCACAAAGACCCGAAACTGAAAAATCTGAAATTGAAATTCCCTCTGGAGTCCCATCCCTAATACTTACGTGTACTTAACGATTGTTACCTCACCCACCCACCCCCTCCGCAAACAGTGGAATATAACCTCAGGGATAGGGGCAATGCTAGAATAATTAGTTGGGGGTTGAGGAAGGGACAATAAATTAGCCTCACTCTTGTTCAGGAGATGGGTATAAGAGAATCTCATAACATGGGTTGAGACTAGAGCTGAAACAAGAAACAACAAGGGATGGGCGAAAGCGGTTCGGAAGTTCGGAGTTCGGACCAAACTCGACCAGTTTGGTCGACCGAACTGAACTTCCGAACTGAACTCGATTTTCGAAAAACTCGATTTTCGATCCCTTGGTGGCCTTGTGGCTTTTGCTCAGGCGTATTGTGTGGTGTTGGAAATATCCAAGATGTCTCTCCCACTGATCACTTTATTCACTTCTGTGTCGCCACATGGTAGATCCTTTCAGACATCACAAAAAATGTCACCGCATTGTAAAAAAACCAAAGGCACAGCTGTGGTGCTTTGCTGAGATTTGCGGGTAGTTTTTGTAATGTTTGAATGCAGTGTTCTACAACTTCCATTGAAACGGATGGCAGACGCGGGGCTAAGCCATTTGGTATAGTGCTGAAACGAATACCACATTTGTTGAATTTGCTCACTTCGATTCAGGTCTGACAAAGTGGGTTCGGGACACGATTTGTGCTCCCATCATTTGGATATTCAGATCTGGTTTTTCAGTTGGTTTTCCCAATTTTTCCCCTCAGTCATTTTTCTTAATATTTGGTTATTCAACTAAATATTCGATCAAATAACCATATATCTGAATCAAAAATGACCACCCCACCACTTGAGGAAAGCAGGGGTTTTAGCAAATGTGTGAATATTTTTTTTAGCACGAATATTCATTCAGATATTCAGAGGGCTATCCCCAAAAAGAATCTGTGGATCATAATTCCACAAATACAGAACCCACTATTTGTTTCAGTACTTATTAGGTTTTGCAAATCCAAGTCAGAATTTGTAATCAACCAGCACTAATAGATAGTACTACAAGCAGAGCTACTAAGCCAATCATCTCAAATGAAGAAAGGGAAATGCTGCAAGCTTCTGGAATGGAGAAGGCCTCACTCCTGCCATGCGTGGACACAATGGGACTTCTTTAATGAATTTGAAAACACTTCCTGTATACCAATGGGAACATAATTACTGTTTATACATATTTAAATAACAGGCAGAAACATTAAGGAACATTTTCTTGCTTGTTTCTCTAATGGCTTGATAAGCTTAATGTACTTGGGAGAAGCACAAGAAAAAAGAAACCCCAGCTAATTTAATCCCACGCAAGAGAAATGACTTTAAAAATTGATTGATGCGTTTCAACAACAACCTTGTTGATTTGGATGGAAGCAACAAAACCTGTCTTTACTGCTGATTTTTTTTCTATTCAGAAACAAAATGTCCACATGCTACTCCCTCAAAAAATATCTTGCTACTCACTCAAATAATATCTTGGATATCTTAGAATAGCAGTTCCCCAAATTTCTGACCAATGGCAATCCTCAAAACATCTCTTGAATGTTCAATGTGGGCTGGCTTCTAGGGATAGGCAAACAGAACGCCGTTCGGATGTTCAGACGTTCGGTCGTTCGGTTTGAAACCTGAGTTCGGGTTTGGCTGTTCGGTTCAGCAGAGTTCGGTTTGGCCGAACTCGGCCAAACATCCGAAAATAGCGCTATCGATACCAATACCGAAATCAAAATATTTTTTTGGTATCGGTATCATTTGGCTCTGAAACCACCCCATGTGTCTACGCCTAGTGCCAGGAAGTCTGCTCCTCAGCTGCCTCCCCCGTCCAGTCACGTTTTTCCCGCCCAGAGTCATGTTTTTCCCACCTCTGAACTCATCAAATTCATCTGAACTTTTCCGAACTGTTTGGCCGTTCGAACGTTCAGTTGGGAAGTTTGGTTCGGTCATCCAAACAGGTTGAGTTCGGGCCGAACTCCGAACTTCTGAACGGCGTTTGCCCATCCCTACTGGCTTCAGATACCCAAGCATGGTGTTCTCTGGACCCTGAAGGCATTGTAGCCATCTTCTTGAGAAGAGAGTGGACGATGACTGCAACACCTTCCCCAGTTAATGTTTACTGTTTAATTTGGTTCCACAGATCAGCTCATGGATCATTGATGGTTCATGGACCAAAGTTTGGGAACCCCCTGTGCTAGGTCAAACTGCATCTCTATGTGTTATCTTGATGACCCCCAAAAAGGACTGGGTCATCATCATCTGTTGTAGAGACAGAATAAGTATATTAAGGAGCTGCTTAACTGAGTCAGACCAATGGTCCATCTTAGCCAAGTATTGTCGCAACCTGACATGGCAGCAGGGTTTCAAATCTGGCTCTCTGGGGTCTCCAGCAGAGGCCTCACCCAGGTGTGCTACCTGAGACCCTGAATTGGAGATGCCGGGGATTGGTCTTGGAACCTTATGCATGCAAGGTATGCGCTTTACCACCTGAGCCACAGTCCACCCCCTGTTCATCGCCATCAGAATCAGTGACCTCATTAATAATGATGGGAGCTAACAGAAAAGAGCTGCATGGTTGCTAGTTAGATACAATGAATGCAAAAGGTTATCTAGTCTCAGCTGGTGAGTTCAGTCACAGTGGAACTACACTGAGCTACAAAAGATGACAATCCAGACCAGCAAATATACAGGAACCCTATGGTAATTGTGGTCAGTTTGGGTGCTAACATGGGACTTACGAAACCTGGGTTCAGTACCACATAGTTTCTCTTCCACTAAGTCATTCTAGGTGTTCTCAGACAAAATGATAAATATGTGGAAAATCCAGGGCATGGTGAAATCAGTGATGTCATGCCAATGCTGTAGTTGCTCCTATAGACACTCATGTGCGGAGGCTGCGTCCATTCGTCTCTGGCCTGGACCTGGCCTCCCCCATCCATGCCTTTGTCACCTGGAGGCTGGACTACTGCAATGCGCGCTACGTGGGGCTGCCCTTGTTCCTGGTTCGGAGGCTGCAGCTAGTGCAGAATGTGGCGGCCCGTCTCCTGTCAGGGATGGGCCATCGGGATCATATAACATCTGTGCTCCGGACTCTGCACTGGCTGCCGATAGCGTGCCAAGCCAGGTTCAAGGTATTGATGTTAATATACAAGGCCCTACACGGTCTGGGCCCCTCATACCTCAGGGAATGCCTCACCCTCCGCACCCCAGAGCGGCTCCTTTGGTCCGCCGGGGGTGCCTTCTTGGAGGTCCCCCATGTTAAGTGAAGCTCGCCTGGCCCCAAGCCTTTTGACATTTTGGCGAATTTGTACGACCTGGCTGTTCGCCCAGGCCTTGGGGAGAGGGGGTGGGGTGAGTGGGCTAGGGGGTGTTTTATCTTCCCCCACACTTATTTATTATTATCCCAGCCTGTTTTACTGTAATGTTTTTATTTTTTTGATATAGCGATTGTTTTTATTATGAACTTGTTAGCCGCCCCGATCTGTTTGCAGGAGGCGCGGGATACAAATTGAAAAAATAAATAAATAAATAAATAAATAAAAAATAAATGTTGTTGCATGTTCCAGCAGCTACCTCCAAGTCTCCTCTCACCAGCTATTGCCTGGATGAAATCATGTTTCTATAGCTTCTTGGATTACCTCAAACTGGATATGGGGCAGTGCGTGCAAGAGGCGGCAAGCACAGCTGAAATGGGTACCCATAAAACACGCATGGCCATTAAAATTGCAGTACCTGAATCATTTTGAGTGGATTTGGTACTAAACTGAACCTGTTTAGCATCCAATGAGTCACCCAAATTACCATTATTGTTACCAAATTACCATTATTCTGTTTTGTGCCGTTTTACTGATTTACCATTTTTCTGTCTATTTCCATTCATCTATTCATTCTTCCATGCTGTAAAGACATTAAAATGGGAAGCATAGTAAGTCGGATTGGGTCAATAAAATAAAAGAGTGATATCCAATATTTCGGGTAGCTGGGTACCTGTTGTAAGAGGCAGATGGGTAGCGGAGTTAACAAATAGGGATCTGACCTGGGAAGCATGTAGCATGGGCGTCAGGCAGTCATGCAGAGGTATAGTAAAGTCGGAGCATGGGTCAAAACCTGGATAGCAGGTAACACGGGCATCAGGCAGTGAGGAGAAGGCAAAGGCATCAGGCTGCAAGGATTAGGAGGCAGGAGGGTGTGCAGAGGCAAAAGATGGAAGGAACATGGGAGGTTTAGCCAGGGACGAGTCTTGGTAAGCCACTGCTTCTCTGCTGGCTTCTGCTTATAAAGGGAGAGAAGTGGAAGTGGCGGGAACTTTCTGCCTCTCCCAGGAATCCCTGGAGCTGGCTCTGTTTGGCCTGGAGTGTAGTTTCCATGGCAAAGGTGTAGGCGCTGTCTGTGGACTAGTGCTGGTGTGGTTAGAGGATCCCTCATCCATTTCTGCAGGCACTAACTTCTGGCAGGGGCAATCGTGAGCTGAGGATTCCTCTTCTGTCAAGTTAACTGCTTGCGGCTGCAGATGACACCCGTCTCGGTATTCAGGTACTGGATGGATGCTCAGAACCTACCCAAAATGTTGGCTATTACCCCGGGTTACAAAATTTGCTATCGGTCTCCGCTCTAGCAGTTATTGTCCTCACCTGAGAGCTGGACCCCGGCCGCACTTCCCTCTTCCATCCTGACCAAACCTTTTAAATCTCCCCCCTATGTCCACAACTTCTATCCAGGTCATGGAGCTTGTACTCATTTTCAGAGTGTTCTGCAGGAGGGAAAAGCTTCCCTTCCCCTGTGTCATGGCCAAGCAAAGAAGTGCACAAATGCTAACTAATGTACATAAGAACATAAATCGTGCCATTCTGGGTCAGACCAATGGTCCATCGAGCCCCGCACCTGTCTCGGACAGTGGCCAGTCTCAGTCGCTTGGAAGTAGTACCCAACAGGTCAGAATCCATTCCCTGTTGTTCACTCCCAGCTCCTGACAGTAAAAGGTTACATTCCCCAAACTATCTGGCTAATAGCTACTAATAGACCTATCCTTCAGAAACTTGTCCAACCCTATCTTAAACCCAGCTAGACTACTGGCCTTGACCACATCCTCTGGCAACGAATTCCACAATTGTGTTTTGACTGAAGTACTCTCTTTTATTTGTCTTAAATCTGCAACCTGTTAGTTTCATGGAGTGTCGCCTAGTTCTAGTAGTATTTGAGAGGGTAAATAACCATTCCCTATTAAAGTGTTCCACTCCACTCATGATTTTATGAACATCTATCATATTCCCTCTCAGTCGTCTCTTCTCCAAGCTGAAGAGCCCCAACCAATCCAGCCTCTCTTCATAGGGGAGCTGTTCCGGGCCTTGTCATTTTTGTTGCCCTTCTCTTTACCTTTTCTATTTCTACTATATCTATTTTGAGATTCGACGACCAGAACGGCCCACAATATTCAAGGTGTGGTCACACCATAGATTTATATAGTGGCATGATGATATTTTCAGTGCTTGCATCTGGATTGCTGCTCATACCTCGCAGGTAGGTTGAGAATATAGTTAACTCCTACTCCTCAGGAATATGGAGACTCACTCAACCCCTATCCCAATGAGGGAAACATCCCCTCATGTCAGCAAGAGCTAAATGTGAAGTGCAAGGGCAGAAAACAGCCTTGAATCACTTGGGTTTAGTGAAAAAGCCATTCCCTATGTTCATCCAACTTCTCAGTTGTAAGAAGGCAAGCATTTGAGCGTGACTAATTTGGGAACTAATTCAACATTAGATTGTGGCAGAATGAGGAAGCAAAGTGACAGCTGTTTAATTAAACTCTAAATCCGATTAGATGGTGTTATCGGGAGAAATCCACCAGAGCCTAAGGTCATGAGAATGGTCCTGTTTATGGGCTCAAAAATCTATAAGTGGAATCATGGAGCATGATGATAATCATAGCTTAACACAAAGGTTCTATGCCTCCTACACCCACCCAGCCCACATATGCATGCACCTCATGTTGTTACCTCTCTCCCAGGGAAGAAAACTGGACAAGAGAGTAATTTCCATAAACGCATATATTGGCTCATGTAAATTTATGAAAGTTTTAAATAGCCAGTTGCTTAACACTGAGGTACTTAACACTGAGTACACGAGAAGGGAGCGGGGACATGGGAATGGAGGTTACTTAACACTGAGTACTTACTTAACACTGAGTACACGAGATGGGAGCAGGGACATGGGAATGGAGGTTACTTAACACTGAGTACTTACTTAACACTGAGTACATGAGATGGGAGCAGGGACATGGGAATGGAGGTTACTTAACACTGAGTACTTACTTAACACTGAGTACACGAGATGGGTGCGGGGACCTGGGAATGGAGGTTACTTAACACTGAGTACTTACTTAACACTGAGTACACGAGATGGGAGCAGGGACATGGGAATGGAGGTTACTTAACACTGAGTACTTACTTAACACTGAGTACATGAGATGGGAGCAGGGACATGGGAATGGAGGTTACTTAACACTGAGTACTTACTTAACACTGAGTACACGAGATGGGTGCGGGGACCTGGGAATGGAGGTTACTTAACACTGAGTACTTACTTAACACTGAGTACACGAGATGGGAGCAGGGACATGGGAATGGAGGTTACTTAACACTGAGTACTTACTTAACACTGAGTACATGAGATGGGAGCAGGGACATGGGAATGGAGGTTACTTAACACTGAGTACTTACTTAACACTGAGTACACGAGATGGGTGCGGGGACCTGGGAATGGAGGTTACTTAACACTGAGTACTTACTTAACACTGAGTACACGAGATGGGAGCAGGGACATGGGAATGGAGGTTACTTAACACTGAGTACTTACTTAACAATGAGTACATGAGATGGGAGCAGGGACATGGGAATGGAGGTTAGCAGAAGGGCAGTGTGGGGTACTGGGGGTGTGGGCATGGGGGTGTAGCATAGGAGAGGGGCAGGCTGGGAAGTTGGGTAAGTAAAGACAGGAACTGGGTGCAGGTGTATACGGGTGTTGAGACTGCAGATGGTGATGCCAGATCAGGAGTTCAATTTCCAGACGTTTGATATCCCAAACTGGACAATGCAGAACCTCCAATTCCCGGACTGAAAACTGGGGGGACTACAAACCTACACACGCAGGCATGCAGGCACTCTCCTATAAGGACAATTTATTTCTTATTTCTATGAAGGAAGAGACACTCTTATTTATGAAAAGAGGTGTCCCTGAGAGACTTTCTATCAACACCCTCTGGCCCCTGGATCCAATTTCTGTCCCCAAGCACTGAGCTCAGAGGAATGGAGCAGGGGCATGAACACAAGGACAGAGGATGGAGCCATGGTACAGCTTCAGGATCTGGACCCTTGCCTTCCTTTCAGCGTGCACCTCTCCCCCACCTTCAAGTTCTATGCCGCCCTCAGAGCTTGTACTAATTTTGAAAATGGCCCCGGGCCTGAAGAGAAAAGATTCCCCATCTCTGGTCTCCCCTATGACTATCGTATCTACTTAAACTGTGCACTCTTTGGAGCAGATATTACTTAGGGCACCCCCACTGAGGGGAGGCAGACTCTCACAGCTCTGGGTGGGCTATGTCTCTTAATACAGGGCCCAGTACAAGGCAGTCTTATCCTTTGTGGGTTCCTGGACCAAGTGCTAGGTCCAGGAAAGGTGGGGTCCTGTATGACAATGATGCTCTGGGCCCCCATCTAACATAGGAATGTTTGACAGACATGCCTTGACTTATCCATTAGAAAAAGGGAAATATTTCCATCAATTTTTTTGATGCTCAGTCATCCCTCAAGAGCTCAGGTTCACTGTACTGTGGAGCCAGCCATTGCTATTTCTTGTTTACTCATGGGCTCTATCTGTTGGGAACACCATTCTGACTTGCTGCAAGCCCTCCTAAGGTTAAGACTCTCTATGACTGAGGCCCCCTGGGTTCATATTTCACACCAATTCTTCTCATGCTCAGGTTTTCATTTCAAGTCTGGCTGGCCCCGCCCCCATGATGTGGCCAGAGCCCCGCCCCCACCATGATGGGCAGCCATGGCTGCCAATAACAGGCAACCATGGCGACTGCTATAGCGACCCCCACACTGGGGCCGGATGGCAGTGCGGACACACTTGCTCATACTTGCTCAAACCTGCTATGGCCCATCTGGGCAGCTCTTGGCTCTGGACTGTGGTCTCGGTTCCTTCCGGGCACATGTTCTTGGGCAGCCGCCTACCCAGTCAGGCAGCCCACTAACAGACACACAGGTTATTTATTTATTTTATTTATTCAGCACCTGTATACCGCCCCCTCCTGCCCAATGGCAGCTCAGGGTGGTGAACAACACAATAAAAAGATAATAAATATATACATTATATTTTGTATCATCTTTTTATTGTGTCGTTCACTGCCCTGAGCTGCCATTGGGCAGGAGGGGGTGATATACAAATTGTTTCAAATATATATATGAAACACTCCCACTCACTACCCATCCCCCCTCACCAAATGCCTGGCGAAACAGCCATGTTTTACATTGTCTACGGAGGGAGGGAAGATCCAGAGAGGCGAATCTCTACTGAGAGGGAGTTCCACAGCTGTGTTGCATCCACCGATAATGTCCTCTCGAACATTGCCATGCGCGAAACCCAGGGGACCTCTAAGAGGGTGCCCCGGCTGACCACAGGGATCAATCCAGGACATGAGGGATGAGGCGGTCCTGCAGGTAAGTGGGACTCAACCTGTACAGGGCTTTAAAGGTAATAACCAACATCTTGAATCCGGCCCGGAAGACTATAGACATCCAGTGCAGAGAACGGAACACTGGTGTTACGTGCTGCCGGTGGCCGGATCCTACAAGGAGGTGGGCCACCACATTCTGCACCAGCTGCAGTCTCTGGGTCATCATCAATAGTAGCCCCACATAGAGTGCATTGCAGTAGTCCAATCTTGAGGTGATAAATGCATGGATGATGGTGGCAAGATAGGAGTCTAAGATGTGTTGCGAAAGACGTCGGACCAGATGTAATTTTCCAAATACACTTCTCGCCACATCTGCCACCTGAGCTTCCAGGCAGAGCTGGGAGTTGAGGAGGACTCCCAGACTCTGAACCTGAGGGACCAAGGAGGGACACATGCCATCAATGATGGGGGCTTTAACCCCCTCAGCCCTTCCCAACAAAATCACCTCCATCTTTCTGCGTTTCAGCTTCAGATGGCTTGTCCTCATCCAACCCCCACCACAGCCAGACACCGGGAAAACACAGAGACTGCTGGGCCTGGATCCGATGAAAACGAGAGGTAAAGTTGGGTGTCATCAGCATACTGATGACACCAAACCTCAAACCCTCTCACAATCTCACCCAAAGGCTGCATGTACATGTTGAACAGCAGATGGGACAGAATAGATCCCTGAGGAACTCCACATATTAGATCCGAGGGTGATGATGTACAATCCCACAGAACCACACACTGAGTTCTTCCAGCCAGGAAAGGATGGAACCATTCAAGAACAGTTCCGCCCACCACAGCATGGTCCCTCAGGCGGGTCACCAGAATCTCATGGTCAACTGTGTCAAAAGCCGCTGAAAGATCTAATAAAATCAGAAGGGTGGACCGACCTTGGTCCAACTCCCAGTGCAGATCGTCAACCAAGTCCACAAGTGCAGTCTCAGTGCCACAGCGCAGACAAAAGCCAGACGGCGAGGGATCAAGGAAACTGATGCGGTCCAGAATCTGCCCCTGGAGCCGCTGAGCCACTACCCTTCCCCTTTTAGGGAAGGTTAGAGACTGGTCAATAATTGGCAAGGACATCAATCTCAAGAGATGGCTTCTTGAGCAAAGGTCGCACCACAGCCTCCTTCAGGCACCCCATGACTTTGCCCTCCATGAGGGAGGTATTGACAACCCCTGCCAGCAATGACCACAACGTCTCTCGGTTGGATTTCACCAGCCAGGATAGACAAGGATTGAGTTCACAAGTTGTGTTCCTCACAGCCCCCAGCATCTCCACTGCATTGGCAGATGATACACGCTGAAACTGATCCCACAAAACTGAATCAGACGGGGCATTGATAACTTCAGGTATCCCTACTGCATCAAACTAAGTGTTGAAATCATGGTGAATACGAGTGATTTTATCCACAAAATAGTCAATAAACAAGTCACAGCGAACACTGGAAAATTCCAGTTCCAGGTGGAAAGAGGCCAGACTGACCAGCCCCTTCACCACCTAGAAAAGCTTAGCTGGACGCGACTTCATGGATGATATAATGGTATCAAAGAAACTCCTCTTGCTGCCCGCATAGCCATGGCATAGGCCTTTAACGAGGCTCTATGCCACGATCGGTTGACTTCAGTATGAGTATGGTGCCACCGTTGCTCTAACTACCTCCCTCCTGCTTCAGCTGACACAGGTCCTTGGTGAACCATGGGGTCCTGAGTTGCCTATGCTCATGGAGCAGATGCCTGGGAGCTGTCCGGTCTATGGTCTCATCCATCAAGGCATTCCAGAGAGCAACGAGGTTGTCGAGCAATCAGCCATCGAGCTCAGAAGATATATTCCCCAGAGCTTTCTGGAACCGATCCGGTTCCATATGTCTCCAGGGGTAGACCATATGAATAGGTTCCACACCCTGCCAGGGGCATCCATGCACCGGGACACTGACCCGGAGGAAATAATGGTCGGTCCATGACCAGGGCAGATGACACTTCCCCCACTAACAGAACCCACATCTCAAGGCTAGTGCAATACACCAAATCCAGAGTTTTCCCCCCTTGTAAGTTGGGTCAGATACTACCTGAGACAGACCCATAGATGCCATGGCAGCCATGAACTCTTGCTCCAGTCTCTTATTACTGGCATCGGCATGAATATTGAAATCCCCTAAGACCAGCAGTCTTGGGGATCGCAATAACACCTCCGACACCAGATCGGCTAGAGCAAGTAGAGATGCTGCTGTACAGGAAGGTACACGGTGTACAAGCAACACCCCCAATCTGTTTCCATGAGGCAAATCAACTATGAGATAGAGGCCCTCTATACCAGATGGTGTTTTCACCGGATATCTCCGCACGGACCAAGTGTCCCAAAAAACAATGACTACACCGCCCCCAAGGCCGTGGCTGATGTTTCACAGAGTACCCAGCTGGAACAAGGTCAGCCAAAATAGGCCCTGACTCAGTGTCCACCCAGGTCTCCATGATACACATCAGGTTGGCCGTTTGGTCCAGGATCAGGTCCTGGACCACAAAGAGTTTATTTGCGACCGACCTGGCATTTAACAGCAGCAGCACATGGCCAGGGGCCCTCCCAACCTCAACCACCATATCACCTGACCTAGGGGTGATGAGGGGCACAGGCGCTAAACACCTCACCCCCTCCAAGGTCACATACTCCCCTAGTGGGACCATACCTCCCCCACCCATGACAACCTCTATGCCCCCCCCCCGACCCTCCTCTTCCTATGGCTGAATCGCCAGGCCAGTGAGGAGGACCCCCACCTCTTAACCTCCCCATACCCCCCTCACAGGGCAGTATAATCCCCTCCCTTTTCTGGGTCAGAACCCCCGCTCTCACACAGGGCCCAAGGCCCTCTAACCCATTCCCCGCAGGCCCACATGGGCCATAGCGGGACATAACAAGTGGGCCAGACCCATTCTTCACTTGCCTGGATCTGTCCCTCCCTGGGTCCTATCCAAATAAGTATATGAGGAACAGAAGAGACAGTATTTATGCATCATGGAAAATACTTGGTGGAGCAACTGCAGATGGACGGAATGCTGGAAATTAGGAATAAAATAAATATTGAATCTCTTATTTGAGATTATTATTCTCTTGATTGGATCAGAAACCAAATGTTTGCTTTGGAGCAGAGCTCCGGTGTGATTCTGTTCGGTTCCTGTTTGATTCAGGGGTTGGCTTGGTTCATGTTCGTTGGGGGAAGGGGGGGGGGAAGGAAGGGAGAGGGTTCGTCTGATTTGTGGTCTTCGTTTCAAGGGTCATTCTAGCTTGTGATGTTCAATTTAGGATTGTAGGGTTTGGTTCGGGGCTGGTCTGGTTGGTGTTCAGTTGGTTTCAGAGTGTTTCTAGTTTGTTCAGTCCTGCCTGCTTCTCTTGTGATACTGAAAAATAGTTAGAACAGGGGACGGACAATGACTAAACCAGACTAAGGGGAAGACTGAACCAGACCAAACAACTAAACTGAACGTTGACTAAACAAGAAGAAACAAACTGGACTGAAGGACACACTGAACCGGAACAACCAGACCAAACCAAACAATAGCCAGACTCAGCTGACCATGACAAAACTGAACCGAACAGTATCTGACAGCAGAGTAGGCTGCATACCCAATCCAACAGATAATGCATCCATGTTGGATAATTCTTTCACCTCTAGTAGAAATAAAAGTAGGAGAGGGAGCTGTGATTCCTCCAATGTTGGCCTTGATGTGTGGTGACATCTTGGCAATAGGTACAAGAGAGGAAGATGGAGAGAAGAAGGGGACAGGACAGGAAGAAGTAAGATTCCCACATTCTGCCAGTTTCAAACACCATACACATTGCACTGGCAAGCGCTAGGTTTTTCTGTGTTGCAAGTTTCCAGGGCACTCAAGTTAAAATGACATGCTGTTATCTTGCTGCACTGCAGACAAATGTTCTGATTTGCAAGCCTGCTCGACATGACGGTTGCCGATTTGAGTTATTAGCGCAGCAGAGATTACAGCTGATTAACAAACTGACATTGTGAGGCTGCAGATTCTGTTCATCTCGATAATCCCATGATTAAAAATAAATTATACATCTAGCTTTCAGCCAACTGGATTCGTCCGACACTCCATGCTCACAGATGTTGTGGGTGGGAGGGGGGAAGGGAGCAGCTGGCTAGAATTTAAATGTTTAGTGTACGCTTGGAAATGACTGCGGAAAGGTTTTTAAGACCTGATTTGACAAAAGGAGAGAAGTGCGGGTTTTGTATTGTTATAGGCTCTTTTCAAATGGGTCACGGTGCGTGGGGGGATGGGTGTGCGCCTGCGGTGGGTGGAGGTGGGTGTGCGACCGTTCCCACGGATGCACACTCATCTCCATGCACGGAACAACTGGTATTGGAGTACGTTGCTCTGTGCATGGGTGATGGGTGGAGGTGGGTGGAGATGGGTGGAGTGCAGTAGTGCGCACGCACCCCCACCCACCGCTGGTGGTGTTCCCATGGGCACCCCACCACCACCGGTGGTGACCCATGGTGTTCCTACAGAGGCCCCCCCACCCACACATGTGTGCAGTGGTGGTGGGGGGGATGCCCATGTGAAAAGGCCCATAGAATCACTGGTGGCAGACCACTGTAGAGGCAATATTTCTTCTATTGGAAGACCTTGTTCTTGGTAAATCTTTGCTTGAGTCACTGTCTGGGCTAGCCACCAACACGGCCGGGATCTATCCCATGGCAACATCTAACGGCCAGGAATGGATGGGACGATGGTGGTCTGTGGGCTAACTCGGGTCTAAGTGGAGTAAAACGGGTCACCGTCACGTCTGAAAATAGTAGTGTTGAATGGGGGAATGCTTTAAATGTCAGACATACTGAACAGCTGATGCTGGAGCACAGAACAAAGGCAGCCATATTGTATGCACAGTTCTTGAGTGTAAGTAAACATTCATTGTTTCTTACAGAGTCTCCAGTTTCCTTGTGAATACCGTGTGGAGGAGTGGGTTTGCAGGCAGCAGAGTCTGGGGGCAGTAATAGCCAGGAATCTAAATCGCTTGCTCCCCTTAATCCCAACCAATTTGCATCCCTGAGTTTGGCTGAGGTCTGACTTCAAATACATGCAAGGACCAGATCATGTGTTCCGAGGTCTGACTTTGAATATATGCAAGGACCAGATCCTTTTTGACCATAAACTCAAATATAGTCATGACATTTCTGTAGGACCTTTCAGTTGTCTATTTAAATTTCTTTCTAGATATTAATCCATTTAGACTCCCTTCAACCCTGTGAGGTAGATCCTCATTATTAATCCTTACTAAGTGTCGACAGGATGACAAGAACTGTACAAGGCACAAAAATTAAGAACAGTCTCTGTCCTGAGGAGTTTGCCATCCATCGAGGCACAGACAAGACAATACCCAAAAGAAGGGAAATGTTGGCTTGTTCTCACAGCGAGACACCATTTTAGTGAGTCTTAGGAAGGATGCTTGGGTCTCCTTCTCCTCTGTAATATGGCTGGTTTGAAATCAAAACAGCCATTCCAATTTTGGGGGGGATGTTCCGCAAAACTGAAATGGCTGCTGGAATTCCAACTTTGGAATTCTGATGGAAATAAATTTCCTATTGGAACTCTGATCGATCAATTTGCGTGAGATGAAAATCATGTTTTCGATCAGTCTGATCAGAATTCCAACTGGATCAATTGAACCAGCCAGTTCCATGAAAAATGGAAAGCGGGTCGGGGGAGGGGTGGGATTTCAGCTTCAGACATACTCTGTAACTAAGCTAAGCATGTGCACGTGTGACTTTTCAACTTTGTTCCCCTCCTTTGTCTCCCGTCCCACGTTTCGCCTACATTGTAAGCCCCTCGGGGCAGGGACCTGTCTCTACGTAATTATTGTTGAGTGCCAGAAACATTTCATCTCCAATGCAAACAAAAAACAGACAGACAGACAAACAAACAAACAAACAAACAGGACAGGGGGGCACATATGGTAGATATATGCATAGAAAAAGTCTAAAGTCTTCCAATAGAAAAGAGGAATATTGCCTTTACAGTGGTCCAGCATCAGTAATATAGGCAGTGATACTAATTCTCATTATTATTATTATTATTATTATTACTAAGGGCTATAACTTGGGCTATGATTTTGTCACGGGGGTCATGTCAGTCACATTTTTAGTGACTTTTGCCCCCTGCCCTGACTTTTCCAATTTTCCCATGACTCCCATGATTTTTCTCATTTTACTGGCAAAAGCCCACACTGAGGAAAGGAGCTGGTTAGAAGACGCAGAGAAGTGCCAGCTCCAAACACCTCCCCTTGGCTGGGTACAGCTGCAGCATCTCCCTTGAGCTCCAAACCCTTCCTCTTGGGTTTTATTTGTTTCTTCCAGCAAACAAGTTGGTAGCAGCGGAGGACGGAGTTTTCCGCTCTGAGTCAATGGAGCGGAACGGCGCTCGTGGGCTGAACCTGTCCGGGGGTTGGGGGGAGAGGTTAGAGGTTTTTTCTGTAGGGCGGGGGGAGGGAGTTATGGGAGGGTTTGTGTTTTGTTATATTTTTAAGTTGGGTGGGAATGTAATTTTATATTTATATGATTTTATTGTGATGTTGTTTTATTTATATGATTTTATTGGAAGCTGCCTGTGGTGGAGTTGGGCGGGGTATTAAACTGTTAAAGTAAATAAATAAATAAATAAAATAAATTTATTTCATCAATGTCTGGATTTGTCTTTGTTTTACCAGGAACAATGAAAGGGAGAATGAATGGTAAAAACTGGAAACGGCTAAAAGCAACCAACCAAATGAACCAAAATTGCACAAAACGGGTAGTCAATCAAAGATTAGATGGGTAAGGGTTCATTACTGGGTTCATTCATTTGGGGTTGGATCTTTGGATTCAATGGGTTTGCTCGTTTTGTCAGATACTTGTTTTAACTCTCGTCTTTCCTTAAATCCCCAGCTGCTTCAGTCATATTTATTTCCTTTTTTTAATGTCTCACT
>QEPC01002388.1:15288738-15300173 GCA_003113815.1 Sphenodon punctatus | reverse complement strand
TTTATTTTCTAGATTTCTATACCGCCCCATCCTGCCATGCAGCTCGGGGCGGTTAACAACAATAAAACAATTTCAAAACATTTAAAATACAAATATAAAATATATCAATAAAACAGGGCAATGTCCGGTCATAAATAAATATATAGGTGGGGGATTAAAAATCACCCCCCCCTCCCTCCCAAAGGCCTGGGCAAACAGCCAGGTCTTACAGTTCCGCCGAAATATCAAAAGGCTTGGGGCCAGGTATAAATAGCCATGCCTGCTCTTTCCTGGCAAAATTGGCCCTGAACTCTATATAAGGCATTACAGCTAAAGGCACGATCATTTCAGCTTCATCTGAAGAGGAATAAACTGGGGCATGGACCTGCAACAAGCCTTAACAGCAAAATTCAGGCTTTGTCCACACATTATTAGTGTTATTTATTATTTTATATAGTGCTAGGGATGTCCTTTATACCGTACAGTCGTGATAAGAGGAGCAGGGGGGAAGACAGTTCAGCAGAAGTTGGATTGAGCAGTCTATGATAAGAACTGTATTGCCCCCTACCCCTCGCTAAATCCAGGGGTGTAGCTATAATAGGTGCATCAGGTGCAGCCAGACTGGGGCCCATGTACCTGGGGGCCCCCACATGCATGTGGAATGCCTATAATACACTGGAGTGGAGTGCCCCAGCAGAGGGCCCATTCCGCCTTCTGGACCGGTGCCCATTTCCACCTAGCTACGCCCGTTCTATAATGTAAACGTTCTTGTCACTTGTGTGCCTTCCGATTTTTGATTTGTTTTGTTTTGTGTCAGCATGTAATTCTTCTTGTTGATTTCCACAAACAACAAAAAGAGCTACAAGTCTTTGCGGAAAAAAAAGAAATGCAGTGTTCCGAGCCGCCAGTTCTCACAGAAACAACATTAATTTTCAAGTTTTACAGTCGCTTCTGCATAAATACAAATCTTAATTAGTGACCCCACACTGGAGGTGGATCATTTGCTTTCACCTCCTTTGTGAGTGTCTTTACAAACACCAGTCAGTCGGATTCTGTTGCGCTGACATATCGAACTCTACAGACAGCAGAAGGGAGCATTGTGATATGCCACAAGTTACAAACGCCCGAGGCTATCTTTAAAATCCTTGACGCCTGGCTCCTGGCCCCTTTGAAGTGAGGCCACCCTGGTAACATGAAACGTACAGGAGAGCATTGCAACAAATGACTCCTTTGATGTACAATGCTAAGATGGTGTTGCTAACATTCAATTATGTAACCTATCAGAATTAAAAGTATCTCTTTTTCAAAAGGAACAAAGAGGATTTGAAGGGAAAAAAAACCCTCAACCTATCCTTAATTGATATTGATTGTGTTACAGTTTGGTACATAAATTACAATCACTGGGGTTTCTGTTCACTGCATCAATTTCCATGCACCTGGGCAAAGATTTCTCTAAGAATTTAGTGAAATCCAAAGAGAGATTGGAGATCTATATGGATGGCGTTGCTGATTGGATATGAATGACATTTCTCGTACGGACTCACTCACTGTATTTAAAATGTTTGAAGTGCTAGTGACATTTCTCATAACAGCTGCCTCCCAAGTGATCACTTTCATATAGTTGTGCGTCCAATTTGGAAGGATATTGTCAGACTGGAGCAGATTCGGAGGAGAGCAAGAAAGATGATAAGGGGTTTGGGAAGCAAGTCTTATGGGGGAAGGTTGAAAGAACTGAGTACGTTTAACATAGTGAAGAGAAATTTAAGAAGTGACATGATAGCAGTTTTCAAATATCAAAAGAACTACCGTCAAGAAGACGGCAGTGACCCGTTCTTCATTGCTACTGAACACAGGATTAGAACGAATGGGCTCAAATTACAGGAAGGTAGATATCAGGCAACGTTTTCTAGGAGAAAGAGCTTGTTTGGCAATGGAACAAGTTGTGTCGGGAGGGAGGTTGTAGGCTCTCCATCGCTGGAGGTTTTCAAGAAGAGGCTGTAGCCCTGTCTGTTGAGAATGTTGTAGTTGCCGTCATCCTTCATTCAAGCAGGAAGTTGCACTAGATGATCCTCAAGCCCCCTTCCAACTCTGACATTCTATGATTCTATATCTCCATCAACCTTTTGCTCAGTCTGTATTTCTAATTTTTGCATGGAGCGAAACTTGTATGCTCTCACCAACTGAAGTTGGTCCAATAAAAGGCATCATCTAGACTACTTCATCTCTTACATTATGAATCAACATGGCAACAGCACTCGGTAGACATATGTATGTTATGCGAAATTTGCAAAACTGCAATATTGCATATTTAATGAATTCATGAAATCAGCCAACCAGTCTGGCTCATTCATGAAATCAGGCAGTTCTCTGCCTAATTCATGAAATAGGCACAGCTTCACGAATAAGGCAGAAAATTTGCTGATTTAATTAATTGGTGATACTGCATGCGACATTTTGCATACGTCATGAATTAAGCCATTTCACAAATGTAGTGTAATGTATGCACTAAGTAGTATATTTTTTCTCTAAGTTGGATTTTATATAGATAGATAAATTAGAAATCCATCTGATCTGGAATCTTCCCTGGTATCGAGAGGTGTTTAGATAAGTGATGGTGGAGTGGGGGGGCGGGGGGTGTTTCTAGTGCAACCTGGGGACATAAGACATATCTGGGATAAGGAAGGATAGGCACTGGAAGAGGTTCAGGTAGAGATTTCTACTGGAGATATAAATGAATCTGGTCTATAAGATATAACTTCAGCCATCTTTTCCTATCCTAAGTTAAACTGACAAGATGATCTCATTAGATAATCTAGCCCCCTTAGGTGATGGGAAATGCAAATTAATAAGGACATGAAATGGAATGCACAGCACATTTTCATGCTTGATTGCTTTTTCTTTTGCTCTCTTAAAAGCTGTAAATGTGCACAGTTTGTCTTTTTTTAAGTGTCTATCATAATCAATGTGTATCAGCTGTGAGTGAGCCTCCAGCATGGGGCTTCTCTGCTTAGTAGGAGCTGTGTCACTAAACACAATTAGGTATAGTTCACCGAAAAGACAAGTATTATTCTAAAGCCGTTTCCATTTGCCACTGCCTAGAATGGATATGTCAGGATCCAGCGACCGCTGGATATTTTTGGACGAAGACGATATTGCCTGCTGTGCAGAAGCTGCAAAATGCAAGGGGGAAAGAGTTCCGTAGCTGTTTACAAAAAACAAAACGCAGACGATTCCACCTAAATAGACTGTTTCGACCTCGGTTGAGCAGAATTGTTCACACTGTCGCTTGGATCTCATGGGAAAGTGGTTTAGAGTAAATGTTCTCAGTGCCTCTTGGGTGTTTGCCTTTATCACAAATCCACTCCATAATTTAGCATCCACTGCACGGGAGTCCTTTGGGTCAGGACTGAGGTGCTGTTGACAGAGCTAGATGAAAGTTCCTGTAGGCACAATGCTTGGGTGATGCCAACGTTATATTTTATTTTCACTTTCCATGACCACTAGAGTGTACCACTGACTGAACAATTAAAAAAAAAAAGTCCCAGCCATAGAGTATTATATACGACAGTAGCAGCCACACTTTTGGTGCCTTTGGTCCACAGGTGATCAACCAGGACTTCACCTACTGGTTCTGGTGCTCCAGGCTAGGACTTCTCCTGCTGGCTCCCAGTTCTAGAGCACCTCAGCAACTGACCTCAGGACTGGAGAGAACCGAGCCACAATGGGTGCTTTCAAACGTGATGGTGGCCCGCTTTGCTACGGTTTCCCCTGCTTTGGCACAGGACCACCATCACGTTAGAAAGTGGCCGGGAAGCATCCACCATATGTTTGCATGGGATAGGGCCAGGATCCAGCTGCCCAACTGGGAGTAAAGCAGGCTTTCACATCTGAAAGTCCACTTTACCCACACTGGTTCGGAGTCCCTGCTGCTGCCAGGTGCCATGGCTGCTGTCATCAGGGGTGGGCACAGGCTGCTTGATGCAGCATGGGGGCAGGAATGGGCAGACTCCTAGGTCAAGTCAACTAATGTCTCCCCACCCTCCCTGGTGGCCAGGCTCCTGTCGTGTTAGTTTGGGGGCCTGGCCGACTCCCAGTCCAACCCTGGAAGGGTTAAGTCCATAGAGCACCCTAGCACCATCGCATTCATTTTCACCGAATGTTTGAGTACCACGATGTCCCAGAATGTCAACTTCTGGTCCTGGAATATTGACTTCGGGTCCCAGAATGTCAATGCCAGGTCCAGGAATATTGACTTCTGGTCCTGGAATATTGACTTCTGGTCCCGGAATATTGAGTTTCTGTCTCAATTTTTCAATTTCCTGTCCCAATTTACGGTAACTCCCCTTTCTCTCCCCAGTGACACTTCCTGGGATGTCAGTCTGACTCTTCCCCAGAAGTGATCTCTCAGAGGCTAGTCTTCCTTCCCACACTGTGATCTACCTCTTGGTTGACTTGTGATCTACCTCTTGGCTGTCCCTGATGTAGGCTAAATATAATGGCTCCTTATCTTTGCGATAAAATCATGGCCAATACAAGAGAATTAGAGATGAAATAAATAGACTTTTTTGTATTCACAAATATTATTTACATTTTCAGATAGCCCTCTGAATAATTATTTGCCACCAAAATGATATGTGCATATCCATTTATCGTTTTTGGTTAACATAGTACTAGGAGTGCTGAAACAAAGCATGGAAGTAATTTAAATTTTGGGGGGATGCAGATCCACATAAGGTCCACCACACATCTCTCTAGATTGAGGGGGGGAAGAAATTTGTAGTGAGACGCATCCACCATGTTCCCCGCTATTATAATTATTTCCATGATTATACTCATTGGCCAAAATGGCCAAAGTAGCTGAATCAAAATACCAATGAAGTTGAAGTAACCAAGCTGAGATAACCAATTTATCATCTGAAAACGTTCAGATGTTTTATTTGACCAACGTCTGTTTCTGAGTGTGTGCAAACTTCTAGGTTTCACTGGGCCTTTCCTGCTGTTTAGGGACGTTTAAATTTTATTTATTTCGCTACTCTTTTACCCTGCACCCGCCTGCTCACAGAGGAGCTCGGGGTGGCTTATAGCAGTAATAACAAATTGGATCCTGCCATTACACCTTAAGTCGGCAGGCGATATAGCCTTTGCTGTGGTGGGCCCCTCGGTGTGGAACCGGGATCCCTTGCTCCAGGTGTTCATCTTAGTTCCTCCCTCCTCATGTGCAAAAACCACCGGAAGCTTTTTCTATTCGAGGATCCACTGCTGGTTTCCAGAGATGTATTGTTTCCTCCGCCTTTAGCTTCCACTTCAAAACCGTTTTACATGGATTTTGTATGGATTTTTAGTGTTTTCATGGTGTTAATTGTATTGCTCTATTCATGTTGTTAAGTTCCATGAATGCCATTTGGTGGGATGGGAGGAAGGGGTGGGTGGGATGGTATACGAATAATATTTATCGTTATTATTATTGTCACTACTACTAATCTGACATGCCTGAGGGTGGAAGTGTCCCACATTGTTTTGCATACTCACACCAACAGAATTTGGTCTAATAAATGAATATCAAATTACCTACTTGGTCATTTAGACCTAACATTTAGTTATTTAATCTTTCTTTCTTTCTTTCTTTCTTTCTTTCTTTCTTTCTTTCTTTCTTTCTTTCTTTCTTTCTTTCTTTCTTTCTTTCCCTTCCCAAGGCTCAGGGCAGCTCACAAACAGTAAAAATATTAGAAGTCACATAAAAAAAAAATACCCTTAAACCCCAAATCCTCCTACAACTCCCCAGCAAACCCACCTCTCAATCCCCCTCACCCAACCCCCTAATAGCCCTACCCCCCCAAACCACCCAACAAACCCACCTCAGTCCACCTCTAGTCCCTGTCTGGGGTCGACATGACGGCCATACTTTCTCCATTCAAAAAGATGCTCAGAGAAAAAGCCACTTGCTGTGAAATAACAGAGCAGGTTCAGGATCTAGAGCTGAAACGAGTACTGGCAAAAACGGGTATATTGGGTTGAGTTTTCGGTGTCCAAATTGATCCGCAGTGTTTGAGTACCCAATGTCAACTTCTGGTCCCGGAATATGGATGTCGGATCCTGGAACGTCAACTTGTGGTCCTGGAATATTGACGTCTGGTCCCACAATGGCGAGTTTCTGTCCCAATTTTTTGATTAACTGTCCCAATTTACTGATTGGTAACTGGAAAATTGATAAATTGGTAATGGAAATTACCTATTTTGGGGGTATTTGGGTATCCTGATTGTGGGTATTACTCACAGGTACTAAAATAGGTACCCATTTCAGCTCTACTGGAATTCTTAAGGAAAACATTATCCCTGTGGCCATGATAGTAATGAAATATGCTTCTTACTATTTTCTCGAGCTGTGCTAATAGTACTGCCTCACAGCCTGCCACAAAGCTCATTACCTTGTATTATAAAGATAGCTTTACATCTAGTCAAACATCTGAGGAATAATTGTCTGGAAAACCCTACAGTCATGATGTATGCCTTTTATGTTTCTTTCTTCAATCACTGAATAGCCCTATTAAGCCTATCACAGCTGGGAATATGGTTATCAGTAAAGACTGAAAGGGGAGATAAAGGCTTCAGCTACCTGATGATCTTTCTGCAACTGAAATGGTCCATGTCCAATTCACTAGCTTTGGATGGGGCTATAAAAAACCCTACACCCATGAGGAGTAATAGCAAGAGTAGGCCCAAATCTTGGGGCAAATCCTGTCCTCTTATGATATCTTTATTCCAGGAACACAAAACCATTCAAAACATTATAGTCCATGCCTTATTAGACATCAGGCAGGCTCTGCATACATGTTTTCAGTCTGCCAACTGGGTCAGCTCCCTGGAGACCTCCCTGTGGCTTAGGTCTGAGTCCTTCCAAGGCCAGGCACTAATTGGCTACAGTTCTCCCAGCCCTGGGCTCTTAAAGCCCCTAAAGTGGGTGTGGCCAAGGTGATGGGCAGGCAGTCCTTAAAGGTCCCATGCCTGCCCCATCACACTTCCTTGCTAACATTAATTCATCAGTCACCTCACTCTGTCAACTGGGAAGAGTGTAGCACAGGTCAGTAAAATTTGGAACAATTTGCCATGCTCCAGCATCCATTCCTTTGATGTGTCCATCATCCCTTCTTGCATCTGAGAGTGGCAGCTGAACTAATTTGGAAGGTAAAGCCCCTATAGTATATCATCATCATTAGCCAAAGCAGCACAGCCTTGGGTGGTGTGTTCAGCTCACATGGCAACACTGGGACGCATATCAGACGGAAATAGCAATTTTGCATTTGCAATTTAAAATCTCTTTCCATTTTCATTCAGACTAAAATTGAAGTGACCTTACTGAGGTGGCCATAAAACTGAGATAATATTGTTGGCCGAGCTATAATCGATAGACACAGCTGAGTGGAAATACATGAATATTTTATCTGGACGTCTTACATTGCATGCATACAATGCCTTTCATAATTTATAGGTCACACCAATTCTTCTCTAGCACTTTCACATAGAAAGCACTCGACAAACATTGAAAATTTATTACGATTGCATCCTGAGGTGCTGCCTATAGGTCAGTCCAAGAACCGGGATAGGGAGCAAGGGTACAATCAGAATCACAGAATGTCAGAGTTGGAAGGGATCCAAGGGTCATCTACTCCAACCTTTTGCTTGAATGCAGGACAACGACAACTCTAACATCCTCAATGGATGGCTCTTGAGCCTCTCTTTGAAAACCTCCAGAGATGACGAGCCTATGACCTCCCTAGACAACTTGTCCCATTGCTGCACCGCGCTTATTGTTAGGAATTTTTTCCTGATTTCGAACCAAAGTCTAATTTCCTGTAATTTGAGCCCATTAGTCCTAGTCCTGCCCTTGGGGTCAATGCAAAACAGGTTCCTTTTGGTCTTCTCTGGGGTAGCCCTTTAGATATTTGAAGACTACTATTGTTTGCCCTTAATCTTCTTTTTGCTAGACTGAACATACCCAGTTCCTTCAACGTTTTATTATTATTACTTATTAGGTATTATACTATTGATATACTGCCAGCCTTAAAATAATAAATTATAGACAGATCCCTGCCCCAGTCTGCTTCAATATAAGGCTGCATTCTCACCTGCGGTGGCAGTGGCGGCAGCAGGAGGGGTGAGGGAGACGCAGCAGCGTGGAGGAGCCGGCGGACAGAAAAAGAGCCGGGGCGAATGGGGATCTGCCGCAGCTTCTCTCGCGCATGTCAGGGCAGGAGTTTGCGCCCTGACATGACCGAGAGAAGCCATGGCAGATCCCCATTCGCACTGGCTCTTTTCCCGGTCGCCAGCTGTGCTGAGCTGCTGTGTCTCCCTCGCCCCTCCCACTGCCGCCACCGCTGCCGCAGGTGAGAATGCAGCCTAAGTGCGACATGAGAGAAGAGATGAAGGGGAGGGGAAGAGAGGGAGAGAAAAGAATGCATTCTCATAAGACTTGGCTTTACAAACCCTTTATCCTCTGAACCTACTCCAGATTTGTCAGTGCCCTTCTTAAGAACATAAGAGCCAGACTGGGTCAGACCAATGGTCCATCTAGCCCAGCATCCTGTCTCCGACAGTGGCCAATCACGGTGGCTTGGGAGAAGCACCCAACAGGTCACAATGGGGGATCCATTCCCTGTTGTTTACCCCCAGCACCCGTCATGTTCCCTGATCCTGTCTGGCTAATAGCTGCTAATGGACCTATCTTCCAGAAACTTGTCCAAACCTCTTTTGAACTCTTAAAATGAGATGCCCCAAACTGGACATAATGCTGCAAGTGAGGTCTGATCAGTGCTGAAATTATTACTTCTGCTGACTTGGAGGCAATGCTTCTGTTGTTATAGTGCAATAGCACCATTGTACCAGGCTGAACTTAATATCTGTGGTAAATATCGTATCCAGCGATATTGGGTATTTTTAGATGTGACAGGGCTGATTGGCCCCGGCACGGAAACACCCCTGTGATTCCCCGCCGGGGCCACCGTGTCACGGGTTAACAGACGTGGTGGCCGATCCCTGTGGGGAATCTGGGGAGGGGGCGAGGCCGCACGGCGCAACGTGCAGCCACACAGCTCTGCCCCCCCCCAATGCTCCCCCAGCAGTCTGCCCTCCCGGAGACGGGCGGGCGCTGTGGCCAATTCGGCTGCTGCATCCGCCCGCCCCGGGAAATTGACCACTGCCCGGAATCGGCGGTAAGCATGGCCACTGATTCCGGGCCGTGGTCAGTGGCCAGACATGACGTTTCCCCGATTTCTCCGTGGTTGAGCGTGTCAACATCACGTCTGGTCAGTGGCACGCCGGGTGGTCACCCCCGTGAATCACGGGGTGGAATCGGATTTACCATGCTTCCGGCCCTCCTCCAGCGAGGAGGGCCAGAAGCGTGGTAAATCTGATTCTACCCCGTGATTTACGGGGGTGAACATCTGGCGTAACACTGACCAGACGTGCCGAGATCATGCTCCCCATATGGGAATTGATCGTGGTTGAGCGTGATCTTGTAACATCTGAAAATACCCATTGCCTGGTTTGAACCATATCCACTTGAAATGAATAACAACCACTATTTGGGTCCATCTTAGTTGGATATCCGTTTTGGGTTGGTTTCTCAGTTTTTCAGTTGTTTGGTTCAGATTTTTAAATATTTAGTTGCAGGGCCAGCCTTAAAATTTATGGGGCCCAGAGCGAAAATAAAATGCAGGGGCCCTTTGGGCCCACCACGTTGAGGGCCCTTCTGGGAGAGAGGGGGTCCCCAACACCTTTCTCTGGTAAAAACAGGGGCCAGAGTGGGGCCAGGGTGGGTCACCCTGTGGTAAGACCAGCCCTGTTTAGTCCAGACCCATGGGCAATTTGTGCATGTGAAGTAGCCGGAATGAAGAACAACTGAATAGCCCAACAACTATGTCATCAAACAGCAGAAAACTGGAAAAATGGATACACAAATATTTGTTTCTGTCATGGATATTATTTGAATGGATATCTGAATGTGCAAACAATATTCACCAATATAAAATCCACTATCTGTTTCAACACTACTGTTGTGATTATTATAAATCAGTTCTATAGCACGTTCAGTGACCTAAGTACTTCACAATCCTTCTCTAGTTCACCATTATTATTATTATTCCCTTTTTAGAGATGGGGAACTGAAGCCGGGAGAGAGTGACTTGCCAAAGGTCCTCCAGTTAATGGATGGCTATTGTCACTCGACAGTTTGGTGTGCAGCAGCACTAAATAGTGCTCACCCCCGGAGCTGCTCTGGGGGTGCACCCACGTGTCCGCCCACTCCCAGCCCCACCTGGATCTGGATCAGATGGACCTGATGGGTTCCCTGGCCTGTGGTCTGCCCATGCAGTGCCCCCTTCCCCACCATAGAGTTGGGGGGTAGAGCATTTGCAATGCTATGATGTTGCCCAAAGCAGTCGGCTGGAAGCAGAGCAGCAGATGTGCACCAGATGGACCGCTACTCTGCTTTGGGTTGGTGCCCTTAGCTTGGCCAGCCTGCTCAGCCAGCGGTGCTCCGAGATGTTCTGGAGCGCTGCCAGCAGGGCTTCCCTGGAGCAGGCACAGTTTGCTCTGTGACTGCTCCCACTACACATTGGCGGGACATGTTTAGACAGACACCTAGGTGGGACGCGGGCTGGTGCGGCCAGCACCAGGGCAGGTCGTCCTTCTAAAACACCCAAAGTGCTGAAGACCAATATACCAAAACAACCGAAATACCCCCGGATAGATATTTGTTCCCATGGATGAAGTGAGAAATGAACAGTGCTTTGTATCCATGTTGGCAGACCCAATTTGTAGTACGTGAATTTGTTGGAGGCAGAATTTGCCACGGATATTAGTTTCAGTTCTAGTTTTAACTAGAGTACTACTTGCTAAATGAAAAGATAATAAGATTCTTGTCCTGACTACTCATGTTTTTCATCTAATATTTATCAATATTCTATTTATGAAACTGAATTTCTTTTTCACGAGATTTGCCCAGCAACGTGTGAGCTGCGAAGAGGTAAAGCTAGTGAAAGTCAAAGGAAAAGAAAGATGTTTTTATAGAGGAACCTTAGTTACAGCAGCTGTTGATCTGGAGCTCAGGCGCTCTGAGCTCACACAACGGTTGACTTCTTCACACAGTACATGATGGGCCTGTGGAACTCATTGGTACTGGATGCTGTGAAGGCGTGTAGCCTAACTAGGCTGTAAAAAGGGTCAGGGAAAGTCACGGAAGCATAGGACCACCAATGGCTAGAAGCAAAGATGGCCAAGGGTGCAACAGTGGGCATTTTCAGATGTTACGAGATTACAGTGAACCACGGTGAATACCCACCTGTGGTCACTGTGGCTTGAACGTCTGTTTGGCGGCCGCCAGATGTTCGCCACGGTCAATACCCGCATGGGGTCAATTTGAACCACGCTTCCCGGGCTAGCCGGGGGAATGTCCCGGGAAG
>QEPC01002388.1:15244797-15285020 GCA_003113815.1 Sphenodon punctatus | reverse complement strand
ACCACCAAGGGTGGTTAAAGGGTGGTTAGCATCATGTCTGTTTTCACCCTAAGATGTATCATTGACCTGACTCAATATGGCAGATGTTCTCTGCCATTGGCTTCCTGTGTGACTCTTGGGCAACTCTCTCATTCAATCACTCTGCGCTCCATTCGTCCATCTATACAATGGGGATAAAATGGTTTGTCTCTGATCTGGAATCTGAATCACAGCTAGGAATGTGCGAACGCGGTTTGGAAGTTCGGAGTTCGGACCAAACTCGACTAGTTTGTTAGACCAAATTGAACTTCCGAACTGAACTCGAATTCGACTGAACTGTTCGGTCGAATCCAAACCAGTTCAGAAGGCCAAAAACAGCTTAAAACACCGGTTTTGAATGTACGAACTCGGTTCGGAAGTTCGGAATTTGACCGAACTCAACTAGTTCAGTCAACCGAACTGAACTTCCGAACTGAACTCGATTTTTGAACCAAACCGAACCGAATTTCCAAACTCGGTTCTGTTCACACATCCCTAATCACAGCTTCTCCCATACACACAGAGCATAAACGTGAATCAATGCAATGAGACTATTGCGAGATGAAGGGATGTATAATCTGGCCCCTGCGCTTATAATCGCTAGTGGTAGGAAAATGGCAAGGAAGTGCCTTTGATTTGCTGTGCAATGCAGAGAAGTTGGAAAGATTCTTCTGACATGGCTCTAAGAAAGAAAAAAAAAAAAGAATTGCTAAATCAATATTTTAGAATAAGCAGAGATGCCACACGACACGTGCAATATTTCCACAGATACTCAGGAGGTTTGTGGCCTTGTTTTATTTGTGCAGATTATCACGCTGTGGATTATTAATGGCTTACATTCCCCCCCTTAATGAGGAAGATCCATCTTCCATAGGTCTTGGAAGCTCTTCAATTTTTTAGCAGGTACGGCCATCAAGATGCGCGTGGGCACTTGGGTCTGTGTCTATAGTGGGATTCAAAACCCCATTAAGAAGCAAGGGAAGAGGCAGCAAAATAGCCACACTTACTAGTCCCAGCCAAAAATCTCTCTCTTTAATTTAGTCCATTTCCAACTCAGTTGGGAGACGTTTTAGCTTGCTCTTGCCTCATTTTGGCGGAAGAGCTTTAATTTTTGATAAGCGTAAGCAATAACAAAAACACATGATCAAACTTCTTTGGGGACTACTAGGGAAAAGTGCTAATAAAACCAGGGCAAAAGAAAAGGGAGAGGGGGGAGGAATGACTCCTTGCCTCCGACCCAGTTTTTTTAAAAAAAAACTGTTTTATTGATTTCTTAGACAGGCTAGCCAGGAAAGCTAAACACGCCGGAAGCAGAGGCAAGAGGACCATGGGCGAAAACAGACATGATGCTAACCACCCTTTAACCACCCTTGGTGGTCATTTATGCATGTTTCAGGGCTACATAGGGTGATTTCAGACGTGACAATATCACAGTGAACCACGCTCAATTCCGCGTGGTGGCTGTGATAGCGTCACGTCTGTTGGGGGAAACGGATGTTTCCCCCCAGATGTTACCAAGGCTGGGGATTGCATTCAACACGTGAGCAGCCGAAGCGGGGGGGACCGGAGGCTGCCGCATGTCGAATGCAATCCCATGCCGGGGTGAACCCCGGCGTCACGTCTGGTCGGGCGCCACGGCCCGGGATCAACGGTGGGACCCCGGGCCGTGGCGAATCCGACCTGACACGGCGGCCTCATTGGCCCCGCTGCCTGTCCGTCTCCCCGGAGGACGGGCGGCGGGAGCGTGGAGGAGGCGGGGCCGTGCGGCCGCACGTTGTACCGTGCGGCCCCGCCCCCTCCCAGATTCCCCGCTGGGATTCCCCCGGCACGTCTGCTGCGGCGTGACGGGGTGACCCCAGCGGGGAATGACTAGGGTGATTTCGGTACGGGGCCAATGAGCCCCGTTACGTCTGAAATCACCCATAGGGCACCAATACAGCCCTGCAACATGCATAAATAACCACCAAGGGTGGTTAAAGGGTGGTTAGCGTCATGTCTGTTTTCACCCCATGTTAACGGAGAGGAGATGATGTACCGACATCTGAGGGATGGGAGAAGTGACACTCTGGAAAATTTAATTATTGAACAGAGGGTAAAATGAGATGTGCGGGCAACGTGGCAGCTCCCTGGCCAGGGCAGGAATTTATTTATTTTTATTTAAAACTTGGATCCCACCCCTCCTGCCCAAAGGCAGCTCGTCAGCCCCTCCCCTGGTCAGGGAGCGGCATCAAGCTAATGTGCCAGTGGCTGGAGAGCTGTCCTGCTGCCTGCATGCCCCGGGTAGGGTGGGGAGCTCAGCAAACGTGTTGGTGGCCGGCCACACCCCTGGCCTGCTCCCAGAGCCCCACTCCCCCTGCTCCCCATGTGCCTGTGTGACCCTTGAGATCATCTGTGGGAGACTTTTTGGAGGTTCCCCGGGCGAGGCGGGTGGCCACCGATGTTAGATCTTTTTCGGTGGCCGCCCCTGTGTTGTGGAATTTGCTCCCGGAGGAGGCTCAGTTGGCTCCCACTCTCCTGCTGTTTCGGTGTGTATGTAAGACCTGGCTGTTCCGTCAGGCTTTTGGCGAGGGGTAAGGGTGGGGTGGGGTTTCTCCACATATTTTATTTTTAAATTGTTTTAACATTTTTGTATTGTTTTTATTGACTGTTATTTGCCGCCCCGGGCTGCCCTGAGGGCAGGAGGGGCGGGATATAAATTTTAAATAAATAAATAAATGATGGACAGCCATGGCAATTAGCTAGTCTGCCTTGGGCCACATGGCCGGCGCTTGGTTCAGCAGTTTCCTCAGAGATTTTCCGAGGGCACAGCTTTGGCTGGCCGCCTATGCAACCTGGGGCATTCCCGAGCCAACATCTGGTGTCATGGGACCATATGTGCGGATGAGTCCCGTCCATCAGAGATGGACACTGGGCAGAATTTTTGGTTCAATTTCAATTCTCCCCTGCATCAAAACCAAATGACTTCCCTTCACTTTCAAGGCCCTTTGCTCTCTTCTGTGCAAACAAGATTTTGACACCTGACTCCACTCTTCCGTGAATACCAACCTCCATCACCCACATAGTCAGAGTGTGATCTTCCAAGTGGATAGCTACAACACTGTCACTTAGCTTGCTGCAATAACACTGACACAATTGTGACCTTAGCACGTGCTAAGTGGTGGCACTGGTGGTATTTGCTTGGGGGATTGCACTATGAATGTTCTAACAAGCGTCCTCATGCTTTATCCAATGCCTCTCCTTGTGAACATGGGCCACCCCACTGTCCTCCCTTCTCTTCCTCTTCTAAGCTCTTCTCCTTTTGCCTATGAAAGCTTTAACAATAAGGCAGCTTGTGATCATACCACTGTCCAACATCGTCACATTGCTTCCTCACGCACCTCATATGTCTAGGGCATTCACCTCTTTTCACTTTTCACGTACTTAAATTGGAAATTCGTTGAGATTAGATCTGAAACGAGCACCCAATCTATTACACGTGGATAATAGCCACAATGTGGGTTGCTGTGATGGGTACCCGGCGAGTTACCTGGGTACTGATCAGGTACCCGATTACCTGAAAAATCAGGATGGAACCTCTCAAAATTGGAACTTCTATAAATCAGAAGCTCTAAAAATTGGCAGTATTTTGGGACCAGAAGTCAGAAAAATCAAGACATTGGGTAACCCATCAGCATGCACTGGCTACCGATTGGGTACCTGGTAGGGATGGGCGATCGCGGTTCGGAAGTTTGGAGTTCAGCCCGAACTTGACCTGTTTGGACGACCGAACACAAACCCGAACCCGAACATACTGAACATACCAAACACCGAACAGTGAAATGGCTGAATAGTTCGGTCAGTTCGGATCGCGTTCGGGTGAGTTTGGGTGGCAAAAAAAGGTTCACTGTAAGGTGACAGGGAGGGGTAGTACTAGTCACTGAGGAGCAGACTTCCAGGCACCAGGGGTGGAGAGGCTTGCAAGAAATGAAACTATCTGCCTCCCCCCTTCCCAACACCTTCTGAGCTAGTCACTGTTCCTGAACAGCAGGCGTTGAGTAGGATTATTAGATTGCTTTAAGTTTCATTTCAGTTTTGTACTGAAATGAAACTTAAACCTTAAACTGAAACCTTGTGTTTGTGATCCCCCCCATCCCATATAGAGAGAGATAGAGAGATATAGATATAGAGAGATAGATAGATAGGTTAGGGATAGTAGTTGTAGGAGCTAGCTTAGTGATAGAGATAGCGTTAGTGATTTAGATTTAGTGTTTGTAGGAGTAGGCCTGTGTACTTAATAGATAATCCATTTAGTTCATAGCAATTAGAATAGTTAATAGCAGTTAGATTTAGTGTAGATAGATATATATAATATTAGATAAAAATAAATAAATAAAAAAACCACATATAAAAACAAAAAACCCAAATAAAAAACAAAAGAAAACCATAGAAAACCCAATAGAAAACCAAAAAACCATATAAAAAACAAAAAAACCCACCCATAACATTTCCCGAACGGGCGAACCAAACAGCCGAACAGAACGGCTGAACGGCCGAACGGAATGGCCGAACAGAATGGGCGAACCTGAACCCAGCGAACTAACCAAACTGCCGAACCAAACAGCTGAACCGAATGCCGCCGAACCGAACGGCCGAACCCGAACCGCGATCTGTTCGCCCATCCCTAGTACCTGGTATTTTCTAGTTAGTCAGTTTATTAGTTACCCATTGTGGTAACTGGTTAATGGCCAGATAACCACCAAACTATTTAGAATGGCAGATATTAACTGCTGATTACAAATTTACTGTTTCACCTCAAGTGCAAACCTGGGGCAACAGCCAATGGAGAAGCCTAGCTGTTTCCAGCGATTATCATTGGTTTAGACAACTAAATAACCACTGCCTAAAATATCTTACAGTATCCCTCTAAAAGCACACAAAGCCCTTTACAAATACTGGACCAACTTTTGCGACCAGTCTTGGAGCAGAACAATAAGTTTTACTTAAAACCATAATCAGTGGTACCCTGTGCCCCAGGTAGCCTCGGAATATTTCTACCGAGGCAGGTACTGTTATGTCCATTTTAATGGCGGATAAACTGAGGCACAGAGGCTTAAGGAAACACAGTAAAAAATATGCAGGAAGAAAAGATCTTGGAGCCCGGGCTGGTGTTTGAACCAGTAGGCCACACACGAAGACCTCCTCCAAATACCAGAGAAGTTCTTCCAGTGCTTGATTAATCTGAGATGAATAGCCAAGAGTGCATGGGGTGACAGCAGCAGGGAGGGAACTGCCTAGCCTCAGATGAATTCCGTTTATTACCTCATTCCCCCAGATTCTTGCAGCTTCAGGCATTCTTAATACAGATGGTGCCAGCAACCTCCTGCCAGCTGGCATCTCTTGCCTTTGTCACCGCTGTTCAATGCCTGCAAATGACAGTTTGTCCCAGATCCAATATCGAAAGAATAGTATTTTCTGCTGGATCAGCCCTAAGCTTTAAGCCCATAGAGAACTTCTTACTATTGGCACACACAGAGACATGCACACTGCTCCCTCTAACAGGATTGGAAAGTGCATCCAGGGCAGAGTGTGATTGGGTTGCTTTTTCTTGTTGACATAATACGGAGGGCAGGAGGCCCTCTACCTTCTCTTTGCTCTCCAAGTGGGGAATTCAAGATCATTAAGAGATGATAGGCAACCTTTAGGGTCTCAATTGCTTTTACATGGGGTATTTTCAGACGTTACGAGATCACAGTGAACCACGGTCAATACGCACCTGTGGTCAATGTGTCTTGAACGTCTGTTTGGCGGCTGCCAGATGTTCGCCACGGTCAATCCACACATGGGGTCAATTTGAACCATGCTTCCCGGGCTAGCCGGGGGAATGTCCTGGGAAGCGTGGCCAAAGAGATCCCCAGCGGGGACCAAAAAAAAGTAACATCTGGCTGGTTGCCACGGCCCAGGATCCCCGGCGGGATCCCGGGCCATGGCGAATCCAGCCCGACGTGGCGGCCGCATTGGCCCCGCCGCCCGCCCGTCTCCCCGGAGGGCGGGCAGCGGGAGCGTGGAGGGGGCGGGGCCGTGCGGCCGCACGTTGCGCCGCGCGGCCCCGCCCCCTCCCAGATTCCCCGCCAGGATCCCCCCGGCACGTCTGTTACGGCGTGACCCCAGAGGGGAATGAATGGGTTGATTTCGGTACGGGGCCAATGGACCCCGTAACGTCTGAAATCACCCATGGTCTCCTATTACAGAAGACAAAGCCAATTAGGTTCCATTGCATAAGGCAATGCAATACTTCCTCCAGACTTCACTTACATCAGGGACGCTCAGGCGTTTGACTATATGACCCCATTTTGAGACGTAAATATAATCTTGTAATTAGAGCTGAAATGGGTAATGCTTGCATTTTGGGTACCATATCGGGTGCCCAACAGGCTACCTGCGTACTGATTGGGCACCTGATTACCTGAAATTGGGATTACCAGGCATTGGCTACACAGCTCCAGGGGCATCTGGACTGCATCGGTTCCCCTTGAACCTTTGCAGTTAGGGTTTCAGCTGGGTTATGGGACTGAGACTGGACTTATGACCTTGGTCAACGATCTGTGCCAGGAGCTGGACCAAGGCCAGTCCACTCTTCTGATTTTATTAGATGTCAGCAGCTTTTGACACGGTTGACTATGAGAGGTTGACGACTTGGCTGCGGGACCATGCTGGGGTGGGCGAGACCATTCTTGAATGGTTCCGCTCTTTCCTAGCCTGGAGAACTCGGTGTGTGGTGCTGGGGGAGTCTACATCATTCCCCTGGGACCTCATGTGTGGAGTGCCGAAAAGATCTATTCTGTCCCCTCTTCTGTTCAACGTGCACATGCAGCCTCTGGGTGAGATCGTGAGAGGGGTTGGGGTTGGGTGTCATCAGTATGCTGATGTTTGTCAGCCAGCTTTACCTCTCGTTTTCATCTGACCCAGGCCCGACCGTCTTGGTGTTTACCCAGTGCCTGGCTGCTGTGGGGGACTGGATGAGGTTGAGTCATCTGAAGTTGAATCCCGCTAAGACAGAGGTGATGCTGGTGGGGAGGGTCAAAGGAGTGGAGGCCCCCATCGACGATGGGGTGCAACCCTCCTTGGTTCCTCAGGTTCAGAGCTTGGGAGTGCTCCTCAATGCACAGCTCCATCTGGATGCCCAGGTGGTGGCTGTGGCAAGGAGTGCTTTTTGTAAACTACATCTGGTCCGTCGTCTTCAGCCATATATTTCAGGCACTGACCTGGCCACCATAATCCATGCATTTAAAACCTCGAGATTGGACTACTGCAATGCACTCTATGTGGGGCTACCCTTGGTGATGTCCCAGAGAATGCAGCTAGTATGGAATGCGGTGGCCTGCCTCCTGACGGGGCCGGGCTGTCGGGAGCATATAACACCGGTGCTCCCTCCTCTGCGTTGGCTGCCTATAGGCTACCGGGCCCGATTCAACGTGTTGGTGATTACCTTTAAGGCCATATATGGTCTGGGACCTGCTTATCTGCGGGACCGCCTCAACCTTTGTGTCCAGGGGTGCCCTTTTGGAGGTTCCCCGGGTTTGCCGGGTGGCAACATTCAAGAGGGCATTTTCGGTGGCTGCACCTCGGCTGTGGAACTCCCTTCTGCTGGAGATCCGCCTCTCTCCAGATCTCCCCTCCTTTCTCAAACATTGTAAGCCCTGGCTGTTATGTCAGGCGTTCGGCGAGGGAGGTGGGTAGTGGGTGGGGGGATGTTGTTGTTTTCTTTTTGTTTTGTTATGGGAGATTGGTGGGCTGGCCTCTTTTAATGTTAAATTTTAACTATATTGTTTTATATTGTTTAGTATGTGTATTTTTATTTGTTGTATGCCATCCTGAGCTGCCATTTGGCAGGAGGGGGCGGATTTAAAAGAATGAAAATAAATAAATAAATAAATAAATATTGAGTTACCAATTGGTAGGGACGGGAATTTAGAATTCACATAGAACCGAATCAACCTGAAAATGACTGATTCAGTTCTTTCTGCAAATGTGGATCTTGTTCAATTTCAGGCGATTCAGATCTTTAACATTGCAATTCATTCGCACTGACTTCAGTGGTGAAAAATGCATGCAAAAAATCTGAATCCTAATTGAGATCCAAAATTACTAAAGAACCGAAACTAAAAATTTCGAATCCGAAATTCGCCCTGAAGTCCCACCCCTACCAATTGGTAAATCAGGAAATTGATAAAGGAATTGGGACAGTAAGTAAAAAACAAAACAAAACCCAATAGTACCACAAGTCGGAAAATTAGGACGAAAAATGGTATCCCAGTACAAAAAATGGTATCCCGGTACATTGGGTAGCCTGTCGGGTACTAATCAAGTACTGATTAGTACCCAATGTTGCCAGCTTTACTCATTTTTGAGGGTATTTGTTCCAGCTCCACTTTTGATCTGAGGCAGCAGCAAACACACACAAAGTATAGTACATATGTTATTATATATTCATTGAGATCGCAACAAATATTGAAATGGCCAGCATGTTTCTTATTTGTGGGTTTTATTGGCATTCTTGAGTAGCCCTTCATCTATGCGAACAAGATCAGTGACTGGAAATGGTATTCATGTATCCATCTTTTGGGGTTTTGTGGGGTGGGGGATCAATTTTTTTGGCTCAGTTAGTATATGGATCATTTTGGTACTTTGGTTGCACCATTTGTGGCAATGGTGCATTCATGATAGTGGAAATATTGCCAAAACAATGTAAACAAAATACTAAATTGACCCAAATACCACCCAAAATGAAAGCTGAAATGGAATAACTGAAATGAATACCCAGTGCATTGAAGAGCAAGCAGATACTGCTTACCTGAGCCACCATTTTTCATTTGGGCAGTGTAGATTCGATAGGTTTATTTGGGGTTTTGGTATCCATTTCAGCTCAGATCTAATCATGATCCCATTTCTAGATTATGACTGGTATTATTTATATGGAGCTTACTATCGAGGATGGATAAGGTAGAAGAATATAGGGGGAGGCAAAAATATGTACATTCACAGATGGGGAACTGAGGATAAGAAAAGGCAGCGATTTGCCCAAGGTCATCCAGTGAGTTCATGGCTAGGCTGGGATTTGAACGTTGGTCTCCCAGGTCCAAGTCCATCACCTTAGCCTCTAGGCTATGCTGGCTTACAAACGCACATGGGGCCCCAGCCTACAATCTGGGAAACTCTGACCCGTATCCCAGTGATAAACAAGCTGACCTCCCTAGGTTCCGATCCTCAGCACAAGCCCCTTGACTGGGGGATCACACCTGTTCAGTTCTTGGAGGATCAGAGCTTTTGCCTACATTAAACTCTCCCTGCATGACAACGTTGCCCACGCACCGTGCCTAATCCCTGGTTTTCCATGCCAGCCTAGGAAGGCAGAGGACAGCATATCCAGGAATGCAGATAGTGACATTCAATATTCAGTCTGCGGCAATCAATACAAAGTACATTCACAGCCATTTTTCACTAATAGAGAATTTCAGAAAGCTTACAAGCGTAATAAATCGCCACATCACAGCATTTATTACTGTTTGGGGAGGACAATCAACTCTGATGGGGTGTGGGGGGGAGGAAACACCAAGAGGAGACAAGCCAGACTAGTAAGAAGCTGATTAAAATTAATGTTGCTGTTGCTTCCATTTTCATTTCATTTGCTGAAGTCCCCTGGCCCTCCAGCATGCTATAGCTGCTGCTGACAATCCTGCCAGGCGTCTGCTTTAGATATGCAGTTGCTTTTTCAAGAGGATGAAACATCCATGGACCAAACCAGCAAGTGTCTCCGATTTGGCTGGGATCTACCTTAAACTGTACGCAGCGACAGGCCAGGGAGCAGGTTGATACGGAGGGAGGCAGGAAGAAGGTTCATCTGTTTACCTGCAGCAGAAGCCCCAGCCCAGCCTGGGGACAGACTGTAGCTTTGGAAGCGACGGTGCCTGTTTTCATAAGCTGTATAGTCTCTCCTCAGATGGTACAGGTGTAGTTGGACTGGGTGGGACGACCACTTCAACCTGTAGCAGCACCCCCTCTAAATGTGGCTGTGGAGAAAGGAGAGACAGGCCTGCTGTCGATATCCCCTCCCACTGGACCACCAGAAACATTAACCTCAAGGTGATGATGGCTTCTGCAAATCCAGACATTTTGGAAATCACCCCCCACTACGGCCTTTTCCAAACAGGTCGCAGCTGGGGGGGGGGGGAGAGGGGGGCCGTCTGTGGGTGTGCTGTGCTGCTGCAAGGGCGATGCGGGTGTATGTGTGCATATGCATCCCCCACGCATCTCCACGCATGCCCCCGCATTAAACAACCTGCGGTTTTGCCGTTTGCTCCGTGCGGAGGTGGGTGCGGATGCGTGGTACGCAGGAGCACGTACGCACACATGCACGCCCACCCGCTGCTGTGCAAATGGGACACACCCACACATGCCCCCACAGTCCTCCCACTGTGGACTGTGCAAATGGGACACACCCACACATGCCCACACCCGTTTGAAAAGGGCCTATGACTGAAAGATAAGGGTGAATGCAGAATTCGGATTCTTCCAATTTTTGATTGGAACGGGCCAGTTTGCCCGTTCCGACTGAAAACCAGAACGGCCACTAAGCCATTCAATTCTGATCGGACTCAGACAAAAACATATATTAAAAAAAGAAAGTCACATAGCACAGGTTAAAGGGTGTTAACAAGCGTGACATTAGCCACAGACCAGTCACATACACCCTGCCCCCCCCCCCCATGATCACACAGGCAAAATACCTAGCCCATGGCTAATATTTAGACATGGCAGCTTGGTGTGCGGTGAAGACAAATTTGAATATCCATCTGTGGGAACGAATGTGCAAACTATCTGCATGAATCCAAAAATGCCCATTCAATTCCGTCTAATATTTTTCACGGTTCTGTCAATTTGCCATATGGCTGAAGCATCCATACATCCGACATAAGTAACCTGTGCGTTAACTGAGCAGTTTTTCTGCAGTGGACTTTACTCCTTGAAAACTTGGCATCTTCTGAAAGTCCCCTGTCCCATGTGTTTTGGCAACACTGTGATAGCTCACCAAATAAAATCTCATTGAATTAAACTGGATTGAAATAAATGCTGGCATGAGTAAGCGTTTATTGTAGGCGTCTGTGTGAGGACTATAAAAGATAACAAGAAATGTAGATGGCAATTAATCGCTGGTAAAAGGCATGAGACCAGATCAAATAAAAAACACTTGCCTGCTCACCTATTGTTGAGGCTCACCCACCCACCCTGCTCATACTCTGGGAGGCTCAAAAGGAATGAACCTCACGTTTCAGGGGATTATATCAATCCGTATGCAGGTTTCGGCTGCGTGGCAGACAGATGGAATTTTTATTGCACTAAGCCCTTTGATGCTCTCTCGCAGAATGCCTATTCTGTTATTACTGTTACAAAAATCCTGTCGGCTGCAGACAAACTCTGGTTTTGTTTGTTTGGATATTACTTATCCTCCTTGGCCAATCTGATCAGAAACACGGCGCTAATTACACTCCATCCATCAGCATTAAGGTAGCCGGCGACTTTGGCGTGCAGCAGAAATTCAAGCTGTTCTAAAACAAACAGCAAAGAGTATCAGGGGACCCAGATGAAGCAATAGATTATTAATGGGATGCAAAGTCTGTTCCCACAAGGTTATGGGTTGAACGGAGGGTGAATGGCTAGGAATCAGAGGGCATTTTTAGGATTTTCTAGCAGCTCTGTGGCCTCTGTAAAAGGGATCAGTGGTCATGGTCTGCCTCGGAAAGTGCTTCTGCATGTTCTGCAGCCCACATTAAGGACATGGAGTGGCGACTGTGGCAAAAATACAGGGTTTAAGGCATGTGCCAGGACAGGTGGCAACATCCTTCAGAGATACCTGGAGTAGCCCCAGCCAGTGTACCTCCCGACTAGAGCTAAAACAGTTACCTGCAAAAATGGGCATGCTCATTGAAATTGTAGCACTCAGCCCAATCTGCTAACAGTATCCAATTAGTGCCTGGTGGCCTACCCGATGGACCTTACCATTTTTCGGTTTTCTGGTATTCCAGCATTTCCAACTTTTGGAACCAATATTCAAACTTTCTGTCTCGATTTCTTTACCAATTTACCATTTGATCAACCAGTACGGATTGGTAAAAAGAATATATTGGTAATGAAAATAGTAATGCCCAGTATTTTTGGGTAATCGGGTGCCTGATTGGGACTTGGGTAGCCTGCTGGGCACCCAACACAGTACTTGAAATTGCGAGGATTACCTTTGGGTAGCAAATGAGCTCCCTGTTTCAACTCTGCTTCCAACAGTTTCAGTGGCCAAAGAGGGGCAAAGCTCACTCCCTCAGCCAATAAGCACACTGCTGTTCCTCTTTCAGTAGGAGAGATGAAAAGAGACTCATCTTGAGCCTAAAGTCGAAGAATAGAATGGATCAATCAATCAATCAATCAATCAAACCAGTAGAGGTGTGCACCAAGGGCCCAGGTCATTTTCATTGTTTGTTTTTGTTATTTAAATATGTCATTCTCATTTTCATAAATATCAAACTGTCGTTTTCGGTTTTGCTTTTGTTTTCGTTTTCCATTGGTTTCAATAGAAAACACTTTTTCAGCTTTAACATTTTTGTTTTTCATTATATTTGGCCATCACCTGACATGATTATACCTCCAATGGAAGGCATTTTGTGTACCAAATTCCAAAAATATTGGATAAAGGAATCCAATTTTAGAAGAAGTTGAATTATATTATTTTGCAAAAATATTGATATACATTATTAGGTGTAACTACTTTTCCTCTCATTTAATGAAGATGAAAATTGGCAAGCTTATACCCCTTCCCATATTTACTATCTCTGCCAACTTTTGGAAGGATTGGATAAAGGGTCGTGGTGGTATAACCATTTATCATATAAATGTATGTCTGGTTATAACAACTTTGTAGTCTAACCAGTGTACATGAAATTTGGCATTGATCTATATAACACTTTCAAAATCATCTATGACAAATATCAGAAAGATGCTATAAAGGGTCCCAATTTCATATGCCTGCACAGCATATGCAGAGAAGGAGCCTATGCCAGGGATTCTCTTACGTGTCACTGTGGTATAAGATTGGTTTATGATGCCAATTGGCTAGTAGAAATGCCAACCAAATATCCTCATTCTATGCTGTGTGACCATTATAACATCTCTCCTCAACTTGTTAGTGGGAAGTCAGAAGCATTTGTTTAGGAAAGAGCCAATAGAGATTCTCTTATGTCCTCTGTCACAGTGCTGCAGGATGTGATTGTGATGATAATTGGCCAGCCTGGATGTGTAAACTATGTCTCCTGATTTCTGGGATGTTATCCTCAAAGTCCCAGTTATGTCCCTTCTATGCCTGCCTGAGGGCTGCCCCCTATGCCCACCTAAAAGCCACTACCGATTGGTCCTATAAAGTTGGGAGCATACAGTAATTGGCCAGTGAATGTGTCTGTCAGTCTTTTGGATTGCTCCACATCCTCCCTCCTACAGCCTCTCTTCCCCTGCCATGCCAGGTGCCTGCCTCTGACTGGCACTGCATGTGCTGCTGTTTATCTGAATTATGGTCTTCAAGGGGACAACTTCAATTGCTTATAAAATTGGGTCCCTTTATCAAATTGTCCTGTAGTTTGACAGAGATGATGACAGGAAAGGTATGTGATACATTCCTGCCAAATGTCTTGGAAACAGTATGGAATATACAAATGTTACAGCTGGAAATGTATTTTCAAGTTAATGTCTTATACCATCAGGACCCTTTATCCAATCTTTCTGAAAATTAGCAAGAGTGTTACGTTTGTGGAGGGACATTGTATTCACATGTTTCATGCAATTTGGATGGAATATAAAGAAGTTGTAGCTGTGAATGTGTATGGAGCTTTTCATAAAATCACAACATTCAATTGCTTCTAAAATTGGTTCCCTTTATCTAAACATTTCAAGAATTGGTACACATAGTGCAATCTCATAGGTACAAACTCTACAAGTTTCATCAGAATTGAAGAAGAAACAAAAAAGCTATAGCCAGGCATGCATTTTTCAATGTTTTCCCTTTATTTCAAAAACAAAATGTCAGTTTTGTTTCTATTTTCATTATTATTTGTCATTTTCAGTATTGCAATAATGATAATGAAAATGACAATTTGCATTATTGTTATTGTAATAACGAAAATGGCATGCACACCCCCAAGGCCAGGCACCTCTTTCCTGGTTGCCTCCAAGGAAAAGCACTTAACAGGGCAAGGGGTCAACTGAGACCACTTTCACACTTCCCCCCGCGCATATTTTGGCTGTGGTAGGAAATGCGTAGGGGTGTACATGTCATTTTCTTTATTATAATAACAATAATTAAAATTGTCATTTTCATTATCATTATTGCAATAACGAAAATGACAAATAATAATAACAAAAATAGAAACAAAAATGACATTCTGTTCTTGAATAAAGGGAAAACACTGAAAAATGTATTTCTGACTATAACGTTTTTGTTGTTTATTCACATCTGATGAAACTTTGGGAGATTATACCCCCAATGGAGGGCACTACGTGTACCTGTTTTTGAACTGTTTAGATAAAGGGACCCAATTTTAGAAGCAATTGAATGTTGTGATTTTAAGAAATGCTCCATACACTTCCATGGCTACAACTTCTTTATCTTCCATACAATTTGCAAGAAAACTGTGAATATTATGTCCCTCCACAAGCTTAACATTCCTGCCAATTTTCAGAAAGAATGGATAAAGGATCCTGATGGTATAAGACATTAAGTTGCAAATACGTTTCCAGCTGTAACGTTTGTATATTCCATTCTGTTTACAGGACATTTGGCAGTAATGTATCACATACCTTCCCTGTCATCTCTGCCAAGTTACAGGACAATTTGATAAAAGGACCCAATTTTCTAAGCAATTGAAGTTGTCTCCTTGAAGGTCATTATTCAGATAAATAGCAGCACATGCAGTGTCAGTCAGAGGCAGGCACCTGGCAAGTCAGGGGGAGGGAGGCTGTAGGAGGGAGGATGTGGAACAACTGAACAGACTGACAGACACATTCACTGGCCAATTACTGCATGCTTCCAGCTTTACAGGACCAATCGGTACTGGCTTTGAGGTGGGCATAGCATCCCAGCAATCAGGAGACATAGTTTACACATCCAGGCTGGCCAATTATCATCACAATCACATCCTGCAGCACTGTGACAGACAACATAAGAGAATCTTTATTGGCTCTTTCCCAAACAGATGCTTCTGACTTCCCAGTAACAAGTGGGGAAGAGATGTTGGGATGGTCACACAGCACAGAATGAAGATATTTGGTTGACATTTCTGCTAGCCAATTGGCATCACAAAGCGATCTTATAACACAGTGACACGTAAGAGAATCCCTGGCATAGGCTTCTTCTCTGCATATGCTGTACAGGCATATAAAATTTGGACCCTTTAACACATCTTTCTGATATTTGGCAGAGATGATTGTAAAAGTGTTATATAGATCCGTGCCAAATGTCATGTACACTGGTAGGACTACAAAGATGTTACAGTCAGACATACATTTATACGCTAATTGCTTATACCACCATGTCACAGGGAAGGTGTTTGGGACCACACGAGAGGGGTGGACAAGGATCCTTACAAGCAGGAGGTAAGGCAATTGCCTGTAAGCAGCGGGGGTAGCTCTGAAGTATGCCAGCAAGGGCTGATTGGGAAGGAATGCCCGTCAGGATAGAATAATGGCCCCGAACTCTAGTAGAGTAGCGGCCTCTATCTTCATAGGCTGCCGAGTGACGTGTACTGGAGTAACCCCACTCCTTGCTCACCCGACTCAGACCCAAAGTCACACTACAAGGTACAAGGGATATAGTGCTGGGAGTGAGAGCAGGATGGACCGAGGACCTAAAGAACGTGAGGGGGGAGGAAGGGCACGCACAGCAGACACAGTGTAGGAGAAGCCCCCTAAAGGGGGAAGGCGTCACCCACTCACACGCCCACTCTCGCTCACACTCTCTCTGGGGAACACAAATGGATGGGACACTCACGTTGTCACTCTCTCTCCAGTCACGTAGGCAAGGCTTCTTGCAACACAGCAGAGGGGAGGAACGGGGAGGAACACCAACAAGGAACAAGAACTCAAGCTCGAGAAACTTTCTCCGTCTGGGGCCAGTTTACACAGATCACCGGCGCTGTATGTCCTGCAGTGCTGGTGTTTATAGTGGCAGCCCTGCCCCCTTCCGTGCCTTCAGGCGCAAGGAATGGCACAACGGTGCTGGCCCCGCCCCTGCGCTGTGCATGGCTGCTGAGGGTGGTCCTGGAGCATCCTTCTGATGAGGGGTTGTCTTGGCAACCTGGGGATTCTTGCCACTTCTGACAGGGGCATTGTGGCAGGGCCTGCGGCTGCAGCTGGAGTTCCTGGGTGTGTGGGGGGCCGCCACCGTTGGTACTGGTGGCCTTGAAGGTAGGGGGCGCCCCTTACACACAAGGAGCCTTTATCCTTCTGAACGTTGGCAGAGATAGTAAATATGGGAAGGGGCGTAAACTTGCCAAGTTTCAACTACATTAAATGTGAGGCAAAAAAGTTACACCTAAGAATGTATATGAAGATTTTTGCAAATTAATATAATTCAACTGCTTCTAAAATTGGAATTCTTTATCCAATCATTTTGGAATTTGGCACACTTAATGCCTTCCATTGGAGTTATAATCCCTCCAAGTATCAGACAAATATAATAAAGAAAAAAAATGTTACAGCTGAAAATGAGTTTTCCATTGAAACCAATGGAAAACGAAAATGAAAGCAAAAACAAAAATGACAATTTGATATTTATGAAAACGAAAATGGCAGATTTAAATAACAAAAACAAAAAATGAAAACAAAAATGACATCTGCCCCTGGTGCACACGTCTAGAAATGAGCAAGCCAGAATATGCGCAGGGTTCGGTCGGTCTGAAAGGCCACACACACCCCCACGTTGCTTTGCCGGCAAACACATGCAGAGATACAGAGCAGGAAATCCAGCTCCATATCTCTGCATCTGTTTGCCAGCAAAGCCGTGCAGGGTGAGGGGCTTTCAGACTGGCCGAACCTCGCGCATATTCTGGCTTGCGCATTTCCTCCCACAGAAAAAATATGTGCGGGGTGTGTGTGGGTCACGGGGGGTTGGGGTCCACTACCCCACTTTTCTGGGTTGGGTGACTCAATTTTCCTCACTTGCAGCCCACCTAAACCAGTTCTCTCTCTGGCTGATTCAGTCCTGCAAAGGGGACAATTCTTTTGTCTCCCAAGCTCCCAGAGACTTCCCATTCACACACACTCTCTCTCTGGGTTCGCAAGAGCTTGAGGGCTCAAGTTTCTCAGATTGTGTCCCCAGTGTAAGTCAACAGAAACTGCTTCTTAGTAAAGAAGAAAGTTTATTGATTACATAAGCAAAGATAGTTTGAACACAAAGTGGCAATTAAAACCAAAAGTAAATAACGCATTCTTATTCTGTACTGTGTAATTCCCTAGTTAAATCTTCCCCTACAAAAAGTCCATTCACTTGAATTCCTTCTCAGCTCCATGTGGGAGGGCTGGGTCTTTAGTCCTTAAGTTGGTTAGAAAACAATGTGCTTCTCTCAACGCATTTCTTCAACAGCTGGACTTGCAGGCTCCTGCCCCCACAGCTGCGATCTGTGACTCCGTGACTCAGAGGTTGAATTGAATTCCCATTGTGTCTTCCTAGCAAAGATATCCCAGCTTTTATATGTTTTCAAGTTCCTTTGTCTCACTTTCCCGCCTGGAGACTCTGTGTTTACAGTCATGTCTGCAGGAAGGCATGCAGATTCATTTGCAACTGAATGTTTCTGTCTGGCTCTTGCAGAGGTGTTAGGCTTTCTGAATACACATTCTTTGTCTCTCTCCATGAAGTGAGTTTCCAGCTCTCAGCTTTTACATTACATGATTACATGAAGTGAGTTTCCAGTTCTCAGCTTTTACTTTTACATATTTGTTAGACCTGTAGTCTACCTGTAGCCCAGTATCTCCTTGTGACAGAGGGGAAGGTGTGAAAGTGGTCTAAGAGAAAGCTTCTGTCCTGCTTGATGCATGGGGAACGTTAGGAGGTGAATGTGTGCATGTAATTTGCTGAGGGGATAAACGTTTGGGTGGAAGGAGTGGGGTTTGTCTTTCTTTGGCTGCTTCAGATGTTGGGAGGTATACCCAAATTCCTTACACGTCACCAACAGCCCCTGAGGCTGTAGTCTCCCTTTTGACAGTGAGGCGGGGACTTTCTTCTGCTCAAGTTTTTGTGCTAGTCAAGTCTCTCCTCCCTGGGCTCCCAGGCCACTGTGACTAGGGCACTCATTAGTGGAGCTCCTAGGCCTCCAAGGGAACCTCTTCCCGGTGGTCCTAACCTTACTAACCTCTGGTTCAGGCTTTTACATCTGCTTTCCACAGCTGACCAGCAGCTCTATGCCTCTTCCCAGCTGGGAGCAGTCAGCCACCATAACCTTGGTTCTACACCCTGTCACAAAGGGTTGGCTCTTTGCATGGGAAACAGACAAGTCCAAGACACAGAGAAAAGGAGATACACAGCCCTCCTGGGCCACCAGCTACAAAGAAAAACACTTAGTGCACTTTCCTCACAATTGTACCAAGGAGACAGTGCCCCGCAGAGTCTCTCTAAGGCAAGGCAGTTCTGCACCACTCGGAATGCCAGCATATGGCTAATAAACCAGTTACCATTCCTCCCTGACTCTTCCAAGGAGTCAAGAGTAAATATTCATAATGACATGCACGACAAAGAGCCTTGGTGATGATAATTTGTCTAGATAATGAATTGTAAACCAGAAAGCAGGGCAAGGCAAACACACATCTAATGATAAACTGAAGGTGAAAAGCGATTGCATTTTTTAAATCCTTGAGGTAGCTCATTATATCATGGAGGCTTATAAAAGTCCAGGTGAATTTATCTTTCCGTGCTCACTCATTACCTTCCATTACGATAAAGTGTCTCCTTGTTATCTAGTTAGTTTCGCCATCACCACTCAAGTACCTCAGGCCTTCGTTAATTACCACCCTGGGATAAACAACACGTTGATCTGCGAGAAGGAGTTCACCTGACGTTTAAATGACCGTGGGAACCATTTCCCCGAGAAACATTAACATGCTCTTCCCAGATCAAAAAAACATCATTAAAAACTCTGGCCAATTAAAAGAATTGGCTCAAGTTTTCCAGCAGCACCGGATCAGGAGTTTATAACCTTCTGCCCACTGCCAGACATGAAAGGTACTTAAGACAGCTAAGCACATGTTTTTTGTTGTGTTGTGTTTTTTTCCCCCTGAGCCTACCTGCCCTGTCTGAGTGTACTTGGTGGGGTGCCTATTGGAAGTGACAGCACAGGAAAATGCAAGCTGAGGGTGGGGAACCTTTCCCTGCCTACAGGCCACTGGAAAAATTAATACAAGCTCCAGGGTTGGATAGGTGGTGAAGATGGGTGTGATGTGAAAGTGGAGGGTCCAGATCATGGATCTATACCATGGAGCCATCCCCTAGGCCTGAGAATATATGCCCTCCTGGGCTCTTTCTTTCAGTGCTTGGGAGTAGGAACTGGATCCACAGGCCAGATTCAGGAACTGGAAAGGGGACAAATTAAAAACAGGCACGGGCTGAATTTGACACATGGGCCAGAGGTTCCCTGCCTCTGATCTTGGTGACCCTTAGGAGATGTTTGCATCAGGGAGGGAGGAGAGGGGGCATTTCAGAGCCCCGAGATGCTCACTTAAATGCAGAATGGTTATAACTTTCAAAGGAACCAAGAGAGGCCACAAATGTGTAACTGAGACAAATACCAAGTCCTGTCATTGTATTTCTTTGGGGAAGGGAAGTTATCTAGCGCAGCGATTTTGAGATGGTTGTCTGCAGACCACTTGTGGTGCATGAGGCCATGATGAGTAGACCTGAAACAAATAGGCTTGGCAAGTGCAGCTTTCCTGCTGTTTTTGCCATTTCCTGATATTTTTCACGTGTTGAACGGGGCTGCCATGGGCCAGTTCCAAGCCCTGTGGGCTGTGGAGATTAAAAAGCTGCCATCGAAGCACCGGGGAAGAGCTTGAAATCATCATAAAAGTGATGTAAAACTATCGTAAAATTCCCAGAAAGTGATGAAAAAGTCCCGAAAAGTGACAAAAGTGACGGGAAAAATGGCAAAAGCACGGAATCACTGGAAGCTGACCAAGTACCAATAGAAACTCATAAGCACTCCTGAAAGGTCAGTATTTCCCTTCAGAATTGGAACACTTGCTCTTGTCGCATGCCCAACCACTACTGGCTCAATCACTATCTCTAGCCAGCGTATGCACATTACCATCATCCCCGCAAAGACCTACTACTCCCTATTTGGACAATGCTGTAATACTAGGATGGAATTAAAGCCACTTGTCTTGTGCAATGACAGCTAGATTTGAAATGAGTAAGGGCTAATATCTGGTCACATACCAATAGTATCCAGTGTAAGTATCCAGGGGTTTTCCAGTTAGATTAAATTAACGTTTACTGAATTACTGTCTAATTATCATTGGGTTTTTTGTTTTTTTTTTAAAATACCCAATCCCTCTGTTTGGACTGGTCTGGTTACTTCGGTAAGGCACTAATTCAGTAAATGGTCATTTGGAAAACAGTAATTCGGTAAACAGTAATATCCAGAATTCCTGATTGGTGGTTTACCTCTGGGGTTACCGGATTTTTACTGGATATTAACTGTCAAGCTATCTGAATTATCTGATATTAACCATGGATTAATATGGTGTAAAAGCCCAAACTGTTTTGAATGTGTTTTTTAAATAATGCGCATTTTTTAAAACCGGTTTTGAGCCCCTTTTATGATCAGGGGAGGCCAAAACCGGTTTTAAAATATGCACATTATTTAAAAACCACATTCAAAATGGTTTTGGCTTTTACATGATCATGGCAAATGCGCATTTAAAATGGTTTAGGTATTTAAACGAGCATTAAAACACGTGCATTTTTCACCAATCATGCACAAATTTGTCTCGTCTAAAAGCGGCTTGATACTGGGTTTCCGCTCCCGCGGTGATGTACTCTTTTGCCTTCTGCCTCCGCCTGACCTGGCAGGAAAGGCAGACGTGTTATCTGGTGTCTGGATGGATTTCATGATATGGATACTGAATATAATGTCTGGTGGATTTAAGGTTAACTGGATTACGAATTAATCACGTATTGCCGTTTGCCTATATATATTAGTTCGTTTTTCTGGTATTATCTGTTAATTCGGTTTGGTAGTTAACCTCCATATCAGTTCGCTTTTCTGGTATTATTTGTTAATTCGGTTTGGTAGTTAACCTCCATAGCAACCAGTTAGTTACCAAAAAACCCACCAAACTAACCAAAATACTGGATATTAGGCATCGTTAAATTTTTTGCTATCCATGTCAACACTAGTCCAGATAGCTACTTCGACCACAATATGTGGCACTGCATAGACGTTGCTCCCAGTCCTACAGTCTTGTTCTGGTCTTGACAAAGTCTCTTAAGCCTTGCTCCAGTCCTGACCCCTTGGTTGTTAGCAACTTCGTCTGCTTCAGATGGTTTCATCTAGAGCTGAAATGAGTTCTCCCCCCCCGCAACAAAAATGGGTACAACTGTTGAATATACCCCAACCAAAAATGGTTAGATTTTTGAGAGTTTGTTAGGCAACTGGTCTAGAGATAGTGTGGTTGGTTCCAAATGTAGGTGATGGAGATAAAAGTTGTTCAGGCAACCTCTATTCTTGGTCCCCCTTCTGTTGGACCAAGAACAGATAACTTGCCCATGACCGGCCCATTGATATCTTGGCCATCACCTGATGAAGAGAGTCTTGTGTCGCCCAAAAGCTTGCATACCATACCCAACGGATGTTGGTCCAATAAAAGAGATCATCTGAACTACTTTGTCTCCAACTATTACTTTGGGGAAAAACTTGGCAACCTCATCCTCCACTTCTTCTCTCTAAACCAAGGGTGGGAAACCTTTCCCCCTCCAGGGTCACTTAAATTAGTGCAAGCTCCAAGGGCCACACAGAAGTTCAGGGCAGGGATGCTTAAGATAGATAAAATTTTATTTGTTTAGTCAGTGGCCATAACAATCAAACACAAAAGAAAAAACAATACAACTCAATTAAAATAATTTCAACAGCATAAATACTTAACTGTTGCCTAATTTTACAAACAATTTCGGGGGCAGGTAGACAAAGGGTCAGCTGACACCTTACCCTGTCCGGGTTTTGAGCAGCGCACTTAGCCCCTTATATAGCAATATAAATATATATATATAGTCCTATTGACTTCTCCCACGACAGATAACACACCTGACCCCCTAAATAACCACTACCGCGGTGCCACATTCACTAAAAAGCTTGTCGGACGTGCATATCAATCCAAGTGAACCTATATAGTATTCACCATAGATCTAGTCAGGAGTGCGTCTGTCGAACTGTCCAGTCCAGGTCAATACCTCAGAAGGTTACATATATAGCCGAGTGCCTAGTCAAATGGAATAACCAAGAGGGGCTGGTTAAAGGGCATACTGCCCCTATATTGCTCATCCTCATGCCCATAGACCCAGGGCCCTTAGGTCCACTTCAAATTAAGCCCTGCTCCAACAGCTCCATTTGTTTTTTCCTGTAGCAGGGATGCTTAAGGGCTGCACTCAGAAAGAGGATGGACCTGTGCCATGGATCTGTCCCCTATCTGTCTGTATGTGTCCTTCCTTACCATGATCTTATTTTCAGTGCTTAGGAGTAGACACTGGATCCAGGGGACAGATGCAGGAACTGGGAAGGAGCCACAGAAAAAATAGCTGTGGGACGCATATGATTCTGGGCCCGAGGTTTACCATCCCTGGTCTAGACAATGTCTGTGAAACTCGGTATTCGAAATTACTCATTTTTAAACAGAGTATCTCAGTATTCAACTTGGTTTTACTGAGTACCTGAGTAACTGAGGAATCGGCCCAGTACTTGGTCCAGTATGCAGTACTTGAGTAAATCCTCGGATGGGTGACATATGGGGCTTTTCCTGCGATGTATGGGTTTTTTTCTGTTCCTATATAAGGGAACTCAGTACTTGGCTTTATTTTACCAAGTATTTTACCAAGTACCGAGGACCAGCTGAACACTCGGAGCTAATTCTTGGAAACTCAGAAATAGTCAGTGAATTTTTTTTCCCCACTATTCCATGCAGCCCTAGCGAAAGCATGAAAGCTTTTAAACAACACTGTGACCTTCTTCAGGTATTTGGTCTGACTTTTTACATGCCCGAAGAACAACCCCGTCACCATGTGGCCCAAAATCTTGCATATTCTCACCAACAGACGTTGGTCCAATAAAAGATATCACCTGAATGTTTTTGCTTAAAGCCCCGTAACTGGTTTTCCGACTGGATCAACTTCAGCAAGAATTCTCAGTGGCAGAAATACCTCTTTAAAACATTATTTGTATAAGTTAGACTCCCCCCCCCCACCAAATAAACGTCTCTCCAACAAGACACTAACACTTGGGCTGCAGTTGTAAAATGGAAAAACATTTCTAATGAAATTGATTTTTTTTTTGTGCACCACAAACATGAATGAGGGTGGTTGTTTGTTTGTTTTAATCCCTTCAATTGGTAAAAGTCAATACAGCTCATTACGTTTGATCATGTCAGTGTAGAAATTTGAAGGGGGCGGGGAGGGAAAGGGAGCTAAGTAGCCCAGTGTGCCTTAATTGGCAAGCTCCAAGGTTAGTTATGATTAATCGAAGAGGTTTCCTGAAGCAGCTTAGCAGATAATTAATCAAAGACCTATGAAGGTACTTCGCTAATTGATCCTGGAAGGAATAACATCACATCAGAATTGCTTAAATGGAACACAATTCTTCCCAGAGAGCAGCTTTATACTACAGTATAAAATGTGCAGGGGAATTTTATTGTTTCGGTACATTGGGGTGTACTTTTTGTGTTTTATGAAGACAGATTTTTCTTTTTTCTTGCTTCTCTTTCTTTCTCATACACCATCATTAATATTTAGACCAGGGGAAGGCAACGTTTTTGGGCAGAGTGCCCAAAAACCCCTCAATGTCTCTTGTAAGACTCTGGAGTGCCGGCAGGGGCGGGGCCACTGAAAGCCCCCCAAAATTAGAGATGCTTAAAAGACCATCCCATGCCCAGAATTAAACATCAAACAAGACTTTCTGCCCCTCAGACTCCAAGCAGTTTTAAAACAGCTGTATTAAACCATTCTGCCTCTCTGCCCCTGCCCTCACACAGCCCCCCATCCTATGCCCCCCCAGCCTCTCTGCCCCTGCCCTCACACAGCCGCCCAGATCCTTCTGCCCCCACCCAGCCTCTCTCAAGCTCTCATTTGCTGCACCGCCAAGACCGAGGCCACGCCCCACTGCTGCCTGTCTCATGCCGGTGCCGCTTGCTTGGTCCCGGGTCCGCATTTCCACTTGGTCCCGGCAGTCTGATTTCAGTCTCAGCTGAGTCTCCAGTCTGTGTGCTGCAAGGTAGCAAGTTTTTGTGGGGGGAATCGTTTATGGCTGGAGCACCTTAGCTCCACATGCCAAGGAAAATGTCTTCACGTGCCATGCTCTGGAACGCGTGCTGCGGTTGCCTACCACTGATTTAGAAGATGGCAGGAGCGTAAGCTATCATAACTAGGGCATTCACTTGAGCCAGGACCAAAGACTCTAGGGGAGTCTTTTGCAAAAGACTCCCCTAGGAAACGGCTAGGAACTTTTCAGAGTGGACACAGGAAGGAGTCGGGTCAACACTCTGCCCCAACTCTGAAAATTTTCTAGCAGCACTCCAGCTATTTGCAAAGGCCCCGCCAAGAAGGACGTTTTCAGAGTGGGCAGGAGAGGCATGCTGGCCTCACTCTTGCCTACTTTTAAAACTTACTTCCTGGTGGGGTTGCTGCTTCTCCAATGGGTGGGGGCTCACTGGGAACCAGGGCAGTGCCACCCCGTTAGCACTGGGAGGTCGAGGCTAGTTCGGAGCCTTGAGAGGATCAGCGCTTGAGGTGGTCCCACTCCCTTGCCCTTGGAATGGCCTATAACTGGGACATGATCCTGATCTCATGACACCACTGGAAGATGTGATATGGTCGAATCGACAGTGCTGTGTGCCCCAGTCTGGAAACAGGCCATTATTTTGTGTTTTACACTTTGATTAAGGGACACATCTCTTTCAAACCATCACCTGCACCAAACTGAAAGACAAATGCCTGAGAGAGAGAGTGGACTGATCCTGAGGAAGAATGACAATTTCTTTTTCCAACTGTCAGCTTACACCAGAGCTGCCTGATCTGTGCATTGCAATTGCCAGTGGAGGTAATGCCATCTGCAGATGGGGGTCACGCTACGATGGATACCAATATACTTTGCATTACTTTGTTGCCGTCTGGGGTCATAGGATTATATTTAATCTCAAAATGGGGTCATACAGGCTAAATGGTTAGAAACAGTGTCCGAGTTCCCAATTGCCTCTCTCTTGTGATGAATCAGGGTTAGGGCTGAAACTCGTTTTCAAGACCCTTGAGAATCTTGGCAAGAATGGGGTTCTCGCTGAGATTCTCTGGCTTGAGAATCTTGCGAGAATGATTTTTGGAAGCCCGCCCATGGTCTGTGCATGCGCAGAAATGGCTGCCAGGTGCTGTGTATGCGCACAGAATTGCTGCCAAGGTCATTTTTTGAATGTGCAAAATGTTTGGGTTTTTTTGAGAATCTTGCAAGATTTTAGAGAAACCTCAAAAAAAAAAAAAAAAAAAAGCCAAGCCCTGTGCATGTGCAAAATAGCCACCAGGGGATGCACATGCACAGATTGGCCGCAGTGGCCAAGTGCGCAGAGCACTTTTGAGGTTTACTAGAACTTCATGAGATTCTCGAAAACCCTGGTGAGAAGGCACAAGATCTTGCCATGGGGTTCGAGAATCTCACGCGAATACGATTGAATTCTCATTTCAGCTCTAGTTGGAGTGTGGCCCCTTTAAGAATGGCCCTGCCCATCACTTTGGCCCCATCCTGTCTAGGAATGGAAGGCTGTGCAGAAGCCAAGTTGGTCACCTAGGAAAACAGGGTACAGCTAGGGAGCTGGCTTAGGTCCTGAAAGCTGAGGTTCTCAGGGAAGGGGCTAAGAAGAAGCCAGCCCTCCAAAAGGATCAAAGGAAGGGGTTCACACTAACTGTACATGTGGGCTGTGCATAGAATAAAAGATGATTGACTCAAAGCCTGACGAGGGTGGTGTCTTTGGGGCCTGAACCTGCAAGGACATACCCTGGCTAGGTGGGCCATTCATCAACTGCCCTCCACCGTGCCATGATGTCATGACACTCCATGAGGGGTGGGGCTACGTCAGCGAAGGGGCAGGACTAAAGTATTCTCCTGTCCCTTTCCAATATGATCACACTCCCTACAGGGTGCTGCGACATCTCACAACATTCCATGAAGGGCAGGGTCTCCTGAAGCTGGGCAACCCAACCTAGCCCAAGAGACTCTGGCAAACAGAATGCGGACCTAAGCCTGTTGGGACCAGTTGGGTTCTGTAGGACTGAAGCTGGGTCTTGGAGCTCTAGAGTAACAGGCACGTTTTAATTAGTGTTCTTGATCAGCAGGGTTCCTGGCTTTCTGTTTGCGTGGGAAACGGTCTGTCCTCGAACCTTTCCTCCTTCCGTCGACAGTGTAAGACCTGGCTGTTGTGGGTGGGGGGTTGGGGGAGGATTTCTTTCTTAGCTCCAATGACTGTATTTATGATTATTGATTTTTTATGTGTTTTTATGTTTACATTACATTATTTTTTGTGCAGGATCATTTCCCCCCTATATATATATATATATATATATATATATATATATATATGAAAAGAGATAAATACAGAATTCCTGTTTTATCAGAGAAAAACATGGAATTCCAAGCTAGCCGCGTATGGTTTTTGGTGAGGCAGAGTATGTTATGGTCCATGCCGGGGCTAGTGGGGAGTAGGGATGGACGAACAGATCGTGGCTCGGGTTCGGCCGTTCGGTTCGGCTGTGTTCAGTTCGTCCGTTCGGTTCGTCTGCGTTCGGTTTGTCCGTTCGGTTCGGCAGTTCGGTTAGTTTGCTGGGTTTGGGTTCGGCCGTTGGGTTTGGCCGTTAGGTTCAGCCATTCGGCCGTTTGGGAAATGTTGTTATGGGTGGTTTTTTTGTTTTTTATATGGTTTTTTGGTTTTTTATTGGGTTTTATATGGTTTTCTTTTGTTTTTTTATTTTTTGTTTGTTTTTATATGGTTTTTTTTAAAAATCGAATATTATATCTATCTATTTACACTAAATCTAACTGCTATTAACTATTCTAAATGCTATGAACTAAATGGTTTATCTAATAAGCACACAGGCCTACTCCTACAAACACTAAAACTAAATCACTAACGCTATCTCTATCACTAAGCTAACTCCTACAACTACTATCCCTAACCTATCTCTCGATATCTATATCTTTCTATCTTTCTCTATATGGGATGAGGGGGGGGGCGGGAAATCACAAACACAAGGTTTCAGTTTAAGGTTTAAGTTTCATTTCAGTACAAAACTGAAATGAAACTTAAAGCAATCTAATAATCCTACTCAACGCCTGCTGTTCAGGAACAGCGACTAGCTCAGAAGGTGTTGGGAAGGGGGGAGGCAGACAGTTTTGTTTCTTCCAAGCCTCTCCACCCCTGGTGCCGGGAAGTCTGCTCCTCAGTAACTAGTACTACCCCTCCCTGTCACATTTGACCTTACAGTGAACCTTTTTTTGCCACCCGAACTCACCTGAATGCGATCAGAACTGACCGAACTGTTTGGTCATTTCGCTGTTCGGATTGAGTTCGGTTCAGCCAGTTCGAGTTTGGAAGTTCGGTTTGGTTCGGTCGTCTGAACAGGCCGAGTTCGGGCCGAACTCCGAACTTCCGAACCACGTTTGCCCATCCCTAGTGGGGAGGAGGAAGCTGGAGCAGCACCCCCACCCTCCAGCTGCAGAGGGTGAGACTTGGGCTCCATGCCGGGGCTGGTTGATGCAGAATGTTGTTTTGTTTTGTTATTTGAGTCACAGTGACAACCAGTGCATTAAATTATCACAAAAATTAAATCATTTGCAATAAACACGTCCACATTTTAACAACCGAAAACCACAGATTTTGGTGTTTTTAATAAGAGAATTTAGCCCCCCCCGCCCCGAATTTCAAATTTGGGGGATATAAGTTTTGTTAAGCAAATAACAAATGTTTTGTTAAATAAAAAACAAAAGCGGCTCTCAGCGGCTCAGAGCAGATAACAAATTTGGTTTTGCCGAACTGAATCCGATGGATCAGATACCTGTTCTGCTCAGATATGTGTATTAAATATTTTAGTTTGGTCAGTTCATTGGTTTGGTTAATCCAGTGAATTGCACCTGCGTAATAATGCTAAATATTTTATTTATTTTTAATTTATTTATAATTATAGACCGCTCTTCCCACAATGACTCAGGGCGGCTTACAGCAGATAAAACAATAACAAATATATATATTAAAACATTCCTAAAAAACTTTCCAACCCTCCCCTAAAATCCCTCTCCCCAATCCTGCCCCAAACCACCAAGCAACCCCTGTTTATCCCCGCCCACCAAATACTTTTTCAGATAAGAAAGTCTTGCACTGTCTCCAGAAGATGGCCAGGCTGAGGCTTAAACAAACCTCCCAGGGAAGGGAGTTCCACAGAACTGGGGCAGCAACCGAGAACATCCTTCTGCACCCCCTGCCCCACAGACAAGAGCAGCAGATTGAACATGCCAGAGGGTACCTACCCCCTCTTAGCACCAAACTGAATAAACCCAATGAAGACGGAAAGTGGGTACGTGACTATCCACTGTGGAGGTTATTGAGGTGCCTATCTAAATACACAACGTCCTATTCATTTCACTGCGCCCCTAACCTGCACAGCTCTATCAATCTTTGTCAGCCGCCGCAGCCGCTGCTGGGCGCGGCAGCCCCCCCAGCAAACCAAGATCCCCGCTCCCCTTACCCGCAGTCACAGCCCGCCGCCGCCTCCATTGCCGATGCCCCCAGCCTGAGGCTCCAATGGCGGCGACGGCAACGGAAAAAGCCCCAGCCCCGTGCGGGACGCAGAAGAGCCCCGCCCCCCGTTGCGGCGCTCCGCGCGCCTCCAGGCACGCACGGGGGGCGGAGCCAACACTACAAGAGCCGGCACTGCCAGAGTAACAGTGCCGGTGAACAGAGCTGCAGGCCCTGGAGAGACTGGCCCCCTGAGCTAAGTAGCAAGAGTGCTTACCTGCTTGTACCTTGAGTCCTGTGTGTTGTTCCCTTAACCTGCTCCCCTCCCACTGTGTATATCTGTGAGTGTCTCTATCTGTCCTAGTATAGCTGCGTGTGCATGATCCCCATTACCCCCTGACCTAGAGTGCAAGGAGAGTGGCTGGGAGCCTGCGGGCTCGCCCGGTTGGGCTTCCCCCCCTTCTGTCCTGGGTCCATCCTTACCTTCCCCGGAAGAGAGAGTGAGCCCTGTGAACCCTACCTGTGAACCTGGGATCCCCTCCCCTGTGGCCCTGGCACTTCCCCCACGTATCCCCCTTATCCTTGCCTGGTCGAGTGCACGTAGAGAGTCTGAGAACCCCCTCCTTACCCCCCAGCTCTGCGCCCTATGATGATAGGGGTCAATGTTCAGAGTGCGTAAGCACACGAACAGACCCAAATACTATCCTGACGGGCTTCCTTCCTACCGCACCTCGCAAGCAGAGCCTCCTCGTGTGTGAGTGGCATGAGTGGGTGGTGCTTCTCCCCTCCAGACCCCCTCCCACTGACAATCTTCTGGCTCAGTTCTTGACAAGCAATAGACGCCATTTTTACGCATCCAGGTGTGCAAGGGGGTTGGGCTCATGGTAGTTGTGTATCAGAGCCACACTAGATTTAAGGCCATTTTCACATGCCCCCCCTGCATGGGTGGGCGGGGCACCTGTGCAAATGCCACAGCGGGTGTGGGAGGCATGGGGGAGTGCCTGTGGGAACACCATGGGTGGAGGTGCGTACGTGTTCCCGTGCTCCACCCATCGCCCACGCATGGAGCAATGGGCACCAATGCCCGATGGTCCGTGGGTGGAGATGGGTGGAGGTGGGTGGGTGTCGGTGGAAATGCACCCCCACGCACTGCCCACGCACCCACCCATCCCCCAATGCCCATGTGAAAAGGGCTTAAATGAGTTCCAAATCCACATTTACAGCTAGAGGCATCGTTGGGTGATTCTACTGGGGAGTAGCTATGTTGGAATGGGCTGTAGTGCAGGAGATGGAATGGGTCCCCCCCAAACCTCCTCTCAGGAGTAGGGGATGCAACTGCACCAGGGACTATAGGACCCCCAGGCTCCTGGGGCCCGGCACAGTTGCACTGCCAGTCCCTACTATTACTTTGCCATTTTGCACATGTGCAGCAGTATTATTATTATTAAATTTTTTTGAGATCTCGTTGAGACCTTGGTTCCCAGTATGAATTCTTGAAAAGTATCTCGCCAAAACAAAAAGCGTCTTTAGTTCAACCTGAATCTGGAGACACGCTTGCAAGTGGTCAGACCACTCTGAAGTGCTGACCATGCATAGGGGCTGTGCTGGGCTCAGTGGTGGGGAGGGTGACTCTGCGTATGGAAGTGAGAGTCGGCAATGAGCAAAAACCCTGTGAATGAGAATTCCATGCCCAGCTCAACCTAGTGCAAGGGTGGGGAAAGGTTTCCCACCCAGAGTCCACTTTGCAAATTAGTTCAAGCCCGAAGGGCCACATAGGAGTTGGGGGTGAAAATGCATAAGGGGTGTGATCAGGAAGAGAAGGGTCCTCCAGAAGACCATGGATCCGTGCCATGGATCTGTCCTCTGTGTGTGCATGCCCTCATCTCTGCTCCCTCACTGTGAGTTCAGTGCTTGGTGGTAGGAACTGGATCTAGGGGTTAGATCCAGGCCCGGGGCCAAATAAAAGCTAGCCATGTGCTACATTTGGCCCTTGGGCCTGAGGTTCCCCACCCCTGGTCTAGCATGACATTTTGGTACACAACTAATCTGCATGCAACCCCCGTGCACGCCTGGATGGATGAGAACTAGAGCTGACACGGTACCTGCATAAGTGGCTGTACCCATTGAATTTTAAGCACCCAAATCAACCCAAAGGTTTTGGGTACTAAATGGTTCCCAATTAGGGTCCAGTTTGGGTACCCGATGTCCCGAAATGTCCTGGAATGGCGCCTTCAGTTCCCAGAATATTGACTTTCAATTTCAAATTTTTTTGTTTTCCATCCTGATTTTTCGATTGGTAGCTGATAAATCAGCAAATCAATGGGGTCGATCTGATGGCCTGAGGGACCAGCCCACACGCATGCCTCAATGGGAACCTCACACACCTCAATTACCGGCACATTGTGCCATGTGGAAACTGCGCGCATGCATGCGTGGGTAGAGGTGCAAATGAGATCCCTGGGCCATTGGATCAGCCCCACAAACAGAAAAGACTATTTTTGGGGTATTCAGGTACCTGATTGGTGATCAGGTAGCTCACCAAGACCCTGGCACGGTTTCCCAAAATGCAGGTGTTACCTGTGGGTACTAAATGAGGTACCTGTTTCAGCTCTGACGAGGACTGTGCTCAATGCCAGGTCTTCAGTCCTCAAAGCTCCAGTTGCTCAAATCCTTAAAAAACACAGCTCCCCTTTTCTTTCTCTCTCTCTCTTTTCTTAAAAAATAATTCCTCTGTTTTAAGAGAGAAGTGAGCAGCAAGTTGATGTGACCTTCCCTGCTTCGTAAGCTTGCATTTAGTTTTGAGCGGTTCATAGGAGAGGCGCCCTCTTTTGACAGACAGCAGTGACTTTCCTGCTATATTTACACCAAGCAAAGGAATGTTCTTTCCATTTTCCCTCTGCTTTTGGTACTGCTGTCCATCAGCTTCCTCCCACACAATCTGTTTGCAGCTCTGCGGCGTGAGCACACAAACTGTGCCTGGAGATAATGAGGCTCTCTTTATATTCCTCTCTTTCAAATATACAAAGTTTGAAAGCATCCCTTTGCAAATCCAGGAATAGGTGTTGCATAATAATCACTTTCCACCCACTAGTAACCTTTACAAACAGGTTTAACCATGTATGCTCTTTCTAGAACACCCTGTGGTAGCCATTTTCACAGAAATTTGCATTTGTTCAAATTGTCGCAGAAATTGCCTCTGCTCTCACAGAATTGCATCCTGAGTGGGAGACCAGTATGTTCTAGCTAGCCAATGGGATGCCAGCTTTGAGAGCTAGCCAATGGAAAGCTCACACTGTTCGCTGCAGTTTATATCCCAGACAATGAGGCTTAATGCTGAAAAGAAGCTGACCACCCCTTAAACCTCCTGTGGCCTTTGGTGATAGGTCTGTGTGATATTTTGTGATGTTTTAAAGGCATGCAATTAGAGCTGAAAGAGGGTACCCGCAAAAAACAGATAACCAGTCGAATTTCTGGTACCCGTCAAATCAACCTGCCAACATCAGGTACCGATCAGTATCCAATTGCAAACCAATTTGGGTACCTGACATCCCAGAATGTTGACTTCCGGTTCCAGAATGTCAACTTCCAATAACTAGCTTTTGACTGGCAATATGCCAACTTTCGACACATCGGTTTTCAGTCTTGGAATATCGATTTCTGGTCCTGGAAAGTCAACTTCCAGTCCGAGAAAACTACTGCTGGTACCTGGTGCGCTCCCTGAAAATGTGGGTATTACTCACGGATACTAAATTAAGTACCCGTTTCTGCTCTACGTGCAATGTCAAAAAGAACAAGATGCCATGCTGGGAAATTCCTTTGAATTTGCATGAGTTGGTTAATTTACATAATTTATTCTGCTTGCAGAATCTGGGATTTTCTGCTCATGGAATTTAGGTCTTCTGGTTGCAGAATCTGAAAAATGTTTTTACACTGGACCCTGACTATATAATGCCCGTAGGTATAAAAAAATCTGGCAGTATCGTTATTGTCTCCTTCACTGTAATACTATATGTGCACCTTTTACTGTTATGGATGAAAGGCTTTGATCCCAGGATGTCCATTATAGAAAGAGTACATTGTACTTGCACAATCAACATGATTTGCATCACAATAGTATTTAGAGACCCCATATGAGATGGTAGCCTTCCTGTGGTTGGCATTGTAGAAAAACACAGCAAGATTACTATCAGACATCAAATTAAGAAACCATGTTTGGATGTTGACTCCCCGGTAAGCTATCGGCCTGTCTCTAACCTTCCCTTTTTAGGGAAGGTTATTGAATGGGCGGTGGCCTGCCAGTTCAAGGTGCATCTCGATTGCAGTGGTTTTCTAGATCCCTTGCAGTCAGACTTTCATCTGGGTTATGGCACTAAGACCACGCTTGTGGCTTTGGTTGACGACCTACATGTGGAACTGGATAGGGGACGCTCGACCCTGCTGGTTCTACTTGATCTCTCAGTGGCTTTTGATACTGTGAGCCATGAGGTGTTGGTAACCCACCTGTGGGATCTTGCCAGGGTGAACAGAACGGCATTGCAATGGTTCCGTTCATTCCTGGCTGATGGATCTCAGCGGGTAGTCCTGGGGGAATATACTTCTTCCCCCAGGGGTCTCATGTGTGGGGTAGCGCAGGATTCCATTCTGTGCCCCCTCTTGTTCAATGTGTATATGCAGCTGCTGGGGGAGGTTGTACGTCAGTGGAAGGTATGTTGTCGTCAATGTACCGATGATACTAAGCTGTACCTCTCCTTTTCATCAGACCCAGGCCCGGCAGTCTTGGTGCTTTCCTGGTGTTTGGAGGCTGTGGGGGACTGGATGAGGATTAGCTGATTGAAACTGAATCCCGACAAGATGGAGGTGTTGCTTGTTGGTGGGATTGGTGAGCTTGGAGTGGTTGGTCTCCCCATCACTGATGGGGTCCGCCCGGTTTTGTCATCTTACGTTTGGAGCTGTGCATGGCTATCCAGGTGTCAGCTGTGGCCAGGAGTACATTCTGCCAGTTATATCTGGTGTGGTAGCTCCGTCCGTATGTCTCAGACTCCGATCTTGACACCGTCAACCATGCGTTTGTCACTTCGAGGCTGGATTACTGTAATGCCCTCTACATTGGGCTGCCCATGGTGATGGTTTGGAAGCTGCAACTGGTGCAGAATACCATGGTTCATCTGCGGATGGGGATGGGCCACCGGGGCACATTCAACTGGTGCTCTGAGCGCTGCACTGGCTGCCAATTGTCTTCTGGGTCTGATTCAAGGTGCTGGTTTTGACCTATAAAGCCCTAAATGGCCTGGGCCCAAACTATTTGAGGGACGACCTCACTTCCCATGACCCTGCAGTCATTGGGGGGTGTGTGTGTGCCCTCCTGGAGGTTCCCTACTATAGATTGGTGGGGACTGACAGGCGGGTCTTCTGTGCAACTCTCTCCCAGTGGGTGTGCATCTCAGTCCTAACCACCTCACTTTCCGGCATCCGTGCAAGGAATGGCTCTTCTGCCAGGCTTTTGGTGAAGGGGAGGGATTTGGGGAGGTCTAGGGGTGGGTGGGTTTTTATTTATTGTGCACATCAGACTTCTTCTTGCAGATTTGATGGGTTAGTTTTGTATTTTTATTGATATTTATATTTTATTGTATTTGTATTCGTTTTTTTAATAAATTGTTGTAACCTCAGAAAGCGGTGGGTGGTAATAATTTATGGCATCTGAGTACTCCTGCACATGGGAAAACCAGGGGAAATCCCTAAGAGTCCATGGAAAAGATCATTCTCTTTTCCTGCCCCATGGGTCGTCACGGATTTATCACTTCATCGTGATTACCACGCGGAGTTTGCAGCTGTATTTACTATTGGAAAATGCGATGTCTGAAGATACTCCTGGGAAGCCTGGACTAAGCAAGTTGGATGCTAAATATACAAGATAGATCAAGGCTGCATTTGCACAAGCCTTTTCTTCTGCGTTTGCAATGTCTTCTTCCTATTCCCGTGACTGCTACTAGTTAGTCCATAATGCTGTAGGGCTCTGCATTGACCAGGTGGGGCAGACAGACTGACAGGTAGATTAATCTAGGGCTGTGGGTTCAGGTTTTGACAAAATACAAATGAATGTTAAAAAGATCTAAGTCTGTATATTCGGGGTTCAAATGAACCCATCATTTCCTGAAAAACATAATATCCAAGATCTTGAACTGGACCCCCTAAACTGTGGCACATATTCAGCTTGGAGCTGGGCTGCTCTCTGACTCTCACACTGCTTTTAAACGAGGGCGCGCTGAAGCGCCTCCCAAAGCAAAGCCGCCGGAAGTGACGTTCTCCCCGTTGCCGGTGGCGGCTGGAGACACGGGACTTTGCAGCGGCGCGTTCTTAAGACTTCAGTTATTAGGCTTAAGAACGCGCCGCTCCAAAGCCCCATGTCTCCAGCCGCCGCCGGCAACGGGGAGAACGTCACTTCCAGCGGCTTTACTTTAATGTGGCGTTTGGGAGGCGCTTCAGCGCGCCCTCATTTAAAAGCAGCCTCAGTTTAGCCGCCTGCTTGGAAGCCTGTAGTGAGCCCTCCCCACCTGCAGAGGCTGCCGTTGTCTCAGAACTGCAGTCTCCAGCACTGCAGCCAGGCCCAGCCCATCCAATTCGAGCCCAGCCAGGGGGAAATGGTGAATCCTTGGCAGATTCATTCATCCCCTTCCTAAGCCAGCGACCTCTCCCACAAACCAGTGATTCCCCTGAACCAGCCCCATTCCCACCTAGAGGTCTCACTTTCTGCCTCACTTTCTGACTCTTCCCTGAGCCAGAATCCATGCCTCATCCCTCCTCTCCAAGCCAGCAACCCCCTCTCAGAGCCAACCCCATGTCTCATTCCCACTCCTCAAGCTAGGAGTCCCCCATGAGCCGAGTTCCATGACCCAGTCTCCCCAATCTAGTGATTACTTCCGCAAGCCAGTGGCACCCCGAAGCCAGACCCATGCCCCATTACCCCATCCCCAAGTCAGCAACTCTGCACTCAAGCCAGCTCCATCTTCCATTCCACCCTCTCCCAGGCCAGCCACATGCCTCACTATCCCTCAAGCCAGCAATCCCTCTGGCTAGACTACTTCCCTCACCAGAAGCCAGTTACACTCTTTGAGATGGACCCATACCACACTCCCCCCCGCCACAAGCCAGCTACACCCTCTGACCCAGACCTATGTCCTGACCTTCCCAAACGAAGAACTTCCTCAACAAACTAGGCATATTCTCCAACCTTCCCTAAACCAGTGCTCCCCCTTTTAAAGTTGGTAGCAGATTTAGCAGCAATTTTTGACTGCATTTATCTTTCCTTTCCTTTCCTTAGAGGTCTGTCAAACTGGCAGAGCCTCACTGCACTTCTGCACCAAAATAATCCATACACAGAGGCCCGTGTTCCCTGTGTTTTCCACATTGGCAATGATGGGGGAAATGCAATGAACACAGATAAAAATAGATACAATTACAAATAAATGTAAACTAAAACCATTAATAAAAATAGATACAAATAGCTGACCCCATGCACCACCCTAGATGAATCCTTTCATCCCTTTGTCCCCTGGCAGCCTCCCATGTGAGGTTCTTCAGGGTTCCATTCTGTCCCCTCTCTTGTTTAATGTGTATATGAAGTCGCTCAAGGCGGTCGTGCGCAGCTGGGGGATTTTTTGCCATCAGTATGTGGATAACACCCAGCTGTAGTTGTCATTTTCATCTGACCTAGGCCCTGCTGTTTTGTTGCTGCCCTGGTGCTCGGCTGCTGTGGGGAATTGGATGAGGTCGAGCCGACTGAAGCTCAGTCCCGATAATACAGAAGTGATATTAGGTGGGATCGTAGATGGGATAGTAGGTCGGATCGGTGATTTGGGTTTAGGAGGTTCCCTCCCATTATAAGGGGCATCTGTCCTTCTTTGGCTCAATCTGTGTGAAGCCTGGGCATGCTCCTGGACTCACAGCTATGCCTGGATTCCCAGTTGGCTGTGGCCAGAGGTGCCTTTTGCCAATTACATACATCTGGTGAAGAGGCTCCGCCCATATGTCTCTGACGCCAATCTTGCCATTATCATCCATGCACTCATCACGTCGAGGCTAGACTATTGCAACACACTCTACATGGGGCTGTCCTTGGGGACAGATCGGAAGCTGCAGCTAGTGGAGAATGCGACAGTCCATCTCTTGACTGGGACAGGCCACAGGGAACTCATACAACCTGTGCTCCGAGCACTGCACTGGCTGCCTACTGTCTTCCAGGTCCAATTCAAGTTGCTAGTGTTGACCTTTAAATTCCTTTTCGGTCTGGATCCTACCTTTCTGAGGGATCGCTTCACCCCCTGGACATCCCCTGAGGTCATCTGGGGGTGTCCTCCTGGAAGTCCTGTGTTATCAACGAGTTTGGTGGACACAGGGTGGCCACTGATCCATCGGCAGAAAAGAGGACAATTATTTGCATGAAGTTTACATATGCTAATTTTATACTAATTTATGCAACTTTGTGGAGCAGAGGGCGGGGTCCGAAGTGGGCCGAGCCATGTCAATGGTAGGTGGGGCTAACAGTAGGCAGAGTCAACCCAACGGTTAAGCCAGTGATGTGGCTTAACCCAGCAGCAAATAGTTCCTAGAGTTAACATTGGAGGGCGATTACATTCGTTAACCCTGTGAACTCCTTGCTGCTGCATGAAGCCCTGCCACTGGGGGATAGAGAGCCCTCTTACTAAGGTCCGATCCAATGTCTTTCTCCCACTAGTCCCATTTCTCCCTAGCAGTGTAAAAAAATAGAGCCCAGGGTCACTGTGAGGAGAAACTGAAGTTTTAAGAGGGAGACTTGGATAACACCGCTATTAGCGGAAACGGGGCCATATTTTGTAGAACCCTTACTTTCTTGACAAACTTAAAGCAACCTCATCATCTGCAGGCAATGACTGCTTTTTTGTCGCTGGTTCAGAAAAGGAGAGCAGCAATACAGGACCATTTCAATACCCTGAAAGCTAAAAGAAAGGAAAGAACTAGCTTGGGTGTAGCTGAATCAGGGATCTAAGCCATGTCGAACTAAATATGTTAGTCAATTCCAAGTAGGGGAGCATTTGTTGGCTTGAGTGGGCTACGTGGTTGAATTGAAGCAATGTTATCCCCTGATATTGGATTTTATGTATTTTGATTTTAATAATTTATTATCTATTTATTATTTTACCTTGATTGGAATTGTAGATCTTATATAGTATGGATGTTTCCCCGCGTTTTGTTTATGTCTGTGTTAATGTTTATGATTATGTTGTCCTTGTTTGGTCATGTTTGTTTGTCATATGTGTGCCGTGGCGAGAGCCAGTGCTAATAAAATTGAATTGAATTGAATTGTGTCTCATCAAGCCGGTAATAACTACCAGTGATTCCGTACCATTTCAACCAATGTTCATTTTTCTATTTGTCTTTTGGTTTTTGTTTCCTTTTTTATGGGGAATAACACACAAGCCAACCTCAGAAACCTTTGAACAGCATTGCACGGAAGAACATTGGGGGTAACACACTCACATCACTCTGAGAAGCCTTTGAACAACGTTGAACATGGGGGGTAACACACCCAGGTCACCCTGTAAACCCTTTGAACAAGTTTGCACATAATATTGGGGGTAACAAATCCACATCACTTTGAGAAGCCTTTGAACAACACTGCACATAAAAACACTGGGAGTAACACACCCAAGTTACCCTGAAAAACGTTTCAGCAAGTTTGAATATAAAAACTTTGGGGATAATACCCCCATGTCATCCTTAGAAACCTTTGAACAGTGCACATAAGATCATTGGGGGTAACCTACTCAGATTACCCTGAAAAACCTTTAAACAAGTTTGCACTTAAGAACATTGGGGATAACACACTCGCATCACTCTGAGAAGCCTTTGAAGGGGGGGTTGCTGCTGGGAGGGAGGGGGCAGAGTCAGGGGGAGTTGCTACTCGGAGNGGGGGTATCCGGGGTTGCTACTGGGAGGGAGGTATCCAGGGGGGTTACTGCTGGGAGGGGGGGGAGCCAGCAAAGGGGGGGGGGTTGCTGCTGGAAGGCTTAGATGGGGAGCCAGGGGGGAGTCAGCGGGGGGTTGCTGCTGGGAGAGGGGATGAGGAGCTGAGATGGGAGGTAACCCAGCAGCTGAGAGGGGGGGGCGCTACCTGGGGGGGAGGCTGGCGGGCGGTAGGTACCTGGGTTTGGGCTTCTGCTCCACCGCACCGCGCCGCCTTACCCAGGCAGGGACTCCCTCAAGCGAGTCAAGCCTCAACAAGCTGACTCTGCCTATTGCAGTGCCAGCTGCCATGCTCCAAATAAGCCTGTCATCTGGCAGCAGCTGCACTCTCTGCACTTCCGTCCGGGGTCAATTTGGGTGGAAGTGCAGAGAGCACAGCTGCGGCCAGCCAGCGGTAGGAGGAGGGATGGAAGGGGAAATTCCCGGACAGCTCTATGGTCCAGTTCCCTTTCCATCCCGGACAGCACAAGCTGTCCAAAATACCAGGCTGTCCGGTATCAATCTGGATGTCTGGCCACCCTAGATGAACAGGAGGGCATTCTTGGTGGCTGCAATGTTACTCTGGAATTCTGTCCCAGAGGTGGAGGTTCACCTCAGCCCAAACCGTCTTGCCTTCCGACGAAACCGTAAGACTTGGCTCTTCCGTCAGGCGTTTGGCGAAGGAGGGTGGGATGCGTTAGATGGGTTGGGGTAGGGGAGGGGGAAAATGTTATGCACGGGTCAGAGTTTTAGTTTTACATTGTTATTTATTTTATGTGTCTTGTATTTATTTTTATATTGTCAGTGTTGTTTTTAGGACCGTAAGCAGCCCCGAGTTGCTTTTTTGAGAGGGGTGGGGTAGAAATGGAATAAATAAATAATAAATAATACATTACAAAAACTGCATGTGAGGGGAAGAGCACGATTGTTAAATCTAGGATTTTGAGTTTAATTTTATGGACCAGACGTGCATTACACCTGCTGCACCTTGCAACGTAACCCTTTCACACGTGTGCGGTGGGGGAGGGAATGGCAGGGGGAAAAGACGGGAGACTTAGACCACCATCACACCTTCCCCCTCCCCCCCCATATTTTGGTTGTGGGAAGGAATGCGCAAGCCAGAATACGCGCGGGGTTTGGCTGGTCTGAAAGCCCCCCCCCCCCCCCCCCCCCCCCCCCCCCCCCCACACCACAAC
>QEPC01002388.1:15210971-15244111 GCA_003113815.1 Sphenodon punctatus | reverse complement strand
GCCGGGGCTCACCTCACCCCCCACCCTGCCCAGTCTGGGAAATTATTTTTTTTTAATCCCCCCCCTCCCGAGGGATTGACCTACCTGGTGGTGTTGGGGCTCTGGCCCCAGGTCCGGTGGTGGCAGTGGTGGCAGCGGCAATGGCGGCCTGGTGGCAGTGGTGCTCTGGAGTGTTTCAGGCCTCTTCTAGGCCTTCTGGGTGACCTGGAAGGTCTAGCAGAGGCCTGAAGTGCTCGGAGCACTGCTGCCGCCAGACCCGCCACTGCTGCCGGACCCAGGCCGGAGCCCCAGCACCACCAGGTAGGTCGGTCTCGGGGGGAGGTGAGCCCCGGCGCCCCTTCCACCCGTGCAGCCTGGAGGGGGGGGAGGGAAAAACAGGTTCTCCCCTGTCCCTCGCCCCCCGCCCAAACAGGTTCGCTTCGGGCAGGGGGCAGTTTGGAGTCGGGGTGTTCACGAACAGGCCGAACACCCTGAGTTCAGGACAAACCCCAAACCCCTGAACTCAGTTAGCACATCCCTACTTTAAAATCCTTGGGTGCCTTTATACAGACTGCACCCATATCTCTGCCTCACCCCTGGGTGCTCCATCCAGGTGGGCTGTCTGGGAGTGAGTTGGAGCAGAGGATATAAGGAGCTTCCTAATTGAGTCAAACCAGTGGTCCATCTTAGTCCAGTATTGTCACAACCTAACACAGCAGCAGGTTTTCAAATATGGGTCTCCAGGATCCCCGGCAGAGGCCTCACCCAGGTGTGCTACCACAGATCCTGAATCGGAGATGCAAGGGATTGAACATGGGACCTTATACATGCAAAGCATGAACTCTCCCACCTGAACCAGAGGCAGATCAGACCTCTGCCTTATCTAGTTCACCCTCACAACAGATGTAGGGCATTATTATTCCCATTTTACAGATGGAGAACTGAGGCCAAGAGAGTGATTTGCCCAAGCACTCCCTCCTCCAGCAAGTTCATGCCAACCCTGTTCTCATAGGTCCAAGTCCAACACCGTATCTGCTGGGCTACACTGGTTCTTCAGAGGCACAGAATTGTCTCCCTGAACCCCACCCCCTTGAGGCAGCGATAAAGGGCATTTTCTAATTTTGAAATCAGCATTTCCCCCTATTTTTAAAAAATAAACAAACAAATCCACTTCATCTTCAAAGCAACCTGGTCTATTTCATGGCAATTTCCCTTTGCTCCAGATAACTTAAAGAACACGCTTGCTTTAGAATCCAGGGACCTAGTTTTTATGCAGAATGCGGGTACTTAGCTTTCAGTTCAGCTTTCCAGCAGACAGAGCATCAAGCTCTCTCTTTCAGTGTCTCTCTCGCTTTCTCTGCCTCCGAACAAGAGAATTGCCAGGTAATCAGCTCAGCTAGAGATTAATGTTTAAATGAAGAACGTACCCAGGCTGGATCTGCAGAGTTAGCTAACAGAAAACTCTGGAAATTCCTTTTATCTACGAATATCCTGCCAGCAAAGCCAATTTTGCATAGGCATCTCTCATCCAAGTGGATTCTATTAGCACAATGGAGAATGGTTGCTGCCAAGTGTTATCACAAGGTACAGAAGAGAAACAGACACACATGGGAAAACTTGGCAATGGCAAAGAATTTTCAGACAGCTTTTTGCAAGGTTGTGTGATACTGCAATTCAGCAGTATTACGCCTGCTGTACTCTGTAAACTCCAAACCCCTCTCTTAAGTTTTACTTGGTAAAAGAGGGTGACCAGGTGGTTAGGGTGCTAATCTCAGATCTGGGAGATCTGGATTCTGTTTCATGCTCTGCCACAGACTTCATGTAGGACCTTTGGCAAGACCCAGTCAGCCTGATCCTCATGTCTCACGCAATGAAATGCTTTGAGGATCAGAGCTAGTGCTGAAGCGGCAACTCTTTTTTCTGTCCTGCTATTTGGAAATGCCTGTGACTTTCTGCAGCTTTTCTGCCGGCATTCCACTCATTCCACCAGCATTCCATTAATTCGTAGGGATGGGCGAACGCTGTTCGGAGTTTCGGTTTTGGTTTCGCTGCCCAAACTCGGGTTTCGAACTGAACGACCGAACATCTGACCATCCGAACCACGTTCTGTTCACCCATCCCTATTCATTGGGAAACTGTCGGAAGAATTTCGGAAACTGTCGGAACAAAGTGTTCCGCTACTTCGCAGTGCCGGCGGAAATTGCGGAAGATCGAAACTGTCGGAACAAACATTGTTCCACTATTTTCAGAGCAGGTGGAAGTAGCGGAATGAAAGTAGCGGAACGGTGGAAGTAGCGGAATGAAACTAGCGGAATGAACGTCTCTATCGCGCTGTGACGCTCATTGCAGAGGAGCTTTTTCCAGTGGAAAAAGTGGCTTGCCATTTCAGCCCTAATCAAAGCTTAAATTGAATTCTGTCTCACCTTCTTCATCAGTCTGTTAGACTCTAACAGGATCACAGTGCAGCTTCTGTCTCACAGAGGAGACAGGCAAAAATAAAGATCTTCCCAGATACTTCAAGGCACCGTGTTTTGAAACCCCTCAGATGCCCCATGCCGCAGCCCCGTGGTCCCAATTTGCATAGATACGTCTAAGTTAACATCATTAAGCAGGTGCAACCGCCGACACAGAAAGATTGAAATGCTCTCGCTTATCCATAGTGAAGGTGGTAAGTGGCGAACTTGGAGTGATGCCGGACACTATTTTGCTTTGTTGAGCCACAGTCTCCAGGTGTGCTGCTGGAGGCTAAGGGCATTGGTAGAGGAGTTACGGCAATCTGCCGCAAACACGAGGGGTGCAGCCAGATGAGCTGCACGGGCCTGATTCCCATGTGGCTGCATGGTGGGCAATCGCTCCCACCGCACTGCGAGGCTAGTGCAGGGAGCCAGGCAAACAAGCATAGGGAAGCCGGGCAGCTCAGCCCATCTTGGAGTCAAGGCACTGCCCATAGGAGTGGCCTCCCTGCCCCGCCTGCCTCCCCCTGGCCCAACTGAGAGCTGGCCCCTGGCTATGACATGGCTGCGTGCGACGGGCGCTACCATCTGACGCTCACAGCTCTGAATGTGGTGGGGCAAGTGCACCCGGCCGCATGGGTTGCCCTGCCTTGGGCCGCCTTACCCCACTTGGGGTAAGACTGCTTCATGATGTGTCCTCGGGATTTTCCCAAGGACGCGTTGGGGAGCAGCCAGCTGCCTGCCCTGTAACAGGGCGGGGAAAACATCTGGCGGGCCTTGCATCGCATGGCTCATGTGCCCAGGGAGGGGTAAGTCTACCCAAAGAGTGGTAACCTCCCCAGCTTGTCTCGTGTGACCACACCAAAGGATGCATCACATTTGCGTGAGTGCTGTTTAGATGAGCATCCCTATCGCACATGAAAAGGAAGTCAATGGTACCTGTTCAGGTGCATTTACCCCATCTTTTTCCTCGGACAGATATCACATATTGGACAAACCACAGACATGGTATGCAGAACGGAGAGCTTCTCCGGCCACCTGCCTATGGTTTCAAGATGACGCTCGGAGGAAACACAACCGTACGTGAATGGTGCTTACTAGATCTTAATTTGTGCATTTATGGTGTGAGTTTTGGAAAGTGCATTAGTAAGCCACTGATGTTGAGGCTTGACAAACACAGATTAAGATGTACAAATCTGTGCATGAAACACAGGAGAGTCATTCAGACATGAACTAAATTTTCAGGTTTAATTGCCCGCTTGCGGGAGATATGTCTAATCTAAAAATGCCCTAAGTGGGATGCTGAAGAAGTCCTGCCTGGCTTCCATGGGCAGTTAAAGGTATGACTATCCTGCTAACAGTGGAATGCCTGGCAAGGTTGGCTCTGCAGAAGGTGGGGCAGGGACAGATGTGGCATAGATGTATATCTCTGACTGAGAGTGTGGTCTAGTCTTGACAATACTTCATGGGGAACTTAGCTCAGATCCCTACTGCCATGATACAGAGGTCTGTACTGGGTGGGGCACCCAGTGGTATTTGGAGTCTGGCCTCCTCCACCCCTTATATCCAGCCCAGTCCACCAGTTTGGGGCTTCTCCCACTAACAGGTGAGTCCCCAGGGGCTGCCACCCCCAAAATAAATGTCAGCCCTCCTGGGCTCTATGTAATAATGGAAAGATCCCACCTTGATACTGCTGCCTGACGCAAGCTACTCCTAGGTTACAGCTATGGGATCCACTTGTGGGGTTCCACTGTTGCTCAGCTCCCTGCTCACCAATAGGGTTCCAGCTCCTGCTGGCCAAGCCTCCAGTGTCTCAGGCTTCTGCCTAGGGGTGAAATGAGATTATGACCCCTGAGAGAATCGCGTCAAGAATCTTGTGAGAATTGGCTTTCTTGCTGCTATTCTCAGCGAGATTCTCAAGCGCCACAAAAATGCCGCCCCCCAAAAAAAACATTCTGCGCATGCGCAAAATGGCTACGGGTGTGTGTGTGTGTGCACATGTGAAGAATGGCCACGGTGGCCATTTTGTGCATGCGCAGAGCGTTTGGGTTTTTTTCGAGAATCCAGTGAGATTCTTGAAAATCCTAGCGAGATCTTGCGAGATCTCACCAGGGTTGTGAGAATCTTGTACGGTTCTCATGAGAACGCATAGCATTCTCGTTTCAGCTGTACATTATGCCTTGCTTTCCCAGCCATAGCCACACCTGGTTTCTCTCCACCTTCGCTTCCCCTCTGAGCTGCAGGCTTTTCTAGCCTAAAATCACCCCAGGTGTATCTCCTCAGCTGGCTCAGCTAAGTTTGGAGTCACACTCTTAAAGGGGCAGTAGGGATGTGCGAACACGGTTCAGATGTTCAGAGTTCAGACCAAACTCGAATAGTTCGGTTGACCGAATCGAACTTTTGAACCGAACTCGAATTCAACCGAACTGTTCGGTTGAGTCCAAACCAGTTCAGAAGGCCAAAACCTCCAGTTTTGAATGTACGAACTCGAACAGTTTGGTCAACCGAACCGAACTTTTGAACTGAACTCGATTTTTGAACCGAACCGAATTTCCAAACTCAGTTCTGTTCGCAAATCCCTAAAGGGCAGCAGTCACAGCTACTCCATGCTGCCTCACTCTTTCTGCACAAGCGGCTGTGGGTCCCTGCTCTGGCTGGGGCTTTTTGTCAGGCCCTTTCCCCATAGGGTCCAGGACCACATGCATGGTTGGCCTGACCTAAGTCCAGGCCTGATGTCTGGTCACAGTACAGTATAGAAGGCCATACTTGTTTGTACAATCTGCCCATCAGTTTTTACAGCAAGGGCGCCCAGAGAGAGGTGTTCTCGGTGGCTGCCTCACAAGTATGGAATTCTCTTCCCTTGGAGGCTTCTCTAAGTCCAAGCCTGCTCTTCTTCTGGAGGCAACGTAAGACCTTTCTGTTTGGCCAAACATTGGGCTGGTGGGGATAGGGTTTGGGGACTTGTGGTTTAGGGGAGTTACTTGGCTTTATTTGTGCATTTTAAAATATTAGGGGGTTAGGAGATTTGATGTGGTTTTATCCGTATATTTTAAAATATATTTTTATGTGCTGTAATATATTTTCATGTACTGTTCAGGGTGAGATAAAAATTTGAATAAATAAATAAAGATACATATCTTAGACAGGTGTTTCCCAAGCTTGGCATAGCAATAACCCAGTGCACAGGACTCTACAGACTAGTACTTGCACTGCAGGTGGGGGGAGGCAAGCAACCGATCAGCTGTTTCACAGGGAACCAAAGAACCTGGTCCACAGTGAAAATAAAAGGGAGTCAAGTCATGGGAGATAAGTGTGAAGGTGGTGGGTGAGCAATGCTGAACAGAGACAAGCGGCTGGATGAGGGAGACAGGTTGAAAATTATATTGTTATCTGATAGCGTCCTGGCTTTGTGTTTCTACTACACCAGCAGGGAGAGTGTGGCTACCACCTCACACAGTCCTTCTTACTACGACTAATGTGAATGCAATGCACACTCACTATAACGGATGTCCTGGGATCTAAGTCTCTCGTCCGTAATAGCGAAAGGGTAGCATTTAACCATCGGGGGTCACGTCAAAATTTGGCGGCCAAAAGAAGTGAAATAAGCTTGAAAAACCAGGGAGCTGCTTCCTTAGATGGAAATTATGGTGGCGGTGATGGAGAGGGGTGTAAATAAAATGCATCAAACTCCAAGAGAGGCCACCGAGACCCCCTGCAGCTTAGCTGCTAATAGACATGGACACGCACACAGCAAGCACAAAGGCATCAGACACACAAAGGATTATTGCCTTCAGGTATGGCACACAGAGCAAGGGTAGATGAACATTTTAAAAAGAAGGAAATCTGTCATCAGAGAAAGGGAAACCTCGGGATGTTTTTATCCTAGCTGGAATCCGATCCAATGGTGCTATCTTAATCAGTTTGGGGGTGTTTTTAAACAATCAAGGTGGTGGGGGGTGGGCTCCCGTGACCACTAAGTGGCACTGCCATGGAGCACCCACCCAGATGGAGTGCATGGGGAGGGATTCAAATGGGCAGCTCCCAGCGTGGCTACCCCAGCCATGACGAGAAGCTGCCACACGCTCCCTCTGCCACAGACCATGCAGGAGGGGGAAGCCAATGGGGCTGGCCTTTGCACAATTAACTTGTCCCCGGTGTGAGCGTTGGGGAACCCGGGCTCCCCAGGACTCGAGTCCCGACCAGTTCATGTGACTTGTCAAAGGCCACGTCCGCCCACGCACAGTGCCTGTGAGTGGCAGACCCGTCTGCTGTTGTGGTTGACTACCCTAGTTCGTACAGGAAACCAGGCAGACCTGTTGCCGTGGCTTGCCCCATACAGAGCACTCTGGATTTCCCAGAAGTGCTCTGTGACTGGCCATAAGTGGGTGCCCACCCAGTGGCTCATGGGAGTGCGCATCCCCCCACTCCACCTTCAGATGGGCAGTGGGCTCCGTGACTCCTAGGTGGCCAAGCAAGGTAGCATCTTATCTAAAACCACCCTTTCCAGGATTTTAAGAACATGGAGTAGTTCCACTGAGCTCAATGGAACTATTAACCTTAAGCATGCATGTAAGTCTTTGCACGATCAAGGCATAACCATGCATTGTTAGATTTGCTCTGCAGGCTACAGACACCAAAAAATTTCATCCCTGATCTGTATTGTAGCACTCAGCGTTCCCTTGATTATAATGGGCTTTGAATTAGACCACATGTGGGTAGCCGCTGCGGCTGTTTTATTCTTGATCAGACGCCGGCAAAAGGATAGATAGCACCAGGCTTCAATAGGACGTCTCTTACCATGGCGAGCGGGACAATCCCCACGAGGTCCTTCTGGGAGATGAAGATTTCGGAGAGAGCGATGTCCGTCGTCCCCTTGCGAGGATATTCCACTTGCCATGTGATGGGCTGTGTTCCAGACAGGCTGCTGAAACTGGCAATTTCAAAGTTCATCTGCACGATTTCATTGAACAAGCTGTTGCTTCTGGAAAGAGATGGGGGAAAGAAAGAAAGAAAAGGGTGTTGTCCTGAATGAGAACTGCAAACAAACCCAATATCAGAGCTCAGAAAACGAATATTTGTAATGAATACCAAATTAATCAAATTTGGCATGTTGATTTACTGTTTGAACAAAGTGAATAGGAAATTAATCTTCACTTTCTGCTTTGTTAGTTGGATCAAAGATTTGTTTTGGCAATTTTGTTTTGGTTACTTTGTTATTTCATTTTGGTACTTTTCTTCATTATTCAGTACTTTGTAGAACAATTTATTGCCATTTTAGAATAATTAGTGTTACTGAAGTTAACAAATAACGAATACACAAAGTAAGTAACCAAAATAACCCAAATGAAACAACAAAGTAATGGAAAAAAGAAGGTAAAATAAAATTATGAATTAAGAGAATATGCAAATTATGCATTGAAGGTAAATATAATGCAGACATTTGGTCCTGTGACCAAACATGCAAATTATATATGTAAATATGGAATTGCACGGTTATTTCAGCCCTCCTTAATATGGAAGAATGACCAGTTGAAGAGGTTGGTCAACCTCCTGAGGTATCCTCCACAAAATGGACAGTTAGCCATGGGCACCACCAGTCAGGAAAGGGCAGGGTGAAAAGGCTCTCCAGCATGTCCCCACTCCATTCGGAGCATCATGATGTCACAACTAGAGCTGAAACACTGGTAATATTCACATTTTCAAATACCTTGTCAGGTATTTGATGGGATAACCAATCACCAATTGGATACATGAAAAATCTGTAATTTCTGGTACCAATTTACCGATTTTCTAATTACCAATCAGTAAATCAGAATGGAAAACAAAAAAATCAGTACAGGAAGTTGAGATTCTGTGATTGGAAGCCAAATTTCCAGGACATCGGGTACTCGGATAGGACACTAATAGGGTTCTGATTAGTACCTGAACGTTGTAGGTCAATTCAAGTTCTGGAAATTTGACAGGTATACCTGTTCTGGGGGGCATTCATGTCAGCCTTATTCACAACACTTCATGGGTGATAATAAATGTGACGGAGACCTAATATGACCCACCTGGGTCAGAGACTCCCGGTCCTGTTTATTGCTAGACTGCCAAATGTAGACCCGCTACTGCCCTGACCCAAGTAGGCAGCTGGCTCGGAGGTGGTCCCCCGGATGATTCCAGGCACATAGCCTGGACCAAGAGCTGCCCAGGCAGGCCAACATGGGTCATTGGGAGGCAGCATGTGTGTTTCTGTTCCCAACCCTCAGTAGGGATCAGCAGCCTCCATGGAGGATCATGATTGGCTGCCAGTGCTGCCCGTTATGGTAGGCAGTGAGGCACTGGGGGCGCACAGGAGGTGGGATCACCCAGATGCACAGCTGTCCTGTTCCTCCACTGGGCGGGTAGAGGAGGACTCGCTGGCTGGCCCGGTCAGGTGCATGTTTGATCTGTGCCCCAACTAGACCCCACCAGTACCACCCCCACTCCCCGGAGCATGTAACCAGTGCACTTGCTGCATTCTGATGTTCACCTCATGAGGGACATGCTATATCAGATGGGTGGAGGAAAGAGACTCTCCTCCTACTTTCTGACACAGCCCCATCTACTTCGGAGTGTCATGAGATCATGATGGTCTATGGTGGTGAATGGTGGTGGTGGGGAGTGGAGGACAGGGCCTCCCTCTTTAAAGAGCCCACCCTGATGCTGACAGACATCAAGACGATGCTGATATATTCCAGCAAAACAAATAGAAAGGAACAGAAACAGCAATAAATAAAATGTAATGGGGAAATCAGGGCTGCATCCCACAAGCCACGTACTCCAGGATACGTGGTTTGCAGAGCATGGCCCAGAGGTGCTTTGTGAGAATGAGAAGAGGAAAAAATCCACAACCCAGCTACAGACAAAGTTAGCCAGAAATTCTTCAAATGTATTAGAAGGAAGAAGAATGAAAAGTACAAAAGACAGATTTGCTGGACTACCAGTGTGTTAAGGGAATTATTCAGTAGGCAAAGGACATTCTTTGCATCGGTAACTATGAACTAACTTTTATGAAGCTTTCTACAAGACTTTTGCAACAATGGGAAAATTTGATATTTCACAGGGTGTCATTTCAAATTATTCCAGCGCTCTCTAACATCTTTGTAGCACAAAAAAGAGAGGAAAAGTTCCCAAATGCCACGTACTAACTAAATTCTATTCTCCCCAGTAGGTCTTCACCTAGAGTAGTAGTTTTCTGACTGTTGGGACTGCAAAAAAGTATCAGTCTGAGGCCAATGGCCATATCTCTGATGCTGCACATTTGCTCTAGGGCTGGAACGTCTACCCATCAACCGATGTGCTTTCTCTCCTAGAACCTCTGCATGCTTTTCTGCCAGATGAAATGCTCCTCTTCCTACTCGAGATGAGTGGAAATCATATAGCTGGGTGATACTGCCTCATGGTTCTCTTGCCAATCAAGGCTTCCTGAGAGGAGAAAGAGGCCAGCTCCTCCTGTATGCCCATCTCTAGCCAATTATGGCTCTGAGGTCTAAGCTGGCCTTCACAACACAGTCAGTGTTAAGCAGGGATGGGACTTTTGGCAAAATCTCGGTTTTTGGTTTTATTGGTTCTTCCTTTATCACTTCTCTCAGATCTATTGGTATCGGCAGTACCGGATCTTTAACACTGCGGTTTTTGCCATTGACTTCAATGGGAAAAACCTTAATGTTAAAGAACTGATCATTAGGGATGGGCGAACAGAACGCGGTTCGGATGTTCGGTCATTTGGTTCGAAACCCGAATTTGGGTTCGATGGTTCGGTTCAGCCGAGTTTGGTTTGGCCGAACTTGACCGAACATTCAAAAATAGCAAAAACAAAACTGAAACAAAACTGAAACCTAATTTTTGGCCCTGGAAAGACATTTTTCCCGCCCCAGAACTCATTCAAACTCATCTGAACACGACCGAACTGTTCAGTCGTTCAAGAGTTTGGTACAGACATTCGAACACGAACATCCGAACCGCGTTCGCCCATGCCTACCGATAATGCAAAATAACCAATATTGCAGAGAACAGGTATTATTGGATATATTGGATTAGAACCAATAGCGCCATTGTCGGCCACTGTCAGTTCTCAGCAATACTGAGAGTCCCATCCCTAGTGTTAAGTAAGAGCATGGTCTAGTGGATAAATGTTAAGAGCAATGCTAAGGGCACAACAGAAGTGGGATTTGATTATGGTGGAATTAAAGGAGATAGCAGGGGACTTCATAAGTGTTTTAAATAGCCTGGGAATTTGGAGTGCCAATGATTTGTTGTGGGGGAGTGGGATGCAGCTATGACCCCCCACTTTGAGAGCGAGGGGGGTATGGGCTTGTGGGGTGGGTGCTCTCATGGGGGAGAGACTGGGAAGTGTCTGGAGATTGGGAACTTCTTTGTGTTAGAGGCAAGGGAATGGGAGTGAGTGGGTTGGGAAAAGGGGTGGGTTTTTGGTGCTTGGGGATGAGTTAAGGATCAGGGGTGGGCATGGCCATTTTGGTTGCTTCACTTTGGTACTATCGCACTACAGCCTATTTTTTTTTTTTTTATAAATTGTATTTTAATGTTTTAAAATTATATTTTATGTTTTTTTGTAATCTTTCCTGAGCTTTCAGAGAAGGGTGGGGTAAAAATATTAATAAATAAATAAAATTAATAAACAAAGTAACCAAAATTACCCAAGTGCTTCGTTCTCTGCACTGGCTGCCTATAGTCTTCTGGGCCCATTTCAAGGTGCTGGTTTTGACCTATAAAGCCCTAAACAGTCTGGGCCCTAGCTATCTGAAGGATCACCACATTTCCTGGGCTGCTGAGCGACTCCTGCGGTCATCGGGGAGCGCCCTCCTGGAGATGCCACGCTATAGACGGGTGGCAATCAACAAGTGGCCATTCTCAGAGGCCGCACTGGTGCTGTGGAATTCACTCTCAGTAGGGATTCACCTCAACCCGGATCTCCCTGCCTGCTGACGTCAATGCAAAAAGTGGGGTGGGGTGGGGTGGGCAGTTGGGTTTTTTTTTGCACACCATTTGGATATTTTATTGATTTTGCCATTTTACTTTAAATATTGCATTTTATTATATTTTTTTATTGCATTTATATTTGTGTTGTTCACTGCCCGAGCTGCTGGAGGGAGGAGGGGTAGGGTAAAAATGTATAAAATAATAAATATATCAAAATAAAATGCTAAACTGACTGAAATAACCCAACCAAAATCACCAAAATGTGAAATGAATGACTATCCAAAACAAAATAACCAAATACGAGGCTATGCGACTATGCATTTCAGTTGCAGATATCATTCAAATATTTGGAAAGCTCTCTGAAAATGTGAATAATCTCCACAAACACAAAAGCTACTATTCTCTTAAGCTTTAGTATTACGTACAACATCTGATGGGCCACTTCTAAGTCTCAGGAAAGTTCTGTCAAGAATTGGTCAGGTGCTTAGTGTCTGACTTCCCTGAATATTAACTTTTCTCCTAAACCCTTGAGCTTATATCTACCCTGCTCTATATTTTGATCCATAGTTGTTGACTGTCAGGAGCAAGATTTTTTATAAAGGTAAAATTTTGCTTTTATCACTATTATTGTTTCAATGCTGGATTTTCCTTTGGAAGACTTAGTCTGGAAAGTCTTAATACTACCATCCAATATTTTAAATTCCATTACTTGATGTGTTTTCCCCAGTCTCTACAAGGGGGAAAAAAAGAAAAACTCTAAAGCATGTGTGATGACGGTATATTTCTTTTCATGCATTTGAAGAGTGAGTTTCTGTGGTTACATGATAGATGTATAGGGTTAGCAATTCATAGCTCAAGATCACCCCATTCACATTTGAGCAACTTGTGCTGAATAAATTCTAGTGCTTGCAAATATAAGGTAACTGTGATAACTCTGGTTTACATGCTTGCTCAACATCCTAAAAAGAATACACATTAGGCTGAGCTCTGACATTTATTGGAAAGGACAATTATATATAAAAGCATTGGGATCACCTGAGATACAGGGTTCATTTAGTTGTTAAATGTGCTGTAATGCCTTAAATTGTTGCTTCCTAGAAATACTGCTATTTTCACTGTTTCTAGGTACGATCGTTAGAAACCGACACGGTACAAGCTTATGTGAGTGACTTTCTCAGTGCCTCCAGATAGAATATATGTAGAACAAATTCCAGCACAGCTTCAGAGCTGTTCTGGGTGATAACAGAGAATTTGAGAGTTACCTGGATCAAGAAAAAGAAATATTTCTTTAAACCCCAGTTTCCCTAACGCAGCCCGTGGCAAGTTTTTTACATGGTCCCTTTCTGGTTCCTGGACCTGGCACTTGGATCCAGTTCCTACCTCCAACCACTGAAAAACTAGGCTCAGGGGGCAGAGAGGAGGGCATGCACATAACGATAGGGGACAGATCCATAGCACCAATCCATGATCTGCACCTAATATTTCCAAATGCACCCCTTAAACACTCCCGCCCCCAAATTGTATGTAGTTGTTGGAGCTTGTATTCATTTTCAAAGTGGCTCCTGGAGGCAAGAGTTTTTTCATCCCTGCTCTAAACAGCATGGGTGAGAATATTATTACTACCTCTTTCATCAAGCCTTCCCTTTCTCCTCTCCCTCACTCAAGATCCACCCCTGCTGCCATCTCCTGTAGGGGCTACGTCAGAAAGGAAAGAGGCAAAGAGCCCTCCTACCCCCTTTCTGATGAGACTCGGCATCGTGACATTGAACGGGACAGAAGATGTGATGTCATGACGTCCACGTCAGAAAGGGACAGAAGAGTCTCTTTGATTTCCCCCTTTTGGAGATTGTGACGTCACCATGCTCTGAAAGCGGAAGGGCAAGTGAAGTCTGGGGGGGTGGAAATGCACTCTTGTAAGGGACACAGGGGGAGGGGTGTCTGGAACATGGAGACAGGATCAGGGACAAAAGTCAGAGGGGAAAACAAGAGGGTTGTGGAAAAGTCGGAGGAGAGCAAGGCCTGAGAACAAGAAGTTGAAGACAAGGAACAAGAACAGGGCAAGGAGCAAGGACTGAGAAGTAGAGCAGAAATGGGTATCTAATTTGGTCCCTGTGGGTAATAGTCACATTTTCTAAAACCATCTTGGGTATTCAGTGGGCACTGATTGGGTACCCAGATACCCCCAAAGTCGGTAATTTATAGTACTATTTTTTTTTCAGTTTTCCAGTTACCAATACGTAAATCAGGAGGGAAAACTGAAAAATTGGTACCAGAAGTTGATATTTTGGGATGTTCCAGGGCATTGGGTCATAACTGGATACCAATTAGAGCCTGATATTTTCAAGTCAAGTCAGGTACCAAAAATTCAATGGGCTTAGCCATTTTTGTGGGTACCCGTTTCAGCTCTACTCGGCAGGTGAAGGCCAGAAGGGGCCAAAACAGGAAAGGAGGCATCCTTCCAGCTGTCTGTCTGCTGAAGCTGAGTGACCCTTATAAGTTTAACCTATCAGGAGAAATTATGAGTGTGACCCTCACAGATAGCAAAAGTTCATGTGCAGAAAAAGCAAAGCTAAGCCACAGCACGTGGTGCTGCATGGCTAACTGGTGGCTCTCTGTTGCCAGGCATGCTGGTTCTTCAAACCAAGGTCCCGTCAACCATCTTGCTCCCCGGTCCCATCTCCCTGTCACTGCGCGTGTACAGGTGACCTTGGAATTCCCAGCCTAGAAGCTTTCTCCCCTTCAGGGATGTGTATAGATGGGCCCTAACTACTGAAGGAGCTTGGGAGTGGTTTTTGTGGTGGAGAGATGTATCAAATAGCACCCATACCTAGAAATGTGCAAACAGGGGGCCAAAGGGGACATATCACCCAAGTTTGGGGGGGTAAAGAAGATAGTCCCCTTATTAATTTTGACCCTCACGGTGTACATTACTATGGGGGCTCTGGAGAGACAAAATAGGGGAGCAGACTGTCCCTTGCAAATCCAAGTGGAGCTGGTGTGTGCCTGTCAGGCTTTGAGGGAGCCAAGCCATCAGGATCCTCCCTCTCAGTTTAGACTGTTGTTACTATACTGCCAATAGCATTTTAAAAAAAAGAACAGCATATACCACTGCTACAGCGCTTTCTGCTGTAAAATATGTGGCAAGCTGTATCCAGAAAGATGCGCGGTGCTGTGTAAAGGTTTTATCGGTACTTGTTTCGGATGACCCGGATAATTCACTCAGAACTGCTGCGCTTGTGATTAATGCAGTTCTCTCAAAGTCGTGCCAATAAAACCGTTTTACCAACCTACCCCATCATCCGTTTCTCTCTCACTTTCTTACAGGAGAGACAGGCAGATGATCAACAGCTGGGAAAGCAGCCACTTGAAAAAAAAAATGCCTTCAGAGATGTGTAATAGCTGAGGGGGAAAAGAAAAAAAAAAAATCGACTCCTAAAAAGCGTTTAATGTTCAGAGCTTGCTCACTGACTGAAACAGCCGTTCCTTAATATCTAACATTTACAACTGCTCAGCAGCCGGAACGGCAAGTAATTACAAAACTTCTTGTGAATCTACGCAGCACAGAGAGATTAAAAAGGCAACTCCCAATCTTCTGAAGCAGAGTTTCCCAAACAGTTGGGGGACGATTTCTGGTACCCAATGTCCCAGAATGCCCCAGAATGTTCAGTTCTGGTCCTGATATTTTGGTTTTTCCTCCCAGTGTTTCAGTTTTCTGTTCTGATTCACTGATCTGTACTTGGAAAATAAAAAAAAAATCAGTACCGGAAATTCTCAGTTTTGGGGGAATTCGGGTACTTGGTCTGTTATTGGGTAGCCCGTTGAGTACCCGAGACAGTACTTGAAAATGCAGAGATTACCTACAGGTAACAAATGAGCTACCCATTTCAGCTTGAGTAGCAGCTCATCAAACAGGTTAAAAAAAACCCTCAACATATAACATGAAAAACAACCTCATACAACTTATTTCTCACAAACTTGTCCTTGCCCACTAAATGCCTGGTGACACCAGGATTGTAGGAAGGGTGAAATGGGCCCTGGTGCAGAAGATAGAATGGGTCCCTTGGAAACCCCTCTAAGTTTCAGGGAATGTAGCTGTACTGGGGAGCTTGCCTCCCTTTGCCACAAGCTTGTAGACCCGGAACCAGCTGTGCCACCTGCCCTGCTATAGCTTTGCTCTTGGTTAACAGCTTTCAGTTCCGCTTCACTGGAAAGGTTGATCAGTAGATAACAGAGTTGTCAAGAGTATCTTGCTTTATCAGTTTGCGCTGGTCAAGCATGGTCAAGGTTCAACCCAATCTAGCACAGAGCAGGGCAGACACAGGGCTGAATGACTTTCACAGACTGAGAAAGCTGAATGGCAAGTGAGGCGGCACATTTGTCCATCCGGGTAGAGGGCTTGGACGGTGTAAGATCCATAAGCAAACTGAAATCTTTGTTTGAACACCTTTCTCCAAGTGTGAACAGACAGTCCCTGATGGGAGATGATAAACAGGGTTGAGTAATAGACGCATTTCTTAAATGACTCAAGGGTGAGTCTACCCACTGAATCATGAGTTTAGATTTATTGAAGTGACCCTCAAAGAGAAATTTTAAAAGGCTGGATTAAAGAAAATTAGCTGTCTTTTACTCTGATATATTTTTATGGAAGAACCAATAAAAACTACTGAAAACCTTGCTTGATAACCTTGTTGGCTTCCTAATGTTAGCTAGGGGTGGGACTCAGGGCAAAATGTTTGTTTCGGTTTTCCTATCGGTTTCGGTTCTCTTGGTTTTGGTTTTTTAACATTGCAGTTTTCCCCTCTGAAGTCAGTGAAACCGCAATGTTAAAAATCTGATTTAAAAAATCAATGCAAAAGAACTGATAGGGACAAAACTGAAAAAGAACCGCAATTTCAGAAAGAACTGAAAGTGCCATTATTAGCTGCTTTCAGTTTCCAGCAATATTGAAAGTACCATCCCTAGTTAACTGGATGCTGGTATCTTCATTTAAGATCAAGACAAGCCTAATTGGGTTAGATATTTCTTTCTTTCTATTGATTTATTAGCCGCCCCATCCTGCTACAGCAGCTCGGGGCGGCGTACAACATAACAATATAAAACATATAAAATCAGTAGCAATAAACAATATAAATAATTAGGGATGGGCGAACGTGGTTCGGAAGTTCGGAGTTCGGACCGAACTCGGTCTGTTCGGTCAACCGAACTGAACTTTCGAACCAAACTCGAATTTCAAATCAAACTGAACCGAACCAAATTTCCGAACTCCGTTCTGTTTGCCCATCCCTAGTGGCAGCACATACCAAAAAACCTGGTTTTGAATGGACGAACTTGGTTTGGAAGTTTGGAATTCGACCGAACTTGGTCTGTTCGGTTGACCGAACCGAACTCCAATTTCAAACCGAACCGAACTGAACCGAATTTCCAAACTCAAATTTCAAACCGAACCGAACCGAACCAAATTTCCGAACTCTGTTCTGTTCGCCCATCCCTATAAATAATCAATATACAATCATAATAATATAAAACAAATATAAAATCTCAAGTGAAGTAAAAAAACCAACCCCTCACCCTCTTCCTATTCCCCACCCATCATCCATCTCCCTTGCCAAAAGTCAGGTGAAACAGCTATGTCTTACACTGTTTATGGAAAGAGGGGAGGACCGGGGCCAAGAAAACCTCCATCGGGAGGGAGTTCCACAGCCTAGGCATGGCCATTGAGGAAGCCGTCCTCATCGTCATCACCTGAGAAACTTGCGGGATTTCAAAAAGGGCATCCCCAGCCGATCGCAGGGGCTGATCCAGGACCCGGGGTGGAGGATGAGGTGATCCTGCTGATAGATTGTATAGGGCTTTATAGGTCAAAACTAACACCTTGAAATGAGCCCAGAAGACTACAGGTAGCCAAGTGCAGAGATCGAAGCACTGGTGTAATGTACTCGCTGAGAACCATCCCTGTAAGGAGATGGGCCACCACATTCTGCACCAGAAGCAGTCTCCAGACTCTCACCAAGGGTAACCCCATGTAGAGTGCACTGCAGTAGTCAAGTCTTGAGGTGATGAAAGCATGGATGACAGTGGCCAGGTCCGAGTATGAGACATATGGCTGAAGCCCACGCACCAGATGTAATCGGCAAAATGTGCTCCTCACCACAGCCTCCACCTGGACATCCATGCGGAGACGCAAGTCGAGGAGCACGCCCAGACTATGAACCTGAGGGATCAATGGAGGGCAGACCCCATCAATGATGAGTGCCACCACTCCCTCAGTCCCTCCCACCAGCATCACCTCAGTCTTATCAGGATTCCATTTCAGATGGCTCACCCTCATCCACTTCCCCACAGCCACCAAACACTGGGAAAGCACTGAGACTACCAGGTCGGGGTCAGATAAAAAGGAGAGGTATCGCTGGGTGTCATCAGCATACTGATGACACTGCACACTAAAGCCTCTCACAATCTTGCCCAATGGTTGCATGTACACATTGAACAGGAGAAGGGACTAAATAGAACCTTGTGGGACTCCACACACGAGGTCCCGGGGCAATGAGGAATAATCCCATAGTACCACACGCTGAGTTCTCTCGGCCAGGAATGAACCGACCCATTCAAGAACAGTTCCTCTCACCCCAGCTCAGTCCCCCAAGCGAGCCACCAACACCTCACGGTCAAATGTATCAAATACAGCTGAGAGATCTAGTAGGATCAACAGGGTTGATCGACCCTGGTTCAACTCACAGAAGAGGTCATCGACCAAGGCCACAAGCGCAGTCTCAGTGCCAAAACCTGGACGAAAGCTGGACTCTGAGGGATCCTGAAAACTGACATGGTCCAGATGCTCCTGAAGCTGCTGAACCACCACCCGTTCAATAGAGACCAACCAATAACTAGTCAGGGAGTCAATGTCAAGCGATGGTTTAGGTCCAATTAGACCCAAACTGGAGCTGAAACAGGTACCTGGTTTGGGACCCACTGGTAATACCTACATTTTCAGGTACCATTTTGGGTACCCAATTCAGAAAGGGATCTCACAAGAGACTCTTGAGAAAATTAAGAGGCAGTGTCCTATCGTGGATTGGCAACTGGTTAAAAGATAGGAAACAAAGAGTAGGACTAAATGGTCAGTTTGCACAGTGGAGAGAAATAACTAGTGGAATGCCCCAGGGATCTGTACTGGGACCGGTGTTGTTTAATATATTCATTAATTATCTGGAGAAGGGAGTAAGGTGATCAAACTTGCAGATGACACAAAGGTGTTCAAGGTAGTTAAAACCTGAGAGGATTGTGAAGAATTGCAAGATTGTCATTATTTCAGTATTTTGGATACCTGATCGAAAACTAGTTCGGATATAGAAAAGTACTTGAAATATTTGGTTTTATTCAGGTACCAGAAATTTGACAGGTATATTGGTTTTTGTGGGTACTCATTTCAGCTGTAGCCCAAACCCAATTGCTTTGGGCTTGGGCCAGATTTAATTGGGCTTTTCTAAGATCAAACAGCATAAAGCTTAGTAGGGCTTAATTTTGCATGGCTCCATATGAGGCGGAGTCTCTCCCAGCCGGCACACCAGCCTAGGCTTGACAGGACTGGTTGGATCCCTTTGGGCCACAGAGGTGTCCTTAGATCAAGGCTTGCCAACCATGAGAGGCATTTTATAGCAACTCATCATGGTTAACCCTCCCAACCTTACTCACATTGAGTAATGGCTTACTCTGCATCGGAATCAGAAAGGCTAATCAATCACAGGTAAGTCTCACTGGGAGCACAGATAACTGAATGTGTATGGGCAATGAAAATGCATGCAAATGAAATACCATAAAATGGCCTAAAATAAGCATTTGAAATGAATCCCAGTTTCAACTAAATCAGTCTATTTACATTCATTTTCCGATATGACTATGGAAGCTGGATTAGCTTCCATCTTCCTTCACAGATTAAAATCTTCATTGCCGTTCTTCGCATCAGTAAGTTTGATCCATTTGCTAATTTGCTATGCTTGGTAGAGGTGACATAAGTATTTCATCAAAAGGGGAAATCTTGTCAAAATCCCAGTTCTCGATACCATCTTGGTTGAATTGAGAACCTCTTGGGACTCAGTAATATCTCGACGGACATTTCATTTCTCGATGTACCAACTTTTCACTTACCGGGATCCCATTTAAACACTTTGGTGTTCACTGCTTTACTGTCCATTTCAATTCCCGAGAGGTAATACTGACACAATACTGCATTTCGTGCACTCCATTTCCCCTTGCACTTCATTGTCACTCATTTGTTGGTACGCCGATTGCTTTACTGACCTGCAATCCATTTGCAGATTGACCAAAGTAAGGGGAAAACAAAGAACAACAAATCTCACAGTATTACGGGAATCAAGGAATCGCATTGGGAAATGGTCAGGAAATCAATCACAGTTCTCGCTATGAAATTTCTTGTGAACAGCCATTTAGCAGCTTGTTCCAGTCCTATTACTCGTTCTTTGGTTTCTTCAGCATTTTTGCATTTTATTATTCAGTGCGTTGTGTGGTTGAATGGTACAAGTTTAGTGAGTTCTTAAAACTTTTTGAATGTGATTGCTCCATCTCTGTGACATAATGCCGCAGAAAATCACAAAGGCGCAGAATACAGAACAACATAAGCAAGACCAACAAAGGACTGAAATACGAGAAGGATGAAATAACAAAGGCAGGAATATCTAATGATGTGACAAAGAAATTAATTTCACTGCAGTGGCAAAAATATTTTGGATATTGTTCATGGGAACAACTATTCAAAGTGTTTTTATGAATAAAAAAAATGCTTAATCTTTTCAGCTCTAACTTCTGCAATTAATATTTAGAAAACATGGGATCCTCTGGAGAGCGTTCTTCACAGAAAGGTACGCTGAAAGTGTGACCTTTAAAAACAATTTAATTCAATCAGTGAAAAATGCTGCATGGAAGGCTCCCTCTTGCCCCTATTCTCGGGTGTAAACATACATGCGAAATGAGGAAAACACCCCCCCTTCTCCATCTCTCCAATTTGGAGCATTCCATGGGCACTGCAGTCCTATACACAATTTCTGCACGATGAAGAGGGGTATTTTCAGACGTTACGAGATTACAGTGAACCACGGTGAATACCCATCTGTGGTCACTGTGTCTCGAACGCCTGTTTGGCGGCCGCCAGATGTTCGCCACGGTCAATACCCGCATGCGGTCAGTTTGAACCACGCTTCCCGGGCTAGCCGAGGGAATGTCCCAGGAAGCGTGGTCAAAGAGATTCCCAGCGGGGACCAAAAAAAAACAACGTCTGGCCGGGCGCCACGGCCCGGGATCACCGGTGGGATCCTGGGCCATGGCGAATTCGGCCGGCCGCTGCGGCCGCATTGGCCCCGCCGCCCGCCCGTCTCCCCAGAGGGTGGGCGGCGGGGAGCGTGGAGGGTGCGGGGCCGTGCGGCCGCACGTTGCGCCCCGCGGCCCCGCCCCCTCCCAGATTCCCCGCCGGGATCCCCTGGCACATCTGATATGGCGTGATGGGGTGACCCCGGTGGGGGATGGATGGGTTGTTTTCGGTACGGGGCCAAGCGGCCCCGTAACGTCTGAAAACACCCGAGGAGATGCACTTAAAGAAAGATAGGGGGTGGATCCATGATCCGAACCCTCCATTCATCTCCTCCATCCTGAGCACACCTCTGCCCCAAACCTATCGGATGCTTAGAGCTTGTACTAATTTCCAAGGTGGCCCACAAAAGGAAAAGGTTCTTCACCAATGAATTAGGTGATCCTTGGGGGTCACAGTGAATGAGTGAACCCGTAACTCTATGAGTAATTTGCTGCTGGTTTATACCTGCAATCAATTACTCTTCCTAAACATGCTCCAAAGTCAACTAGTAGTGAACTGCAATAAGCTTAATGTAAACAGAAATAAGCATGTCTACATAATCATTGGCATGGGGTTAACTCTGGGTGATTTCAGAAGTGACGCGTTCCAATTCACCACAGGGAATCCCACCCCGGTGTGAACGGATTCACCGTGGGCTGTGGTGACACGTGTGGCCCCAACAGAAGTGACAGGATCGTGCCCACCGCCCGGGGGCAATCAGAGAGAACATTGGCCGGGGGAACACAACAGACATGCAGTAGAAGCGTGGACTGCGGTTCGAGCTCCAGAATGCACCACGGATAGGGTCAATTCCTTCCACCGCGGCTGCGGGTTTCTGTTCAGAAGTTACGTTTCATTCACCCCTGCCGTGGTGACCATTCACCACACTTCTGGACCTCCTCCCGCCCCGACCTCACAAACCGTGGTTAGCTTCACCCCGGGCCACGTTTGACTGTGGTGAACATCTGGATGTGAGCAAACAGACATGCACGGTGCTTTCACACACACACCCCGTGTTTGACTGAGGTTGACTGTGGTGGACATTCACCACGTCACTTCTGAAATCACCCTAAGTCATTTTTAAATGGCATTTTTAGATGTGGTCTACATTCAGAAATAAGGGGTTCGAACATGAACCAAATGAAACCAAGTTTTCTGCAGGAGCGGGGTCCAATGTTCAATATAAATCAATGCAATTTGCAGGTGTACCCATTGCTGTGAAATTTGGAACCCTAATCACCTTTCGGCCTTCTGCACATGTACCAAATTTGGCTGAAATTGGCCACTGGGATGAAATGGTATTAAGGAATGGGTACACACATGCACACCCAGACAGAGGGCGCCTAAGCCTTTTACCCCCCCACCCCATCCCCAATGAAATGAGGCTGAAAAGGGTGTAAAATTGTACCCAAAGTAAGACACAAGGTAGCATTTACCCCCACCAGGCTATCATAGCTAAATCTCAGGAGAGAAGACCTTTCTGCCCAGGGTAGGAAACTGCGCTGGTTTGTCTAGACAAACCTGAAAAAATAGTTCAGCAGAGCAGAAGGAAACAGTAGGAACGGAAGCGTGAATGCTACCCCGAACAATCACAGGCCATTAGTCTCTCCCGTCCTATTAACTGTGCCACTTTCCTTAAAACAAAACCTACCTACCAAAACCAAAGTCCTAGAAGCATATACAAATAGGGGATGGGGAAGGAACACAGCCCCCCACCCCCCTTCTTGGTTCTAGCACCAAGGAAACATGCAAAGTATTAGTATGGAAATGTATAGTACCTTTGCTAAATATGTGCATTTGCATTTTCAGTGAGCTCTCCAAATGCCTCTTTCTATTCCATCGCATTCCTCCTAACAGTCCCTATTTAGGAGAGACAGTCCCTCATTGGGTGTTGAATCCCATTGTCCCTTCTTCAAGGCTTACAATTAGGGCTTTCTGGTGTGGCTTACCTGCTTTTATTTGGGGCAATTGTGCCCACAATGCTAGGTTCTTGCCTGCCCGAGAACCTTCCTTGCAGTTGGCTTACAAAATGGGTGGGCGTTTATTTACAAACATAGGCCCTTTTCACCGGCGCCCCTCCTCGCACACATGTGCGGTGGGGAGGGAAGGGGCACCCATGCGAATGCCACGGCAGGTGTGGGGGAGATGGGGGTGCCCGTAGGTGGGTGGGGGTGCGTATGGCGCTCCTGCGCTCCACCCATCATCCACGCACAGAGCAATGGGTTCCAATGCCCGTTGCTCCGTGCGTGGAGGTGGGTGGAGGTGGGTGTGTGCCTTTGGGAATGGGCACACACCCGTCTTCGCCCACCACAGGTGCACACCCATCCCCACACCAACCGCGGCATGTTTGAAAAGGGCCTTAGTTTTCACCATTTGAAATCCAAAACGGGTAGGCTTCCCATTGTTGCAAATGGCGTCAAGCAGGGTCATGTCCTTGCCCCCTTCTTATTTAGTTTCTATATCAATGGTATCATTGCGGCTTTGGAGGGTGATTTCTTTTTACCGGCCAAGATCCGGCTAAGACCAATTGCCATCCTTTTGTATGCCGATGATATGGTCTTCCAGTTCACACGACATGATGCTAAATATGGCCTCGTTGGCCCTAAAACTTTGTAGACGATGAACTGGAGGTTACAGTTTTGTTACAGCTCTCTGTAGCTCAATTGATGAGTATTTTGTTTTTAAAGTCTTAAACTTTTATATTTTAGTATGTTATACTTGTTTACAAGGTTTATTTATTTATTATTATTAATCCTGTTTGGTTTTATCCTTTGTATTTTCTTTAGTCATTGGTCGCTGCTGTTTTTGGTTGCATTGTTTATTTGTTTGTGGTTTTTCCTTGCAATGACCTGTGGTCACGCAATTTAATAAAATTATTATTACTGTTTCCCATTGCGAATATAGGTCATGCACTCAAAGGACTACCAGAAAATTTGGGTATTACTCACGGGTAGCAGCTTCACTACTCATTTCAGCTCTAAGTATTTGGTGACCTGTTTGCAAAAGTGGGCCATCTAAGGACGTTTGCCCAAGAAAATACAAAACCTAGATGTACCTCAGGTTGAAAAGAAAAGAAGAAAACTGGACATACTCTAACCCAGTGAGCTACATCTTTAGATGACCCACTTTTGCTCTTAGTTACCCTGATGTAAACACAGAATGACTCAAATGAAATCAATAGATCAATCCCCATGTAATGCAGGATCATAGAACAGAATTTGGCCATTGATTTGGAGGAGGCGGAGGCAACAAAAAAGGAAAATGACTAGTATTACTCCGCCAAAACAACATGTAACAATGAATGGAGTGGGGGTTACATTTCTGACTTCTTTGTTTCTGGATTGGAGCACAGGGATAGACTAGATCCTGGGTGGGGGAACTTTTCCCTCCTGGGGGCCACTTTGACTTTTGATACAAGCTCTGAGAGGGCCACATAGAAGTTGGGGATGGGATGCTTAAGGGTTGCACTCAAGAAAAAGAGGGCTTGGAAAATGGATGAATTTGTGCTATAGATCTGTCCCTTATCTTTGTGTGCATGCCTTCATATCTGCTTCCTTCCCCCAAGTTCTGTTTTTCTGTGGTTGGAGGTAGGAACTGGATCCAAGGGTCAGATCTAGGAACTCAAAAGAAATGGGTACTGAATTTAGTACTTGTGGGTAATACCCACATTCTGGGGTACTGCATCGGGTACCCGATGCATTACCCAGTTATCGATCTGGTACCCAAACCCCCCAAAAGTCAGTAACTCCCAGTGCCGATTTTTCAATTTTCCGATTACCGATTGGTATATTGGGTTGAAAAACCAAAAAATTGGGTCAGAAATAATTTTAAAAAATCAGGACTGGAAATAAATTTTCTGGGACCAGAAGTCAATTTTCTGTGATGGAAAACCATTCAATAGGTGTCAAATTCGATAAATCGATACAGAAGTTGAAAAATTGGTACCAGCAGTTGACATTCTGGGACACTGGGTACCCGAATCAGGTCAAAATCAGGTACCAATTGGTACCTGATGCTTTCGGGTTGATTCAGGTACAGGAAATTCATTAGATATATGCATTTTTGCAGGTATTTTTTTCAGCGCTAAAAAGGGCCACACAAATTGCTTTGGGCCGCATTTGGCTCCAGGGCCTGAGGTTCCCCACTAGATTGATGTTCCTTTCCAATCTGTGGTGAATTGCCCTCTTGTCCCCCTACTTCCCTGAAGGATTAGGACTGTCAACTTTCCACCATTTTCTTCATTCCCCCAATTACCATGCCACAGACTCATCAGATACATCACCTTCACCCACTTTATTACACCATATGCAGTCCGGTCATATGATGTGGTCAACAGCCCTCTGAGACTTTCGCAGTCTTCCCCCTTATTTCTCCTACTGGCTGGGTTGGGGTTCGTACCTCTGGGCCATCAGCCCACTCTGGCTCCAGACTGTTCACTGCTTTGGCTGCTTCTCTTTGCAACTTGAATCCTTTGCCTTCAGGACCTGAAACAGCTCTCAGCATGAGCCCTCCTGCCCAGGCTTCTTATTCTTTTTGCAGCTTGCAACAGACTCCCTTGCTCTTCATCTCTTCTTGAGAAGGGTGGGCCACAGCAATGGGCATGACGGCCTTAAAGGGCCACCACCTGTTCATCGCACAACCCTCATCCATGCCTTCGTCACCTCGCGGCTTGACTACTGCAACGCGCTCTACGTGGGGCTTCCCTTGTTCTTGGCCCGGAGGCTGCAGCTGGTGCAGAATGCGGCTGCTCGTCTTCTTACGGGGACGGGTCGCCGGGAGCACATTACACCGGTGCTCTGAGCGCTGCACTGGCTGCCGATAGTGTGCCGGGCCAAGTTCAAGGTCCTAGTGATGATCTACAAAGCCCTATACGGCCTTGGCCCCTCTTACCTTAGGGACCGCCTCGCCCTTCGCGCCCCGGATCTGCTCCTGCGGTCTGCCGGGGGTGCCCTCCTGGAGGTCCCCCGTGTTAAGCGGGGGGCCACGATGGAGCGAGCATTCTCGGTGGTAGGGCCGCGGCTGTGGAACTCCCTTCCGGAGGAAGCTCGCCTGGCCCCAAGCCTTTTGACATTTCGGCGGAACTGTAAGACCTGGCTGTTTGCCCAGGCCTTTGGGAGGGAGGGGGGGGGGGTGATTTTAATCCCCCGCCCATTTATTTATTTACTACTGTCTTTTAGCCCTGTTTTATTGATGTATTTTATATTTATATTTTAACTGTTTTTAATTGTTTTTTTATCATTGCTGTTAGCCGCCCCGAGCTGCATTGCAGGAGGGGGCGGGATACAAATCTATAAAATAAATTAAAATAAATAAATAATTCTAGGATTGTGAATTTCTTGACTGTTGCTGCCATTGCCTGGCATCAGTGTGCATGGGTGCCAATGGGAAGGGATGGGACTTCTTCCCCCTGTTGTACATTTGCATCTACCCACCAGTCAAGATTTCCCTGTGGCCCGGTCCATAGGGGGAGGGGGCACATCAGAGGAAAAGGAGCTGTCCCGCCCCTTTCTGATGTGAATGCACAGGTTTTCAGAACTTCAGGATGTCAACCCAACACCCCCCCCCCCCCCCTTCTGATGGTGTCCGTGCCAGGGTGGTCTTCTGAGTATTGGCAACAATTCTCTGGGATGTTGCCAGGCAACTTCCTGGCACAGAAGGTGTCACTGTCAGAGCCGAGGTCTATTCTGTGTGTAACTGGTTTATTTGCCAAGATATACCACTGCAATCGCAAACAGCATGCAGAATTTCAGCCCATCACTACTTCCTCGTTTCATGGTCCAGCTCTGATGCATGCAAAAATTCAATGTAAATGGAGACCAGCAACCTATACTGTCACCCCCTGCTGCTCACACAACTTTCTCCATCGGAACCCAGCGTAACCAACACCTGATTCCACAACTGCAGACATTTACTCATGCACTAGAGAAAGGACTTGGAAGATGATAAACAGCACCTAGTGACTAGAGCTGAAATGAATACCTGCAAAAACAGGTATACTCATAAAATGTCTGGTACCCTAATCAACCCGATAATATCAGGTACCAACTGGTACCCAATTGCAGCCTGATTAGGGTATCCAATGTCCCAGAATGTTGACTTAAAATAACTATTTTTCATTTTTTAAAAAATTGATTTTCTGACTTCTGGCACCTAATTATTGATTTTCTGTCCTGGAAAACGGACTTCCAGTCCCAGAAAAGTGACTTCTGGTCCCGATTTTTTTATTTCCATCCTGATGTTTTGGTTTTCAGTCCCAATATACTGATTGGTAATCGGAAAATTGAGAAATCGTTACCAGAAGTTACAAATTTTGGTACCTGGTACCGATTGGTACCCAGGTAACCCACTGGATACCTGATACAGTACCCAAAATGTGGGTGTTACATGCAAGAACTAATTTAAGTACCAGTTTTAGCTCTACTAGCGACACCACTCTGGTGGATGTCTGCCTGTCGGGACTTGGACTTTGATATACTAGTTCAGTTACATGTAAGTCCTCTAATCGCACCAAAGATGGGTCACTATCAACTCATGCTACCTTTGAATGAGTAAGTGAAAGGCTCCCTGATCCATCGCCAATCTCTAGAACCATCCAGCTCTTAAAACTATTATCCCATAATCGTTTAATGCCAAATTCCTCCTGAAAGTCTTTAATAAGAGATGGGAGCAGGGTAATCCTCTGCCAAGCTACGGTGTGCTTGTAGTAATTAAAACGGAATACCAGCTGCTGAAGGCAAGATGTGGCTTTAACTTTGCACCTTGCGTTATTAGCCTCAACTTCATAATATAAACCCCGAAATCCTGAGCGGTAGAAGGAACAGATAATCCGGCTGGATAATTAACAGATTTGGGAGGCTACACACACATTTAGGGGGAGACTATAGCATTAAGAAGCTCCTTAAAGGAAAATACCTAAGGTATGATTGGAGGAACTCAAAATGCAGAAAGGAATCATGCAGGTATGTCATGGGATGTAACTGAATGATTAAGGCTATATTTTAAGGACAGCTAGTTAAAAAGGTTCTTTAATGATACTCTCCCTAAGCCACGTGATAAAAGATGGACTTGTTAGAAGGGTGTAGCTACAATAGGGATACATGGGGAGGTTGTTCCTTGGCCCACAATCCTGGGGTCCCACACTCCCTGGTGCAGCTGCATCTCTTGCAGACCTGAAGCGGGTAGTGCATTTGCTTTCCGTAGGGAACACCTGCATTTTTTAGAAATCTATTGGGTGCCCCATTGCTATTCAAGACCCAAGTTGGGCACCCAGTTACCTGAAAATGCCAGGTATTACCGTTACCAAGTTATTGATTTACTATTTTACCAATCGGTAAAACAGCAAATTGGCACAAGAAACAGGAAGAAAATGGAATATTGGTACTGGAAATTGGAAAACTGGGATGAAAAATGCTGTCTGTACATCGGGTAGGGATGGGAGAACGCAGTTCTGATGTTCGGAGTTCGGACTGAACTCAGTCTGTTCAGACGTCCGAACCGAACTCTCGAATGACCGAACAGTTCGGTCGTGTTTGGATGAGTTCGGATGAGTTTGGGGCAGGAAAAATGTCTTTTCAGGGCCAAAACCTAGGTTTCAGTTTAGTTTTCATTTCGGTTTCGGTTTTGATAGCGCTATTTTTGACTATTCAGCCAAGTTCGGCCAACCTGAACTCAGCTGAACTGAACCATTGAACCTGAACTCGGGTTTCGAACCGAACGACCGAACATCCGAACCGCATTCTGTTTGCCCATCCCTAACATCGGGTAGCCCATTTGGCATTAACTGGGCACTGATTAGTACCCAGTGTTACCAATTTGGGTAAAGCACCGCAATTTTGATGGGTATACCTGTTTTTCTGGATATTTATTTCAGCTCTAGTCTCCTGCCCCTGGGAGAGGAGCCAGGAGCTCCTGTTCAATCCTGGGCACCATGGCCTATTTCAAACTAGCTACAGCCCTGTGTGACTAAAACAGAAGACTCAGAGGACATGGAATTAGGAGGCAATCCTGAACCCAATTCGATTGACTCAAATGGGTGAAGGTTGATTTAGTTTTAGTGTTTGTAGGAGTAGGCCATTTAGTTCATAGCATTTAGAATAGTTAATAGCAGTTAGATTTAGTGTAGATAGATATATATAATATTAAATAAAAAAACAAACATATAAAAACAAAAAAAACAAATAAAAAACAAAAGAAAACCATATAAAACCCAATAAAAAAACAAAAAACATATAAAAAAACAAAAAAACCACCCATAACAACATTTCCTGAATAGCCGAACGTAGCCGAACCGAACGGCCAAACGGCCAGCCAAACCGAACGGCTGAACCCGAACGGCCGAACCCGAACCCGGCGAACTAACCGAACTGCCGAACCGAACGGCTGAACCTGAATGGCTGAACCCGGAGAACTAACCGAACTGCCGAACCGAACGGACGAACTGAATGCAGCTGAACCGAACGGCTGAACCAAACGCAGCCGAACCGAATGGCCAACCCGAACCGTGATCTGTTCGCCCATCCCTACAGCGGACTTCAGGGGCCAATCTACAACACGAGGGATGAGGTGGTCTCACAGGTAAGCGGGGCCCAGGCCATTTAGGGCTCTAAAGGTAATAACCAATACTTTGAATCAGACACGGAAGACTATAGGAAGCAGTGCAGAAAATGGAGCACAGGTGTTCTGTGCGCCTCGTGGCCCATCCCCATAAGAAGATGACCTGCTGCATTGTTCACCAGCTGCAGCCGTCGGGTCATCACCAAGGGTTGCCCCACATAGAGTGCGTAGCAGTGGTCCAATCTTGAACTGATGAATGCATGGATGATGGCGGCAAGATCTGAGCCTGAAATGTGAGGCTGGAGGCGTTGAACCAGATGTAATTTACCAATCACACTCCTTGCCACAGCCACCAGCTGGACATCCATGAGGAGCTGCAGGTCAAGGAGAACTCCTCCTTTATCCTTACCCACCATCCCCTCCGTCTTGTCAGGATTCAGCTTCATACGGCTCATCCTTATCCAATCCCCCACAGCCACCAAACACCGGGTAAACACTGAGACTGCCGGGCCTGGGTCAGATGAAAATGAAAGATACAGCTGGGTGTCATCAGCATATTGATGACACCGCACTCCAAACCCTCTCACAATCTTGCCCAGTGGTCGCATGTACACACTGAACAGGATAGGGACAGAATGGATCCCTGCAGGACTCCACACGTGAGGTCTCTGGGGGATGATGTACAATCCCCCAGTACCATACACTGAGATTGTCCGGCCAGGAATAAGTGGAACCATTCAGGAACAGTCCCTCCCACCCAGGCACAGCCTCGCAGGTGGGTCACCAACATCTCATGGTCAACCGTGTCAAAAGCTGCTGAAAGATCTAACAAAATCAGAAGAAATGTATCGACCTCAGTCCAACTCCCGGCGAAGATCGTCGACCAAGGCCACAAGTGCAGTCACAGTGTCATAGCCCGGATGAAAGCCAGACTACGAGGGATCAAGAAAACAGATGGGGTCCAGACGCACCTGGAGCCGTTGGGCCACTGCCCATTCAATAACCTTCCCTAAAAAGGGAAGGTTAGAGACTGGCTGATATCTGGCAAGGGTATAAATGTCAAGAGATGGTTTCTTGAGCAAGGGCCGCACCACCACTTCCTTCAGGCACCCTGCAACCCTGCCCTCCACAAGGTGACAACCCCTGCCAGAAATGGCTCCAATGTCTCCCAGCTGCCTTTCACTAGCCAGGGCAGGCAAGGATTGAGTTCACAAGTCATGGCCCTCACAGCCCCCAGCATCTCCACCGCAGCAGCTGACAATATCCATTGGGACTGATCCCATAAAATTGGACCAGACGAGGCATTCATAACTTCCGATACATCCACTGCCATTCATTGTGGCATTGAATTCATGGTGGATATGAGCAATTTTATTTGCAAAATAGTCGATAAACATGTCACAGTGAGCACTGAAAGATTCCAGTTCCGGGTGAGAGAGGCCGGACTGACCAGCCCCTTCACCACCCAGAATAGTTCAGCTGGATGCGATTTTGCAGATGATGTGGGCAGCAAAGAAACTTCACTTTTCTGCCTGCATAGCCACGGCACAGGCTTTTAATATAGTTTATGCCGCAATCGGTCAGCTTCAGTGCGAGTACGGCACCATCAACACTCTAACCGTCTCCCCTCCTGCTTCAGCTGATGCAGGTCTTCCATAAACCATGGAGCCCTGCGCCGTCTATGCCGGGGGAGCCGATGCCTGGGAGCAGTCTGGTCGATGGTCTCGCTCAGTAAGGTGTTCCAAAGAGTGACAAAGTCATCGAGCGAATGGCCGTCAAGATTGGAACGTATATCCCCCCAGAGCATTCCAGAACCACTCCGGTTCCATAAGTCTCTAGGGGCAAATCATACAAATGGGTTCCACACCCTGTCAGGGGCAGACATGCACCAGGAGACTGGCCCATAGGAGATAATGGTCTGCCCATGACAAGAACATAGATGATACCTTCCCCACTAACAGACACCCCCCCCCCCCACCTCAAGGCCAGTGCAAAATACCAAATCCAGAGTACGCCCCCTCTCATGATTCGGGTCTGATACCATCTGAGACAGACCCATAGTTGCCATGGCGGTCATGAACTCTTGCTTTGCCCCCTTAACACTACTGTTGGCGTGAATATTGAAATCCCCCCGAGACCACAAGCCTTGGAGATCGCAATAACACCTCGGACATCAGATTGGCTGGAGCAAGCAGAGAAGCTGCAGTACAAGAGGGTGCACGGTGTACAAGCAGAATCCTAATCGGTCTCCATAAGCCAAATCCACTATGAGATAAAGGCCCTCTATTCCAGATGGAGTTTGCACTGCCCAGCTCTGCACACACCAGTTATCCCTGAAAACAATGGCTACACCGTCTCCCTGTCCCTCCGCTCGTGGCTGATGCTGCACAGAGTACCCACCCAGACTAGGTCCTGACTCAGTGTCCAGCCAGGTCTCTGTGATACACACCAGGTCAGCTGACTGGTCCGGGATCAGATCCCAGACCACAAAAGGTTTATTAATGAACGACCTGGTGTTTAACAACAACAGCGCATGAGCAGGGGACCTTCCATCTTCACCAACCACATCATCCGAGCTGGGGGCGATGAGGGGGACAGGCACTAGACACCACACACCCCTCTGAGATCGTAAATACCCCCCCAGGCACCATATTTCCTCCGACCCATCATGACCCCTATGGTCACGCCCCCACCTGCCCTCTCCCCCCCAATAAGGATGAGATTTTTTTTTTAAATGCTGAGCCACACCCACTAGTAGAGCTGAAGCAGGTGGCAAATTTTGTTCTCTCAAGTAATACTCCAAATTTTGGGTAGCCTATTGGAAGTACCCACATACCGAAATGGATGCCCGATTACCCAAGATACTGGGTATTATCACTATCGAATTACTGTAATCTATTTTACTGACCCCATCCTGACTTGCCATGTTACTGTTTTGTGCAATGTTGAATAGAAATGGATGGGAAAACAGTAAATTGGGAAAAGGCACAAAATGGAAAATCAGTAACTTGGTCATGGAAAACCAGTAATTCAGTAGTTTGGGTAACTTGCTGGGCACTAATATTGTTTAATGCCTGATCTCCTCAGGATGGTTCAAATACCTCAGTTTTGATAGGTAGAGCCATTTTTGCAGGTACCCATTTCCAGTCTGCCCAGTAGCTCCCATTATTCCATGTATCACCATTCCATTCTGTCTGACAGGGAATGGATCTCTTCTGAAAATTTAGCTCAAAATATAGGTGTTAAACACTTTGGAAAATCTCAAAATGCCTTTTAGAAATGCAGCTTAGTCGTGGAAAAGGTTGCCAAAGTTTTCTTTCAGCCAAAGAGCAAGGGGCTAAAGACTCCTCAGTTTGACTCTTGGGCCTGCCATTTATTCATTCTAATACCCTGTTTCTCTTAGGCTCTTCAGAGTGTCTAAATGAAAAATTTCAAAGCTGGAACGACTGATGTTTTTCCTTTGAATAAGCAAAAAGAGAGAGAATGGGCATTTTTACACACACCTTAAAGTTTCGGATTTTTCAATCTTCTGGGTTTACAAGTCCACAAGTAAGTTCCGGATGCATTCTTCACACAAACACTGCCCTGAGGCAGCCTAAAGTAGCCACAGCTGTAGACGTGACAGGCTGCCATGGAAACCAAGTGACCACAGCTGCCTGGAGCAAAGCAGTTTACCAGGAGAACTTTTTACACACAAAAGTCCTGGGAGAAGTTCTACGCAGAAGTTCAAAGACCCGGATGTTTAAGATCTGGGTGAGTGATTTAGACACACAGAAAGTTCAGGATGTAACAGCAAACATCCAGGAGAAATGTGTGTGTAAAAACACCCA